>CM035170.1:40433742-41027341 GCA_020205615.1 Panax quinquefolius
AAACAAACCCTTTGCTATTCGTGACGCTTTTGTTCTTATTATCCTTTGTTTATGCCTTTCTATTTACCTTCTTTGAATCGCTTCTTCTTTCGTAAGATCCTTTGGCCCTTACCAAGAAGACTTGATCTTTCTTGGTTGAAAGTGATTCTCAACATTTTCAATATGTTAAGCAAATCAATGAGGATGATATCTAGCTTGTTCATATGAAAAATTCACAACAATTGTGAAAGGAGTCCCGGAGTGAGGGCAAAATCAAATCTTGCTCAACTCTCCATCCATGACAAAACCAAATTGTCTAATTGATCAATCAAATTGATTATGTTAAGAACTTTTTGTCTGCATCATCAGAGTGTCACTCATTCATTCTAGATCTAAGAGCTCTTTAGATATCTCGATATCTATCGGTCCCCATTTTCCTCACCATCAACTACTTGATGTGCAGGAATATAGTAGGAGCATCCATAGTTTCATGCCGACGTCAAGCTCATATCACGGATGCGAGCATGATGCATCGAGCCAACCGCATCATCTTGCCACTTTCTAAAATTAGCAATCTCTTCCTCGAGACATTGTTCGCAACCATTGCAGGATAGGCGATTATGGACATAAGATAGCTTTTTCACTATGAACTATTCTCAAATTCCTTAACCAATCCGTAATCTTTGGCCCGTTAATTAACATCAAATATGTTTCGCAGTTGATAGTAATTTTAGACATTGCAAAATTTCAGAAATGAATTTGTAATTAACAACATTTTAACATACATTCTTTTATTAATTACCAAAATAATTTAGGTCTTGTTTTAAATTGGTATCTCCCACTATTTTCTTTCAAACTATATTACCTCACTTATATAGTTCGGCAAAATCTAATTAAAGATTTGCTAGTGAGAATAAGGATCACATTTCAAATGTATATAGCCTTGTGGTGACACAACAAACTATATATAAATAAATAGGTAGACAACTTTTGTCAATTACATCAACTATGCAACTCCTCAGATTTTGCCTCTTAGATTATTTTGATCAAGTGGTGGCACATCCTAATCAAAATCATCCAAGTTAAGTCCGACCTAGCACTCCATATATTCAAAAAGAAAATATAATCCTTGTGGTGACAACAAAACAATATTGTTCAATTTTCTTTATAAGCATCAAATGTGATAAATTAACATCTTAAATACTTAATACTTGCCTTGTGGTGACACAACAAACTCATATTAAATATTTAATACTCTATTAATTTTATCATGGTAGAAGGCGACGCTCGATATTCCAAATATCTTTGAACGCTTAGGACTTAATATAAAAATTGAGGGTTTGTTATTAATTTGTCTCATCTTGTTTAGCGCATGCAAGATGCACATATATATATATATATATATATATATATATATATATATATATAAACGCATCATGTTTGAACATACATATATAATATATATATATATAGTATAAGCATGCACATATAGAATACTATATTCTACCTTGATTGATTATGGACTTTTTATTCTAGTTTGGTTCACTAGAGCCACCAAGTGAACCAAAAGGTCAAACCCTGGGGGTGCAAGAAATAATATTTAAATATAACTATTACATTTAAACTCTGCTCCATTACAAACGGGTCTTCAAGTTGCCTTCCTGATCTCCAATTTTTCAAAATTAATTCTAATTATTCCTATTACAATAACTATTTAAAATAAATAGAAACCTTGATCGCTAAATAAGGGAAGTACATAGGAGGAGATAGAATTTGCATTCGTAAAAATTAGAGAAGATGAGGTTCATGGAATCTCTATTTAATAAAAAACCCATACATTCATGCATCCAAATAAAATAAAATCCAATCACATCGTCAATAGTCCATAATCAATCCCATTTATTATCATACACATCATCATACGATCAATAAATAACATTCATCTTATGAATAATAAACATTTAATATATATATTGATATCATTTAATGGGCAAATTTAGTTTGTATAAAATCTAATTTTGAATTAAAATAAACTCCTTTATTTTAATCCAAATTTAAATCAAAATAAAACTATTTTATTTTAATTTATCCAATTTTGAATAAAATAAACTATTTTATTTTAATCAAAATCTTTAATAAAAATAAATTCCTTTATTTTAATTAATTATGAATCCAATTCCAAGTAAAAAAAATCTTTAATTAAAATAAACTCTTTTATTTTAATTAATTATGGAATCTAATTCCATGTAAAAAATAAAACTTTTATTAAAGGAAACACTTGATATTCTTTCCTATTCACAAATAAACTCCTTTATTTTGAATAATATGAAATCTTATTCCATATTTAAATAAACTCTTTTATTTAAGGAAATTAGGATTCTCTTTCCTATTCACAAATAAACTCTTTTATTTTGAATAATATGAAATTTTATTTCATATTTAAATAAACTCCTTGATTTAAGGAAACACATTCTCTTTTTATTTCATAAATAAACTCCTTTATTTTGAATAATATGAAATCTTATTTCATATTTAAATAAACTCCTTTATTTAAGGAAAAATAGAATCCAATTTCAACTCCAATTAGTTATCGTGAATCTAATTCCAATTCTAATTAGTTAAGCATGAAATTCTAATTTTAAAATTAAAATAAACCTATTATTTTAAAATTAAAATAAACCTTTTATTTTAAAATATAATAAAAATAAACTTTTATTTTAATTATATATATATTATATAATATATATATATATATATATATAGTACGTACATCCAAATTATAGCCAATAAATTATTGGGTGGAAATAATAACTTTTAATAAAAAGTTATCCTCTAAGAGTTATCAGATAAGAGTTATCCACGCTCACCGCATCAATATTATATCCTTTTGGTGCACCATCCTCGATTTCCGTATACGCCTTTTTTTTTTTTTTTTTTTTTATTATATATCATCATCATAAATGTTCCTTGCAATCCAAATTGATTTATTACATGCATGCATTCCAAAAACCTTGTTTTCCAGCTTCTGGCTTGATTTTCATATATAGCAACGGATACCATTTTTTTTTTATTCCGCGCAGTATATATATATATATATATATATATATATATATATATATTAATAGATTTTATACAATAAGATTATGCCCAATTAAATTGTTCTAAACACATATCAATATACATATTAAATTAAAATAATTAATAATTTGCATAAAGGTTTGGCTCTGATGCCACTGTTAGGTTTGTAATATTCATGTGCGCAATCAAATTGCATAAATAAGTGCGGAAACGTGGAAAATCAGAGTTTAAAATTATTTACAAACCATAAACCCGGATCACCCTTTATGCATAATTATTAATTAAACGAAAAGATAAAGAATAAATCATACCCTTGAAGATCGAAAGCTTCCTCGTACAAGTTCACCTCCAAATCCTTTCGCTCAATCTTGAATCCATCGGGTTTGGTTCCTTCCTTTGATCAACGTTAGCCACCTAAATGTTTGGCCTCTAGAGGTGATCCACCAAGGAAGAAGAAAATTTAAGAAGAATGAGTATTAGGCTCAAACCCTAGTTTTTCCTATCTCTATAGAAAAAGGTGTACTCTCCAATAAATTGGAATTATGTCGTTGTTAAAGTCAACAACCCTTTTCACCCATAATAAGACTCCTCTTATTTATAGATGTGGGCAACCCACCTTAACAATTAAGGAATTGGGTTTTAATTAATTAAATTCTTTTAATTAATTAAGCTCCCTAATCTTATTAGGATAATTAATTAAACTCCTTTAACTAATTTTTCTTCCTAATCCAATTAGAATAAATGAGAGTACTTATATTAAATTAATTCCTAAACTCTTTTAGAAATTAAAATAATAATAATTGTAATAATATTAATAAGACTCTCTTATTAATTTATATTTAATATTTCTAAAATATTAAATAATAATATTAAGCTATTTAATTTATTCTATCACCATAGATTAAATTAAATATACTTAACATATTATTACGATTATGCCATTAACTTCTTAAATAATTATTCTTCCTTTTATGGTGTGACCCTTTGTGGTTCTCCATATTAAACCTATTGTGAATAAATCAATTAGAATAATTCTAATCTTATTTAAATAAATAAATTAAACAATTAATTAATTTAAATAAATAATATTTATTCTACAATAGGATAAGCCTCCCTAAATGATCAACGACTTTCCGTATAATATAGATTTCAACATTAATCATTAAAGAACCTTTGAGTAAATAGTTACCGTGATAATTCAATTATTCCACCATACAATGTCCCAATTAAATATAAGATATGGAATTACCACAAGTCTTATTTTATTTAATTATATGTATTTCGACTCTTAAATGCACAACTCCAAATAATGCAAATTAGAAACTCCTTTCTAATTTCATTCTCGCCGCCAAGGACTATCTGGGTTGTCATTTATCGAATCACATAGACATTTCTCTTCTTTATTAGAAGTGGTAGATTCTTTATCGATCATACATTATCTCCATGCACAACTTATTATACCCAAGCATACCCTTTGATATACCCTAAGGGTCTTAAGGAATAAGTCAAAGTATAACTCATCATACACAAGATACTATGATGATCTCAAGTCCAAGGATCACTTGTATTACTACTATCACTACAGAATTCCTATCGACAGCAAATAAAACTCCATTAGGTATTCCTTAGCGAGCCACGCTCAATGAACTTATTCTCTAATAAGCACCTACATACTTGCTTTAGTGTCTCCACACAAATGATCATGAGATCAATCATCCTCATCCAATGAGCAAGCAACGATGTACCAATCTATCCTGATTCACTAATCCTCAATTTAGTAATCCAATGATTGGGAACTATTTTAGTTTTAAGCTTTCTAAGAATTTAGATCTCATTAGAATGATCATCATCATTATTCTAAAAGCATTGCTTAAAACTATGGGTTTATCACATATTATAAAACAAAGATCATGTAGATAATTAAAAGCCTTTAATAAATTAATACTTTTATTAATAAATGAATAAGATTGTTACAAAGTATACGCTTTATCATCAAACATGATCGGCTTGCTGTGCATACTACTTTCAATCTCCCACTTGCACTAAAAGCCAATCGCCATTGTATCTTATACTCTTCTTCTCTAAGTGACGATTATTACGCAACATTGGATAAGCTTTAGTTAATGGATATGTAATGTTGTTCTTGAGAGTCCACCATCTCTATAGTGATTTCCCATCTTTCAATGATTCTTATAATCAAATGAAAGTGCCACAACACATGTTTAGATCCAAGATGAGACTTAGAACTATTCCTAGTTCTATAATGAACTTTTAATCCAAACAATCAACTTGCGTACTTTCATTTATAGCTATTTACTTTGTCTTTATCACTAAACCAAAGAACTCTTTGTCAGTTTGGAACCTTTCCAATTCAATCGCACCACCGCTCAAGGTAACACTTTACCTTAAAGTGGATTTTCTCGTCGCTCTTGGTCTATCTCGAAAACTTGAGTCCAGAAATCCTCTAGTTTTAATTCGCACCTACCATGAATATGATCACATCCTTAGTGCCTGCTAAGCACTTTAAGATGTTTTTCACCGACTCATAGTGAATTTCTCCATAATACGACCGATCAACATCGTGTCTCGTACATTTCATTGCATTTACGATTGTCACTCATGCGACCTCTCTCTTTCGTGAGTCTGTGGGGACTATTAAGAGATACACTCCATAGCTCATCGACATGAGACATCTCTTGAGTTTGCCATGCTAAACGACTTTAGCATCATATGAATATACGTTCCTCGGATTAAGTCGAGCATCCTCTTAAATCTATTTATATAGATTTTATCCCCAATTAAGATACTCTTCCCAAACCATTCATGGAGGAATGTTTAGACAACTTTATCTTTACTTGATTGTAGCATTGGTATGTAATTCCTCATCCGTAGTATATCAACATATAATACTAGAAATTTCACGACGCTCCCCAATCGACCCTTTTGTACACACTAGAAGTCTTACCTCATCGAATGTAACTCGGATCATCATCTTCTATGATGTGTACCTCATCATCATCATCCATGATGAATCCATACCTCCTAGGTATCTTTGGTACTATTCCGATTTACGATTCTATCTTGTGGTACAATAGTCTATCTATAGGTTTCTTCTTATTCGACTTATAGTGTTTTGTGGTTCTTAAACTCTTCAAGATCTATTATCCTCCCACTAGCCCTTCAATGATAAACACCTTTATCTTAGAAGGCAGCGTGTTTCGCAACAAACACCTTTTGCTAAGTAGGATTATAGAATATATACCCTAAACTTACTTTAGGATGTCCCACAAATCTGTACTTGTCAAATTTTATCCCAAGCTTATCCTTTGAAACCTTTTTCACATAAGTTGGACAACCCCTTATCTTAACATACTTAAGATTAAGAATCCTCCCTGTCCATAACTTTTATGGAGTCTTGGGGCCGGATTTTATGGTTACCATTTTGTAGATATGCAGCCATTTCTAGGATATGACCCTAGAGGGATACTGAAATGTCAGTAAAATCATTATGGACCGCACCATGTCCAACAAGGTACGATTTTTTCATTCAGATACATCAATCAATTATTACGTATCATGAGGTGTCCATTATGAGAAAAACCATTTGAGATGATCTAGAAACTTATTGCACAAGTATTTATTCCTTGATCTAATCAAAGAATCTTAATACTTTGCCAATTTGTTTCACTTCCGAATTCTTTGAACCTTTCAAATAATTCACACTTGTATTTCAACAAATACATACATTCAACTCTTTGAATGATCATCTCCTTTTCTTATACTAGTTTGTTCAATTTACAAAATAATTTTTCACGTAAGTCAAGTATACAAAATCCATTAAGTAATCTTTCAATTCTATACTTTAAACATTATTATTATAAATAGAACAACAATTGTTCTTAATTATAATACCAAAGATTTCATTGTCCAACAATAAAATAGAAATAATGTTTTCAACGAGAACTAGAATACAATAACAACTTATCGACTTAATAGATTTGCCGTGGTAAAGTGCTAAACTATAAGTTTCTATGGCTAATGTTGCAACCTTTGCTTCATTTCCCACACATAGATTACTTATATTTGTTTAGCTTTCTACTGCTTTTGGTCCTTCATAAATCTATATTTATGATAACCAAAGTCGGTATCCAATACCCAAGTAGAACCTCGACTTAAAGAAAATTTATTTCAATCATGAACAAAATCGTATTATGAACCGAAACTTCACTAAGCTTCTTTGGTTAGCCTCTGCAAGATGCTTCTCGCAGCTTTCTTTCCAAAGGTCCGTGCTTATTGCAAAGTGGAAACAAACTCCTTTGCTATTCAGACGCTTTTGTTCTTATTATCCTTTGTTTATGCCTTTCTATTTACCTTCTTTGAATCGCTCTTCTTTTTCGTAAGATCCTTTGGCCCTTACCAAAGAAGACTTGATCTTTCTTGGTTGAAAGTGATTCTCAACATTTTCAATATGTTAAGCAAATCAATGAGGGTGATATCTAGCTTGTTCATATGAAAATTCACAACAATTGTGAAAGGAGTCCCGGAGTGAGGGCAAAATCAAATCTTGGCTCAACTCTCCATCCATGACAAAACCAGTTGTCCTAATTGATCAATCAAATTGATTATGTTAAGAACTTTTTCTCTGCATCTTTGTAGTGTCATCTGGTCATTCTAGATCTAAGAGCTCCTTAGATATCTCGATATCTATCAGTCCCACTTTCCTCACCATCAACTACTTGATGTGCGGGAATATAGTAGGAGCATCCATAGTTTCATCTTGCCGACGTCAAGCTCGTTACTCATGGATGCGAGCATGATGCATTGAGCCAACTGTGCATCATCTTGCCACTTTCTAAAATTAGCAATCTCTTCCTCGAGACATTGTTCGCAACCATTGCAGAGGATATAGGCGATAAGGACATAAGATAGCTTTTCAAATTATGAGAACTATTCTCAAATTCCTTAACCAATCCGTAATTCTGATTCGGTTAATTAACATCAAATATGTTTCGCAGTGATAGTAATTTTAGACATTGCAAAATTCTGTAAATGAATTTGTAATTAACAACATTTTAACATACATTCTTTTATTAATTACCAAAATAATTTAGGTCTTGTTTTAAATTGGTATCTCCCACTATTTTCTTCAAACTATATTACCCTCACTTATATAGTTCGGCAAAATCTAATTAAAGATTTGCTAGTGAGAATAAGGATCCCATTTCAAATGTATATAGCCTTGTGGTGACACAACAAACTATATATAAATAAATAGGTAGACAACTTTTGTCAATTACATCAACTATGCAACTCCTCAGATTTTGCCTCTTAGATTATTTTGATCAAGTGGTGGCACATCCAATCAAAATCATCCAAGTTAAGTCCGACCTAGCACTCCATATATTCAAAAAGAAAATATAATCCTTGTGGTGACACAACAAAACAATATTGTTCAATTTTCTTTATAAGCATCAAATGTGATAAATTAACATCTTAAATACTTAATACTTGCCTTGTGGTGACACAACAAACTCATATTAAATATTTAATACTCTATTAATTTTATCATGGTAGAAAGCGACGCTCGATATTCCAAATATCTTTGAACGCTTAGGACTTAATATAAAAATTGAGGGTTTGTTATTAATTTGTCTCATCTTGTTTAGCGTGCATGCATATATATATATATATATATATAATACGCGTCGCATATAATAATGAACATGCGAAGCATGTTTGCATAATATATAATATATATAGTATAAGCATGCACATATAGAATACTATATTCTACCCGGATTGATTATGGACTTTTATTCTAGTTTGGTTCACTAGAGCCACCAAGTGAACCAAAAGGTCAAACCCTAGGGTGCAAGAAATAATATTTAAATATAACTATTACATTTAAACTCTGCTCCATTACAAACGGGTCTTCAAGCGCCTTGATCTCCATTTTTCAAAAATTAATTCTAACTATTCCTATTATAATAACTATTTAAAATAAATAAAACCTCGATCGGCTCCATTACATAGGAGGGAGATAGAATTTGCATTCAGAAAAATTAGAGAAGATGAGGTTCGCAGACCCTATTTAATAAAACCCATACATTCATGCATCCAAATAAAATAAAATCCAATCACATTGGTCAATAGTCCATAATCAATCCCATTTATTATCATACACATCATCATATGCATCAATAAATAACATTCATCTTATGAATAATAAACATTTAATATATATATTGATATCATTTAATGGGCAAATTTAGTTTGTATAAAATCTAATTTTGAATTAAAATAAACTCCTTTATTTTAATCCAAATTTAAATCAAAATAAAACTATTTTATTTTAATTTATCCAATTTTGAATAAAATAAACTATTTTATTTTAATCAAAATCTTTAATAAAAATAAACTCCTTTATTTTAATTAATTATGGAATCCAATTCCAAGTAAAAAAAAATCTTTAATTAAAATAAACTCTTTTATTTTAATTAATTATGAATCTAATTCCATGTAAAAAATAAAACTTTTATTAAAGGAAACACTTGATATTCTTTCCTATTCACAAATAAACTCCTTTATTTTGAATAATATGAAATCTTATTCCATATTTAAATAAACTCTTTTATTTAAGGAAATTAGGATTCTCTTTCCTATTCACAAATAAACTCTTTTATTTTGAATAATATGAAATTTTATTTCATATTTAAATAAACTCCTTTATTTAAGGAAACACAGATTCTCTTTCCTATTCATAAATAAACTCCTTTATTTTGAATAATATGAAATCTTATTTCATATTTAAATAAACTCCTTTATTTAAGGAAAAATAGAATCCAATTTCAACTCCAATTAGTTATCGTGAATCCAATTCCAATTCTAATTAGTTAGCATGAAATTCTAATTTTAAAATTAAAATAAACCTATTATTTTAAAATTAAAATAAACCTTTTATTTTAAAATTAAAATAAACTTTTATTTTAATTATATAATAATAATAATATTATATATTATATATATATATATATATATATATATATATATATATATATATATATATATATATATAGTACGTGCGACCAAATTATAGCCAATAAATTATTGGGTGGAAATAATAACTTTTTAATAAAAAAGTTATCCTCTAAGAGTTATTGCATAAGAGTTATCCACGTTCACCGCACCAATATTATATCCGGTTTTGGTGCACCATCCTTGATTTCCGTGCGCTGCCCCTTTTTTTTTTTTTTTTTTTTTTTATTATGTGCATCACATAAATGTTCCCTTGCAATCCAGTTGCATTTATTACATGCATGCATTCCAAAAACCTTGTTTTCCAAACAAAGCTTGATTTTCATATATAGCAATCTGATACCATTTTTTTTTTATTCATGATATATATATATATATATATATATATATATATATATATATATATATATATATATATTAATAGATTTTATACAATAAGATTATGCCCAATTAAATTGTTCTAAACACATATCAATATACATATTAAATTAAAATAATTAATAATTTGCATAAAGGTTTGGCTCTGATGCCACTGTTAGGTTTGTAATATTCATGCTGTGAATCAAATTGCATAAATAAGTGCGGAAACGTGGAAAATCAGAGTTTAAAATTATTTACAAACCATAAACCCGGATCACCCTTTATGCATAATTATTAATTAAACGAAAAGATAAAGAATAAATCATACCCTTGAAGATCGAGCTTCCTCAGGTACAAGTTCACCTCCAAATCCTTTCGCGTTCAATCTTGAATCCACCGGGTTTGGTTCCTTCCTTTGATCAACGTTAGCCACCCAAATGTTTGGCCTCTAGAGGTGATCCACCAAGGAAGAAGAAAATTTAAGAAGAAGGAGTATTGGCTCAAACCCTAGTTTTTCCTATCTCTATAGAAAAAGGTGTACTCTCCAATAAATTGGAATTATGTCGTTGTTAAAGTCAACAACCCTTTTCACCCATAATAAGACTCCTCTTATTTATAGATGTGGGCAACCCACCTTAACAATTAAGGAATTGGGTTTTAATTAATTAAATTCTTTTAATTAATTAAGCTCCCTAATCTTATTAGGGATAATTAATTAAACTCCTTTAACTAATTTTCCTTCCTAATCCAATTAGGAATAAATGAGAGTACTTATATTAAATTAATTCCTAAACTCTTTTAGAAATTAAAATAATAATAATTGTAATAATATTAATAAGACTCCTCTTATTAATTTATATTTAATATTTCTAAAATATTAAATAATAAATATTAAGCTATTTAATTTATTCTATCACCATAGATTAAATTAAATATACTTAACATATTATTACGATTATGCCATTAACTTCTTAAATAATTATTCTTCCTTTTATGGTGCTGACCCTTTAGGTTCTCCATATTAAACCGGTTGTGAATAAATCAATTAGAATAATTCTAATCTTATTTAAATAAATAAATTAAACAATTAATTAATTTAAATAAATAATATTTATTCTACAATAGGGATAAGCCTCCCTAGCGATCAACGACTTTCCGAGATAATATAGATTTCAACATTAATCATTAAAGAACCTTTGAGTAAATAATTACCGTGCAATTCAATCCTTCCACCATACAATGTCCCAATTAAATATAAGACATGGAATTCTTCACAAGTCTTATTTTATTTAATTATATGTATTTCGACTCTTAAATGCACAACTCCAAATAATGCAAATTAGAAACTCCTTTCTAATTTCATTCGCCTTAACCAAGGACTCTTTGGGTTGTCATTTATCGAATCACATAGGACATTTCTCTTCTTTTATTAGAAGTGGTAGATTCTTTATTGATCATACATTATCTCCATGTACAACTTATTATACCCAAGCATACCCTTTGATATACCCTAAGGGTCTTAAGGAATAAGTCAAAGTATAACTCATCATACACAAGATACTATGATGATCTCAAGTCCAAGGATCACTTGTACTACTATCACTACAGAAATTCCTATCGACAGCAAATAAAACTCCATTAGGTATTCCTTAGCGAGCCACATTCAAAGGAACTTATTCTCTAATAAGCACCTACATACTTGCTTTAGTGTCTCCACACAAATGATCATGAGATCAATCATCCTCATCCAATGAGCAAAGCAACGTATGTACCAATCTATCCGGATTCACTAATCCCCAATTTAGTAATCCAATGATTGGGAACTATTTTAGTTTTAAGCTTTCTAAGAATTTAGATCTCATTAGAATGATCATCATCATTATTCTAAAAGCATTGCTTAAAACTATGGGTTTATCATATATTATAAAACAGCATCATGTAGATAATTAAAAGCCTTTAATAAATTAATACTTTTTATTAATAAATGAATAAGATTGTTACAAAGTATATGCTTTATCATCAAACATGATTGGCTTGTGTGCATACTACTTTCAATTCGCACTATGTGCATTTTGAGTTCGTACAAGTCTTGGACTTGTACAATATTTAAAGTTTTAAAATTCTTGAACTATGTCAGATAGAGTCTGAACCTTCGTTCGGTCAGACAAGTGTATGAAGTTTTATAAAAGCTATCCAAACCAATTGATGGTAAGGATTCTTAGACTGAAAGAACGCCCTTTTTTATGATAGGGGAGTACCCCAGGTATCTAATATAAGATACAAAGAGCAGATTTAAATGTTATGCATATACATGGTGTACGGGCTGATCCCCTCAAGTACTTATTCTGTAGCCAGTAACAAAAGGGTCAATTAGCTATTGATTCCATTGGAGTGTTATAGTTCAAAGTCTACTTGACTAGCAGTTATTCTAAATGTAATCATTATGTTTGCTTCTAATATTCATATTGTTGATCCTTCAGATATTCGTATTGTTGAATTCATTGTCAGACATTTTTCCATTCATCATGATATATCCGTATTGTTGTATTTAAATTTGCTGAGCAAACTTGTTGGTCATCCTTGCTATATTATGAATTATATTTCAGCTAAGCCCAAGACCTTAGGAAAGGACAAAGGTAAAGGAAAGATGTAGGATAGTTGCAAGAAACAGACTTTTCTTTATGCCTAGTTTAAATTACTGATATGTAATGTGAACCCTAATGAATATTTTAGGGTATGTTTGTAAGATGATATTAAGGTTATCGTATCTTGGGACTAGTAACACCTTTGGAATGGATGACGTACGTTTATTATATTCCGTATTTTAGTTATTGTATGTTGTTTAGAGGTGGATGTTTGTATTTTATCGTGATGACTGAACCGGGGTCAGAGGACCTAGTTTTAGGGGCGTCACAGATTCTAAGGACGTGGTGTCAGGTATCATTCCGATCAATGATACAGATGCATACGTGTTATTTGATTCGGGTGCTACCTGCTTTCTTTTTTTCGAATTATTTTCTAAACAGTTAGACTTACCACGTGAGAGATTAGAACACCCTATGAACGTAGAAGTAATGAACAAGGAAATTATTCTCGTAGAATACATTCATAGGAATTGTTATGCCAAATTGCAAGGATTTAAGCTCAAAGTGGATTTGATACCGATTTGTTTGGGGGAGTTCGATGTAATCCTTGGAATTGATTGGTTATCGCCACGTAGCGCTTATAGATCAGAAGAAGAAGTGTGTACACCTTAAGACTCTGAATAAGTCGAAGGTGGTATTTTATGGTAGTAAATCGTTGAGACAATCTCATTGTCTGATGATGGTGTAACCGCAGAGATTGCTTAGGAAGGGTTGTTTACGTTATTTGGCTCACGTGGTTGATACTTGACGAGTCGAGGGTGAACTAAGTCAGATACCTATTGTAAGGGTTTTTGTTAATGCCTTCTCAAACGAGATTTTGGGATTGCCACCGGATAGAGAGATTGAGTTTGTTATTAAATTGGCACCAGGGACAACACCGGTATATAAAGCACCGTATCATATGGCACCGGTAGAAATGAAAGAGCTAATGGCTCAGTTACAAGAGTTGTTAGATAAGGGATACATTCAACCGAGCGTATCACCGTGGGGAGCACCAGTCTTATTTGTACAGAAGAAAGATGGGTCTCTAAGACTTTGTATCGACTACCGAGAGTTGAACAAGGTCACCCTTAAGAATAAGTACCCGTTGCCCAGGATAGACGATTTGTTTGATCAGTTGAAGGGGGCAAAGTACTTTTCAAAGATTGACTTGAGAACCAGTTATCACCAACTGAAAGTGAGGCCGGAAGACATTCCAAAGACAGAATTTAGAACTCAGTATGAACACTTTGAGTTTTTGGAAATGTCATTCGGATTGACAAACGCGCCAGCAGTATTTATGGATTTGATGAACATAATGTTCAAAAAGTATTTGTATAAGTTTGTTGTTGTATTCATCGATGAAATTTTAGTGTATTCAGAGATGGAGGAAGAACACGCCGAGCATCTTCGAATAGTATTGGAGACATTAAGGATGGAGAAGTTGTATGCAAAATTCTCCAAGTATGAGTTTTGGTTGCAGAGAGTGCAGTTTTTAGGGCAAGTTATCGACAAAAATTGTGTTTCAGTGGATCCAACAAAGGTCGAAGCGGTTATCGATTGGGAGCAGCCAAAGACGCCGACAGAAATCAGGAGTTTCTTAATATTGGCGGGATACTATCGAAGATTTATTCAGGATTTTTCAAAATTAGAATCACCATTGACCAATCTTACAAGGAAGGCAATTAAGTTTGTTTGGACGGAGAAGTGTGAAGAAAGTTTCCTAGAATTGAAGAAGAGGCTTAGTCAACCACATGTGTTGGCCTTACCAGATAAAATGGGAGGGTTTATAGTGTATAGTGATGTGTCGCACAAGGGTCTTGGTTGTGTACTGATGAACCACGGTCGGGTCATTGCGTACGCTTCACGTTGGATGAGAGATTATGAGAAGGGATATCCGACTCATGACCTGGAAATAGCAGCGGTAGTTTATGCCGTAAAGATTTAGAGGCATTATTTATATGGCGAGAAGTGTTAGATATATACGGATCACAAGAGTTTGAAGTATATCTTCACGCAAATAGAGTTAAGCAGAGGCAGCGCCGATGGCTAGAATTGATCAAAGATTATGATTGTGCATCCAGGCAAATCAAATGTAGTGGCAGATGCCTTAAGCAGAAAAGGTAGAGAAGTTATTAAAGTTGACCATTCAAGAAGAATTGGTGAAAGATTTCGAACGACTAGACTTGGAAATTAGGTATCCAATGGAGACCGTCGAGCAATTATTTACAGTGATAGCGAGCCCGACTTTATTGGATAAGGTTAAAGAGGCACAAGAAAAGGACGAAGATTGCAATAACATTAAGAAGTTATTGACTGAAGGTGAGGAATTGAAATTTAAGATTGATAGCACTGGACTGCTAAGATTTGAAGGACGAGTTTGGGTACCGTTAGTACCAGAACTGAGAGAAGAGATTTCAAAAAAGCGCATAGTATGAGATATTCGATACACCCAGGAAGCACGAAGATGTACCAAGATTTGCGTCACCACTTCTGGTGACCAAACATGAAGAGAGAGGTTGCGGAATGCGTAAGTAGAAGTATAACTTGTCAGAGAGTCAAGTCAGAGCACCAACGACCAAGCGGGTTATTACAACCATTAGAGATTCAAGAATGGAAATGGGAACACATCACAATGGACTTTGTGGTAGGACTTTCGGCAACACAGAAAGGGCACGACGCCATATGGGTGATTGTAGATCGTCTTACTAAGTCATCTCACTTTTTGCCAATTAAGATTAAGTATAGTTTGGACCAGTTAGCCAAATTATATGTCAAGGAAATTATCTTGAGGCATGGGGTGCTAGTGTCTATTGTATCAGATAGAGATCCGCGATTCACCTCAAACTTCTAGAAGAGTCTTCAAGAAAGAATGGGGACACAACTACGAATGAGTATCGCATATCATCCGCAGATTGATGGGCAAAGCGAGAGAACAATTCAAACACTTGAAGACATGCTCCAAGCTTGTGTGATGGACTTCAAGGGTAGTTGGGAGGATCATCTTCCATTAGTAGAGTTCGCGTATAACAATAGTTATCACGCTAGTATTGGAATGCCGCCGTACGAAGCACTGTATAGGAGGAAATGTAGAACGCCCTTGTGCTGGGACAAAGTTGGAGAGCGTCGACTATTGGGACCAGAGTTGGTACAACAGACGGTAGAAATCATCAAGGTGATAAGAGCCCGACTAGTAGTAGCTCAAGATCGCCAAAAGAAGTATGCATTTCTGAAAGTATCTCCCTAGAAATGGACGATTCATTTTGTAAAGAAGGGCAAGTTAAGCCCTAGGTTCATAGGACCGTTCGAGATTTTGAGGTGAGTCAGTGAAGTGGCGTACGAGGTAGCGTTACCTCCTGAACTTGTGCACATTCACAACGTGTTTTATGTATCAGTATTACGGCCATATAAACCAGACTACAAGCACATTATCTCCTATGAACCAATCCAAACCGAGAAAGGCTTATCGTACGAGGAAGTTCTTATCCAAATACTAGATAGGAAGGAACAGATGCTGAGGAATAAAATAATCCATTCCGTTAAGATTCTCTGGAGGAATCACGCAGTCGAAGAAGCTACGTGGGAACTATAAGAGAAAATGGGAGCGAATTATCCGTTTTTATTTGAGTAACCTTATTTTTACAATTCCGAGGACGGAATTTTTATAGGGGGGATGTAATGACCGTGAATTTTAAACTCCTTATTAATTAAATATATGATTTAATTTTTGTAAGTTGGTTTTGTGAGTTTATTTAAACCTTATGTGGTTATGTGAATTTATGAAATGATTAAAGGGAGACACTAATAGTTTATTTAAATTAGTGGACTAACCCTAAGATTTTAATATCAAAGAATTGATAGGATTATTAATAATTAAATATTCAATTTATTTGAATATAGTGGCGGTGATGTGAACATATTGATTAATTGCAATTATGAGAAATTAATTGATAATGGGTTAATTAATAATTATTATGAATAAATAATAATTAATGAGTAAGAGATTAATAAATGTAATATGATTATATTTCCTTGATTTATTTGTGCAAGCATGCAATATAGTAGACCTTTATTATATGGTAGTTAACTCTATATTTTATATAGTACAAGGTGACACATTAATATGTTTGTATATTATATATAGACTATATAGTAAGAATTATTGCATTCATGAGAGTACATAAATAATCTCCAACTTTCCATTGTGCAGTATCATTAACACATTAAGATTACATTTTGGAATTTAAAGGGACCAAACCAAGCCTTAGAATAACAAATGCTGAGATTCTGCTCTTGTCCCAAATAGAGTGGCACAAAGATACAATGAATAGTAACCTATCACCTAAATACGTAACTTCAAAATGGCTAAAGCATAGGTAATGATTTCAAGATCAATGGCTGGTATTGGGTTGTTGAACCACTCCTTAGCAACCAATGTGTTCTTCCTTTGCACTATGAGCTCCAACATTAGGGTAATGTCAAAATCTAGTCCAAGTTTCTTCCATAAATACAAGCTCCAAATTCAGTTTTTAGGTTGCTAGAATTTGCGTGATAAGTCTTAGTTGGAGAGTCTGTAGCATCCCCAGATTCCGGTTGTAATCACCAAGAATCTGGTATACTATTTCTATGTCTATTACGAAAGATATAAACATAAATTGTTTATACATTAAACATTACACACTAACCCCAAGGTCGAGAACCTTCACATAATACCTAAATCAATATCATATCAGACATACAAAGCTATTATCATACATTACTGTTACAAATTTAACTGCACATATAATCCAAAGTTGACTTGTCTTTGACTTTTCCTGTAACCGACGTATTCGACATAATCTGCAATGTTTATCATGATATAGCAAGGATGAGCAACAATTTTTCCCAGCAAGTATAAGTTCAATTAAGGATATATCATGATTGAAAGAATTAAACAATAAGCTGGCTAACTTTCTACAATATACATTGTGAAAGAGCATGAATAAATTTTCATAGCTGAACGAATAATGAACTTGAATAAATCAACTGGACCAAATGGTACTGAAGATGATCAACCTTTCATACCTGATGAATACATGCAATGTGGACAGAGTACGAATCAAAAATTCATAGACATGGTATAATCAGTAATGATTAACCCCAAGCATATTTCAAAAATATCAACTTTAGATCGAGTTAGAGAACTTGCATGTACCATTGATTACCGTTACACAACCTATATCGCTTTGTCTGAAGAGCTAATATAGATAATATTGATCTCCAAATATTAGAATAATATCATCACAGTATTGTACTGTTAAATACAATTATAATATAACCTAACAAATTACCACATAATTCTATCAGTCTATAAAATACCTAAAATTCGGTATTAAGTCAAACTATTTTAGTCGCGCCACTCCTTAGTATAAACTAAGCGCGGCCGCGCCGTCCTGCTGTGAGGTATGAGTTCTATTAATAAATAGAGAACTGATGCAGGCATATATGGTTACTCTAATCTATAATGCTTGTCCAATATATTATTCATGTGATAATAAGCATGTTATTGAAAGAATTCTATGATGAATTAGTGTTTACGACTTTAAAGTCAATAGTGATTTCAACTATGACATAGTGTGTTGGAAACTAATCGGGTAATGTAATAATACATGTATAGAAGCATGCTATGTGATGATTTGATTCTTGTAAGTGTGGACTCATATTAGTTTACATATACTAATTGGAAAGACCGACTTGTTAATGTTAGGTCATTTCAACGCAAGTTAATTAAAGCTAGAATTAAATTGTAGCTGAGCAAACATGCAAGTTCCCTAACCTTACTCAAATTATTATTGAGCAAGTTCCTTGAACTTCACTATTTGATTGTGCAAGTTCTCTATTTTACACAACTTTGAATATTGTGAAAGTTGCTAAACTTCACTTGTTTTTGTGAAAGTTTCCTATCCTTCTCATATTGTATTGAGCAGGTTATTGTTGAATTGAAAGTTATTCGTTTAAGCTTGAAATTTATTTCCAAGCATGCTATTAAGTGGTTTAATTACTTTACAATTATTCCACATCGATATTATTGATATTCACACGTAGTGCATTTGAGTTCGTACAGTCTTGGACTTGTATATTATTTAATGTTCTATAATTCTTGAACTGTGTCAGATAGAGTCTGAACCTTTGTTCGGTAAGACAAGTGTATGAAGTTTTATAAAAGCTATCCAAACCAATTGATGGTAAGGATTCTCAGACTGAAAGAACACCCCTTTTATGATAGGGGAGTACCCCAGGTATCTAATATAAGATACAAAGAGCAGATTTAAATGTTATGCATATACATGGTGTACGCAAGACTGATCCCCTCAAGTACTTATTCTGTAACCAGTAACCAAAGTGTCAATTAGCTATTTAGTTCCATTGGAGTGTTATAGTTAAAAGTCTACTTGACTAGCAGTTATTCTAAAAGAAATCATTATCTTTGCTTCTAATATTCATATTGTTGAATCCTTCGTATATTCATATTGTCGAATTCATTGTCAGACATTTTTCCATTCATCATGATATATCCTTATTGTTTTATTTAAATTTGCTTAGAAAACTTGTTGCTCATCCTTGCTATATCATGAATTATATTGCAGCTAAGCCCGAGACCTCAGGAAAGGACAAGGGTAAAGGAAAGATGTAGGATAGTTGCGAGAAGAAGACTTTACTTTATGCCTAGTTAAAATTACTGATATGTAATGTGAACCTTAATGAATATTTTAGGGAATGTTTGTAAGATGACATTAAGGTTATCATATCTTGGGACTAGTAACACCTTTTAAATGAAAGACGTATGTAAGACCCCAACTTTTATGAATAAAGATTAATTTTTCTCGAAATATATATTTGAATATTATGGTGTGGATTTGATATAATGTTATAGTTGTGCGTATTATTTACAAATTTTGCAAAGTAAGCAAGTGGTTATATAATATTCGATTGGTCGGGGAATATTCGTTTTAACAGGGAATATTTATACGATGGCACAATCATTGGTGGACCCCACAACAAAAGTATTATCGTAGTTAGAAAATGAAAGAATTATCTTTTTATAAAAATAATGGCGAAAGTTTTACCGTTAAACTGTTGAACTACCCGATGGTAAAAGTACAGTAATATGCGTGGTTGCATAGTAGCACACGGTATTGATTATTGATGCTTACGTGAGAAGTCACTCAGTTATACTCAATTATTACTATTGTAATTGCTGCATAATATCTCTCATATTATTGATTCAATTATTGTCACAATAACAATATTTTTTATATTATTAAATCAATAATTGAGACGACAAAGTTATTCATATTATTATTTGCAATATTGACGATGTCTAAAAAGTTCTATCGAGCAGAGGTTTGGTCACCTAATTGCGCGCCAATAGGGAGAAATCCTTATCGGAAAGCCTCATCTTTCCTAGGAATGATCTGGTTGTTAAATATTGTGAGTTATAATATTAATAATGAATAAGTTCGTGTTGATTAAAGATGAAATTGATAGTTTCATTGTGTTAGGATTATTAGTGTTAGTGGAATTTATTTCAATAATAATTAATGTCTGGAGGTTATATTGACCAATCGGGTAATTAATCGGATAAATGAGCAATTAATTGCTATTAAATCACATGCTTATAACTATTTGTTCACATGTGTGTACTATTGATTCACATGCATGTACTATTAAGGGAGGTGGTGCAAGATTGATAATACTTGCATGACTAAATTAAAAATGGAGGTATAAATGAAGGTACTATACTGTAACTATTTTTTTCACATGTATAGAACTATTTGTTCATATGTGTGTACTATTGATTCACATGATGTACTATTAGGGGAGGTGGTGCAAGTTTGATAATACTTGCAGGACTAAATTAATAATGAAGGAAAAGATGAAGGTATTATATTGTAATATTTCGAGCCCCAAAACGTGCAATTGTCGAAACTATATTTTCCTATAAATAGAAGCTCATTCTTCTTTCATTCTCACCAATTCACTAAGACTCACAAGAGCAATTATATAGAGAGAAGCTATAGAGAGAAAGAAGAAGAGAAGTCTGTTACCTCACTATTCCAGTATCCAGTCTTCTTTGGAGGTAAGGGATATTATTTTGTTCAGTTTTCATAGGAATAATATTTTCTTCCATACTCTGTAGTATGTGAGTAACATTATTTCATCTCGTATTCCTGATTATACACTCATTTTGTTAAAGTATTCCTTCTATACTCCGTGAAATTAGTAGAATATCCTTGAAATTTGTGTTCATCTAGTATCGTTTCACAAGGATATTTTCTGCACATTATTGTTAAATTTTAAGCTTTTCATGTCGGAGTACTGTCCATGAGTAGTATTTGTTTATACGGTACTATTCACAAAGTACTATTCACGGAGTACTATTCATAAAGTACTATTCACGAGTATTATTCACAAAGTACTATTCACGGGGTACTATTCCCAAAGTACTATTCACGGGGTACTATTCACCTGTGTACTATTCACCTGGGGAATTATTCATGACAAAAATTGATTTCTTTGCTGTCCAAAACATTTTTGATATAATATTATTCTTGAATTTTACTCCACAAAGCAGTATCATGTTGACAATTTGGACATTATTGAATTCTGGATAAATTAAGTTATAAATTTTTTAAAATTTATCCTTTGCTTTCTTTTAATTAAATTCTTATATCATTGTCATCATCCTCGTGCTTATATTGTGATAAAAGGCATATATGGCTTACGTGCATAGATGTACTATTGATTGGTATGATTATAACCAGGGATTATTTGATATAATCATGACCGTAATGTTACAAATGATGTGGCAAAAGTCATCATTGGCCTGTAGTGTATTGATGGATAGTTGTTGGTATGATCATGACCATTGATGATTACATGAATATCCTTAGCCCGTAGTGCAAAGATGATTCGATGATGTGGTTTATTTAATAAGCTGAGTCTCAGAAATAAAGTTGATGAAAAACTTTTTAAATCATAGAAGATAGTAGATATCATGTTCTACTTGAATCTTCTAATGGATTATTTGTTCCGCTGCAGTTAAACTTGATATTTATTGTATTTTATCAGTTTAACACTGTTGAAGGCTAACAATAATTTATTCTGCATTATCTTAGTCATAATATTTCTTACTGGGCTAGTTGAGCTCACCCTTTTATTTCATTGTTCTCTTCAGGAAATGAGAACGTAGCCGGGACTATGCGGGGAACAGAGTGATGGTCCAATATGGTGGCTATAGTAGTCCTCACTATTTTATAAAATAGTGTGATAATAAATGTAATGAGGACTTCATTTTAAGTTTGAATACTGTCTATGAGACAATATTCGTGTAAAAACTCTCAGCTATGCTGTTGTCGTATTGTATAAAAAAAGTTTGTATTTGATTTATGTACCATGTATTTGGCGACCCAAGATGTGTGATGTATACCTATTTTGGGGGTGTCACAATATACGTTTATTATATTCCGCATTTTAGTTATCGTATGTTGTTTAGAGGTGGATGTTTGTATTCTATCGTGATGACTGAACCGAGGTCAAAGGACCTTGATTCGGGGGCGTCATAAGAGGAAATTGATTTAAGCATATTGAGATAAGTTGTTTGATTTATTTTATTTGAATTATCTCTTGCTTATTTATATTTATAGATATATGAATATACATTATTATACACAATTTTATATATCTATATTTCATCTATTTATCAAATAAAAGGATACTTGGGCACCGCAAGACTACGGAGATACACCTCTACGAAGAGGAATTAGAACTGTACGATTCCTTATAGTCTTCAGTAACCTTTTATTGATATTATTTATATAAATATTGTAAAATAGATACGACACTTGATAGCTCAAAACAACACTGAGATATTCCTCCAAAAAGAGGAGTCATCCGAACTGGATTTGAGAATCGTAGTGATCTATTGAAAATATTTATATAAATATCAATTGTGAAATTATAAATTTTGTCGTACTTAGACGTCACAAGGCTACAGAGATACACCTCTACAAATAAGAATTCGAACCGTACGATTCCTTATAGAACTAAGTGACATTATTTATAAAAGTTCACATAATAGATAAAATATTCTTATATATTATCTTAGTTAAACAAATATATTTGTTATATCAAGTATTGCTTAACGGATTTATTTATTATACTTGATATCTGTCATCACAAGTATTTGATCATAAATTCATTTATTCATAAAATACTTGTTGCATAATATAAAAGTTATTTAAACTTTTATTTCACAAACTTAAGTGAATATATCTCGCTTAAATAGAAGCATATTTGATTAAAAGCTTAAAACAACTTATTTGCTTACTCGTAAACATTTTCACTCTAAAAGTTGTTTAAAATTAAAGTGACTTTTCTTTACTCCTTAAAGAATAAATAATTCTTTATATATTGCATTAAATTATATATCTCGCTAAATGTAAGAATTTTTGAGCTAAAGCTAAAATTGACTTATTTGCTTATTTAAGAAGCATTTTTCACACAAAATATAAAAGTTATTTAAACTTTTATAATAGTGCATAATTTTATATTTGCTTAATTAGAAGCATCATTTGATCTACACATAAATTTCTATCTGCTTTCAAGCATATCTCTAAATATAAAAGTCTTTGAACTTTTATAAATATATATTTGTTCTTATATAAATATCTACTTATTTGAGAAGCATTCATCTGTACTAAATTCTTATCTGCTTATTTGAAGAAGTGCATTATTGTAAAATCTTCTGTAAAAAGAGAAAAGGTCAAAGTTAGTTTATTTTATGTACCTGTGAGAAAGACGAGTAATTCTTCGACCAAGACCAGAGTCATAGAGAGGTCAACAGAAAGTTGGGTCTCTATTGTACTTGTGAGGTGAGGAAGAGGCTGTTGTTTCAAGACCAGATCATAGAATAGAACTGAACTCTAAAGAAGTACAACTAAGCTTGAGGAGAGAGCGGGGAGCTTGCTGTCCAAGATAGATTAGTTGGGAATAGTTGGAAGTTTGTCTATAAAACTTTGTAAAGGCTTCTCTTCCTGTTGAAGGAGTATTTATTACAGATAGTAATAGGATCTCAAGTCCTAGAGAGGAGCTTGAGAATGGACGTAGCAGCATACCCGGGATGTATGTTGTGAACCAGACAAATCTCTGTGCATTGTGTGATTGAATTTTGACTATCTTGCATATTAATTTCTAACACTATAAATTAATTATCCAAATATTCAAAAAGGCCTATGATAATTTTTTAATCGGTAATAATCTATTCAACCCCCCTTCTAGATTATTATTGGACTTTTAGTGTAAATTCTAAATACGCTCATACACAAGTGTACGTGGTCAACAAGTAATATAGTGATGATAAAGTATCGTTCCTAGAGAGACTAGTGTGAAATTGAATCTAACAATTACCAGTTTTATATTATTTCACATTTTATTAAACTACTCAAATTAATGATTATATTTAATAAAAACTAAGAAACTAAAAATCCAAACCAATCCACACACTAAGTAACCGTAAATTTTAAGCAACTAATGGAGAATTAGGCTTACAACTTCACTTTAAGTTTCACTCTGATTATCACACCTTATTCCAGTTCAATTCACTATCTCAGTTTATTAATCAAGAACACTCAAGTAGAATAAGCCATCTCTCGATGCACTAACACCATATTAACTTAAATCTACAATTTGATAGAATTACACCTAACAACCTAATTAACTAATTCACTATATCTCTATGTGAATTAAAATCAAATAAGGTTTAAGTTCCAAGTTCTTTACACGATTACATGCAATGTTAGGTATATCTATATCCTAAACATTCATCAAAATTCCATTAAAACACAGAATTCAAGAACACATGCTATAGTGATTAAGTCTAGATTCATACATCATCTCTCGAGTTTATAGTACAAATCACAATACATAAACTGAATTGATATTATTATTAAACTAAAATTAAGGCATGACAATCATTGTTCAACACTAAAGATCCATTGCAAGCCTAAAAAGTAATTTAGTTCATCATCAATGAATTAAAAAACTGAAAAGATAGAGAATTCATCATCCCAATTACAAAATTCGAATTAAAGAAATATAATAGTTACAAAACCACCGTACTTCGCCTTCAATTCTGCAATCTTCATGATCTTGACCTTCTTTGTTCTCCTCCAATGTTCTCTAGAAAATTAGGGCTCAAAGTAGAGTTGATTGATTGATGTAATTGATCTCTTTTATGTTGTGTTCTATTCCAGCATAAGTCATGTATAACACTAATAAAATGACACCCAACATAGTCCCAATCCATGCCAAATTGTTCCATCCACGTAGTTTTAGAGTTCCACTCATATCAGAAGTCTTTTTCTCTCCCCCCGTACCCCTGCCCCGGCGGGGGTTTTACACTTGAAAGGGCCCGTCCCGGCAGGGGGTGCTACTATTCTTGACTAATGTATCCCTGCCCCGACGAGGGTTTTCTTCACTATAATGCACGCCCCGGCGGGGGGTGTTTCTACAGAATTGCTGATTTTTAGCCTTTGCATGCCAAGTCTCGCTATAATGCCGCCAATATGCCACTATAACCACATCACACAACCTAAACACAAAACAAAACAAAAGCAAGTAAAACTGCACAGAAATAGATAGGATCACACTATTTAAGTCCATATCAGAAGCTGATTCATAGGTATAAAACCCACTCATCAAACTCCCCCAAACTTAAACCATGTTAGTCCTCGAGCACAATCACAGTATGCAATGAAATGCAATGCAGCTAATCTACATACCTATGAATCCAACAGTAAGACAGAGACAAGTCTATTCAACCGGCCTTTGAGAAATCAAGTAAACATGATAGTACCACATATCAAAACAAATTAGTAATTTCCCAATCAATCATCAAATCTTAGACTGTTGTCACTGATATAGTGCGTGTGTGCTCAACAACCATGCTAACTGATATAAAATCAAATTTAACACATAATAGGTCTCTTTGACGGCATAATACAGCATAAACTCAAGAAATCCAAACACAAGCTAGATCCGACTAAAATCAAACGAGATACTTATGATTTATTTTTCACTAACGGGGGCTTTTTACTCTTATTTCCCGTTTTTTTTCTCATGGCTGTGCAATGTCTAATTCCCTTAGGCTTTTTAATGCTACGTTAGCGAGCTTTCGGCCAACGACTCCCAAACCATTAAGGCCTTAGGGCTAGGTGTAAAGACATCCCATCGGGCTTACTTACTCAAGTAACAAAGGCCACGAAACTAGACTAGCCACGGTGTTTATTCATATTCTTTTTCTTTTTCTTTATTTTTTTTAAATTGATAGCTTATATACCCCAATTTCCCCCAAACTTAGGTTCCTTCCTAATCTTAGCCATCTCTGCCTATTCATGTCTTTCTTTCATTCAAATTAGCATTATCCTTTAGAGTTCCATTATGTGTCAATTTAGACTCAATCAGTCAACAAAGCCGTTCTTACTATGATATCCTTATTATACCAATTTCAAACAGAAAAAGATTTAATTCATAACAAGAAATCACCTCAATGCCTTATTAGCTAATATTATACTTATCTACGTAATTTCAATCTCATCAATAGCCAAAATAAACTTTTACTATCTTAATAACTGGAATCATGCAAGTATGAACTAAATGCAATATAAACACAGTAAACTAACTAATATTTTTGTGATTTTTCAGTTTTTTTTATTTTAGTATAACAGAACAAGAACCTGAATACAATAAACTATTCACAATACTATACTACTATGCAAAACTACTATACAACTACTCTACATGAATGCAAACATAATAAACATGAAAACAAACTAAACTAACATAAGCAAACTAAACATACTTATCAAAATAATGACTATAACATTGAACATAAATATAAAACTAAATCCCCCAAAATTGGCAGTTACAATGTCCTCATTGTAAAATATAACAGTAAAAAGTAAAAGGACTTCCCTGTACAGAGCTAAGCATGAGGAGATGGTGGCGATGGTGGTCGTGGCACAAATACTATGCATACCTCCGTATTTGAATCTAATGGAGGGTATTGTGCCATAGGCTCTGGCATCTGAAACTGGAACTGAATGGCAGAGACAGGGTTTAGACTTTGTAAGGATGCGTTCAATGAAGCGAATGAATTGTTCATAGCATTGAACATATAGTCTTGTCGTGCTGCCAGTTGGGTCATCTTTTTATTCTCATCTTTGTCTCTTTTATCCATTTGTCGCTGAAGAATACGAAATTGAGTACTAAACATGTACATGTATGTCCTTCTACTTCCCTCAGTCTCATACTCTCCGGTCATCTCATCATCTCGAAACTCATCATCCTCCGAGGTGTCCTCAGCCTCTTCTTGTTCCTCAGAAGCCTCAGGAAATACAAAACCAACACCTCGTGGATGAGACTCCCCTCAGGCTAGACAGTGAACGTGTAATCATTCTAGAGTTTAATAGCTGGAGAGGCTGCTGTACAGGCTCATCCCCTGACCATCGGACGCCTGCCTACATGCATAACCCACATATGAGGGATGGGTGTGGCAATTCGCTGGAGAATGGCCCTCTCAGGCATCGCCGTATAGAAAAACTAATGATGGAGCCGATGTCGATGTCGAAATCTTTCACAATCGCGTACAACAATAGCACTTTCTCCCTTGTTACTTCACTAGTATGCATCGAAGGGAATAACTTCACGCACACGAATGCATACCAGATCTTGCCATAATGGCTCAAGTCCTTGCTCAAGAAGATTGTGCCACCCTTCCATCCTTTAACCCAAACTGTTCCTGATTTAGATATCTCAGTCAAAATCTGATCATAGTAAGGATTGATGTCGCGTAGCTGAGTAAACTGGCATGTGGCAGGGGCTCACAGACTGTAGTACTCATTTATGGCTTCTAGACTGAATGGAACCTATTTACCCCTCACAAATACCCTGTATGGCGCACTATCCTCACCAATGGCGTAGAATTCCTTTAGCACATTTACTATAGTTGGGTCAGGATCATCTGTAAGCATCTCCCAGCCTTGCTCATGTATTTGCCTCCTCATCTGCCCGTCGAACAAGTCCGGTGCCAAACCCCACTCAGGAGTTAGTGCTTTGGGCACTAAGTAGTCGTATTTGTTAGCGGCGTTGGCACTTCTAAATTTTCGTCTGTCAAAGGCACGTGTGGGTGGTGAAGAACCTTAACCCTCGCCCCTTTGTCGCTTTGAAGGTGTCTTAGGTGCCATTAGTATCAATTACTGTCCACTCTCCCCCAAACTTCACTTTGGCAATAATTTAAGCACTTGGTGTGCACACACTCAAAAATCCCAAATATGAATAATGTAATCCAACTATGGTGCCAAACTGATGAAAATTTTGCCAGTAATGGCTTACCCACAACAATTTTCCCCATTTAATTGAAGTAATTGCAGTGATGTTCTTCAATTGTTGAAATCCCCCTTCTTTGTTGCTTGAAAATACGAGCCTTAGTAAACCCTAACATTTTGATGACTGAAATTGAGAGATAATGGGTATGTGATGGTGTGGAATTGTTGGAGTTAGGGTTTTTGTATATATAGTGTAGTAGAGATGTTTGGATTTGGTGGAGATGTGATGGAGATTGAAGAAATTTCGTGGGGTATGTAGTGGTTTGAGGGATCAATTATGGAAGAGCAGAAGTGGGGAAGTGGAGTGGACAAAGTCAACAAACGTTTAAAAATTTCTGCACTAACTCCCGTACCCCCACTGGGGTGGGGGGTATTTGTACTAAAAAGGCCCACCTGGGCGGGCTACTCTAGAGGACCTTCCCACTGGGGCGGGCATGTCAGGCTTTAAACCCCCCCTTCGCAGGGGCGGGGGTCCCTTTTCTGTATAACTTCAATTTTTGAGTTCCTTTTCCCTGTACGCATGTCCAATGGCATCCTAATTACTTGAAACACATTGCAACATTAAATATAAGATAACATCATGAAGGTTGAGCAAGTAAGATAAAAATTTCTGAAAATAAATAACGAACTAACTAACTATTGTACCGAAATAGACTAAATAATACTAAATTGTCAACTAAGCTATTAAGTGAATAAAATAACCCAAAAAAGTAATGTAAATGGAAAGAAAATTGGGTTGTCTTCCAATAAGCACTTGTTTTTAAGTCTTTCAGCCTGACCACTCCCTGTTCATGGTGCATCGACAAGTGTGACTGCAGTGGCTTCGTTGTCGATGTCACAACCCCAGTAATTCTTTAACCACTGCCCATTAACTTTAAATGTCTCAAGTGAATTTCTGTTGTACGGTTCAACGACGCCATGTGGGAAAATAGTCTTGATCGTGAATGGTCCCGACCATCAGGATTAGAGCTTTCCGCGGAACAATCTTAGTCGTGAGTAATAGCACACATTGTCCCAGATCGAACCTTCTCTACAAAATTTTCAAGTCGTGCCACTTCTTGACTTTTTCTTTGTACACTTTTGAGTTCTCATACGCTTGCAGTCGAAATTCGTCGAGTTCATTTAATTGGAGTAACCTCTTCTCTCCTGGAGCTATTTGATCAAAGTTATGTTTTTGAATTGCCTAATAGGCCTTGTGTTGCAATTCCACTGGGAGGTGAAACGCTTTCTCGTAGACCAACTAATACGGAGATATTCCAATTGGTGTCTTGTATGCTATCCTATAAGCCCATAATGCGTCATCTAACTTTAGAGACCAATCTTTTCTGCTCAGATTCACCACCTTCTCTAAAATTCTCTTCACCTCTCTATTGGAAACCTCAACTTGACCACTCATTTTGGGGTGATACGATGTTGCAACCTTATGATTGACCCCGTACTTCGCCAAGAGAGCTGTAAATGATCTATTGCAGAAATGACTTCCCTCGTCACTTATGATTGCTCTTGGCGTGCCAAACCTTGTGAAGATGTGCTTTTGTAGAAATTTTAGAACCACCTTGGCATCATTCGTAGGGAGTGCTACCGCTTCAACCCACTTTAACATGTAATCCACGGCTAATAGAATGTACAGGTTGTTGAATGAAGGTTGAAAAGGTCCCATGAAGTCCATCCCCCATACATCAAAAACCTTAACTTCCATGATGGTGTTGAGTGGCATCTCATTCTTTTTCGAGATATTACCCACCCTTTGGCATCTGTCACACAGTTTTTCACGAACTGGTGGGAATCCTTGAACACAGTAGGCTAATAGAATCCTGCCTGAAGTACCTTGGCTGATGTCCGCTCATTCCCATAGTGTCCCCCATACGCAGATGAATGGAATTCATGCAAAATATTCTTCACTTCGATGTATGGAACACATCTACAAATCATTTTGTCTGCACACTATTTGAGTAAATTAAATAGGGCTCGTCCCACATGTACCACTTGACATCATGCAAGAACTTCTTCTTCTATTGTCGTGTCAAATCAGGGGGAAGGATTTTGCTCACCAAGTAATTGGCGAAATCTGCATACCATAGAAACTCTGAGTTTACTCCAAATAGCTGTTCATCCAGAAATGATTCGTTGATTACACATTTATCTGCCCCATCCTTATCCAAATTTTCTAATCTTGAAAGATGATCCGCCACTTGATTTTTTGTCCCCTTCCTATCCTTTATCTCCAAGTCAAATTCCTAAAGGAGTAGAATCCATCTGATAAGTCTAGGCTTTGCATCCTTCTCTGAAATCAGATAATGAATCGCCGAGTGATCCGTGTATACCACTTTTGGTCCTATCAAATAACCTTTGAATTTGTCAAAGGTGTATACTACTGTAAGTAATTCCTTTTCGGTGGTTGTATAGTTCAATTGGGCATCTATGAAGGTTTTAATTGCATAGTTTATGGCGTGGAATATCTTCTCTCGGCGTTGACCCAAAATAGCCACTATTGCGTAGTCACTAGCATCTCACACATTAACTCAAAAGGCATTGTCCAATCTGATGCTCCGATCACGAGAGTTGTAGTCAATTTCTTTTTCAATTGCTCAAATGTTGACTTACATTCTTCATCAAAACTAAAAACTGCAACTTTCTCTAAGAGATTGCATAATGGTTTTGCAATCTTAGAGACCGTGATGAACCTGCGGTAGAATTCGGCATGTCCAAAAAAACTGCGAATTCCCTTAACTGAATTCGATGGTGGAAGATTCTCGATCATGTCCAAATTTTCCCTATCAATCTCTTAACCCTTTACAGAGACTTTGTGTAACACCCCAGTCCCACATCAAAAGATATGGGAAAAATTTGTCTACATATAAGGAAATAAGTTACTACCAATAGAACCTTCAAGTCATGACCTTTTGGGAGCCTATGGTGGGCTAAGATGACCCAAGAAGATACTATTGGGCCAGTAGTTTGAGGCTTTATTTTTATGGATTTGATTCGATTCGGACTTGGGATTTGACCCAAGATTTGTTTCGAACCCGGGATTTGACTCGAGTTATTTCATATGGTATTAGAGCCGACTCTCGAAAGCTCAGGTTGGGCCATCCGATCGGGTTGCCGGAGGTGGGGACACGAAGGCTGGTGGTATTATCCCACAAAGGAGAGATGGAGGTCCGGAGGTGGGGACACGAAGCCAGCCGGTATTATCCCATAATGGCTAGAGAGGCAAAGATCTTTGGGTTGTGTGTGTGATCGATTCTGACGGGGACGTCAGAAATTTAAGTGGGGGAGTTTGTAACACCCCATTCCCACATCGAAAGATAGGGGAAAAATTTGTCTGCATATAAGGAAATAAGTTACTACCAATAAAACCTTCAAGTCATGACCTTTTGGGAGCTTGTGGCGAGCTAAGATGACCCAAGAAGATACTATTGGGCCAGTAGTTTGAGGCCTTATTTTGATGGATTTGATTCGATTCGGACTTGGGATTTGACCCGAGATTTGTTCCGGACTCGGGATTTGACCCGAGTTATTTCACTTTGTGCCCCAGGATAATTCCTTTTTCAACCATAAAGTGGAACTTCTCCTAATTTAGCACCAAGTTTGTTTCCACACATCTTTTTAGAACCATGACCAGATTTTCAAGACATGTATCAAAAGTGTTTCCATAGACTGAGAAGTCATCCATGAAAACTTCCACATTTTTCTCCACCATGTCCGAAAAAATAGCCATTATACATCTTTGGAAAGTCGCTGGTGAAGGTAGTCTTTTCTTGATCCTCGGGAGCTATGACTATTTGCTTGTACCCCTAATATCCATCCAGCAAACAGTAGTATTCATGCCCAGCCAACCGGTCCAACATCTGATCGATAAAGGGTAGAGGAAATTGGTCCTTCAGGGTTACCTTATTTAGCTTTCTGTAGTTCATGCAAACCCTCTATCCGGTCACTGTCATCGTTGGAATTAGTTCATTGTCTTCGTTTGTCACTACTGTCTCCACCCTTTTTTGGGTCGCACTGAACTAGACTAACCCATGTACTGTCTGAAATTGGGTAAATTATTCCCGCTTCCAACCAGTTAAATATTTTTTTTTCTTTACCACCTCTTTTATGATCGGATTTAATCGTCTCTATTGTTCCACTATTGGCTTTGAGTCATCTTCCAAGAGAATCTTGTGCACGCAAAAGGAGGGGCTGATCCCCTTGATATCAGCGATCGTCCATCAGCCGAATTGTACTCTCTAAGAACCCTCAGCAACTTACTTTCTTGCAATTCGTTAAGTGCAGATGCAATAATAATAGGTAAAGTATTAGAATTACCCAAATAAGCATACCTGAGGTGTTTAAGAAGGGGATTAAGCTCAAGAGTGGGTGGCTCCTCCAATGAAGGTTTCATCAGTGCCGAAGCTTTTTCTTCCGTGTGTAGTGGCTTGAATGGTGCCTTGAACCTGTTGACTCTAGGCAAAGAATCCAGTATATGCAAGTAGTCTACGAACTTTGGATCATCCAAGTCCTCATCCCCCAGTGGAGTATTTTCCAACGGATCTCTGACCAAACTTTTAACCAAATCTTCATTTACTATTCTGTCGTTTACATCCAACTGAAAACACTATTCCTCATCTGTAGGGAACTTCATGGCTTTGAACACATTGAATTTGACTTCTTGGTCTTGAACCCTCATGGTTAATTCCTCTTTCTGAACGTCAATGAGAGTTCTACTCGTAGCCAAAAATGGTCTCCCTAAGATGATTGGGATGTTTTTGTCCTCTTCATAATCCAAAATTATAAAATCTGCTAAAAAAATCAACTTATCCACCTTAACTAAAATGTCTTCCACAATCCCTCTTGGATAAGTTACTGATCTATCCGCTAACTGTAGTGATATGTTTGTAGGCTTCGGAGCTGGCAAACCCAACTGAGTATAAACTGACAACAACATGAGGTTCAGACTCGCCCCCAAATCATACACAAAACTTATTGAAGGTCATGTTCCCTATTGTGCAAGGAATGGTGAAACTCCCAGGATCCTTCAAATTCGGAGGTAATTTCTCTATAGAACTGCACTGCATTCCTCCGTCAATGCCACAGTCTCGTAGTCCTCTGACTTCTTCTTCCTTGACAGAATACCATTCATGGATTTAGCGTAACTAGGCATTTTCTCTAGGGCTTCTGCGAAAGGAATGTTAATCTGAAGTTTCTTGAAAACTTCTAAAAACTTTGAGAATTGTTTGTCCAACTTTTGTTTCTGAACTCTCTACTAAAACGGTGGTGGAGGATAAACAACGGGCTCAACATTTGTTTTACTTTTGTCCACTTTCTTTTCCTCACCTTGTTTCTCTTCAACCACTTTTTCTTCACCTTGTTTAACATCTTTCTTTGTTGAATTTTCTGCATTCTGTCCCTCAAGATGCTTTCCACTCCTCAAAGTTATTGCTTGACACTGTTCGTGATTCCCCTTCGGATTCTTTTCTGAGTCACTAGGTAGAGTCCCTTGAGGCCTGTTATTAAGTGCTAAAGCAAACTGTCCCATCTGATTTTCTAAGTTCTTAATGGCCATTGCTTGTGATTTCATTGCTGCCTCGTTACCATATATGTACTTCAACAACAACTCTTCTAAATCTATCTTTTTCTCTTGCTGCGGAGCTGCTTGTTGATGCTGATTTTGAAACCCCGGGGGATAAGATGGTCGTGAGGCCTACTGATTTTGAGTATTACCCCACAAAAATTCGGATGATTCCTATTCCCCGGATTGTAGGCATTCTGATACATATTCTACGAAATTCGGTTATAGATTCCCATAAACTGTACCGCTGCTGGGTTAATGGCACACTGTTATGTAGGATGTTCCCTTGCACACAATTCGCAAACATAAGTAACCTGCTGAGTTTGTGCACCTGTCAGAGCATCCATCTTCTTCGACAAAGCTAGAATTTGTGCCGCTAACGCTGTTACCCCATCTACCTCTAACATCCCAGTTGTAACAACCCGATATTTTCTATGTAATTAAATCAAAAATTTTACGTATAATTTTTTTTATTATTATTTTAAAGATGAGGATTTGTACAAGATAAAGCGTATATAATTATGTAATAAATAAAATATATTTCTTACATGAATGTTTACAAATAATTTTATTTTAGAATTATTGATTATTATAAAGTATATTCTTATAATAACTAATTTTATGGTAGAAAGGTTTTTATTAATTATTTTCCATGAAAATATGATTATATATTATTTAAATCATATATGAAATGCTTTTTAGAATAATTATAATAATTATTTTATTATATGAATTTTAGTACAAATTATTAAGTTAATTATTTTACCTTAATTATTAATGTTATATATGGAAGAAAGGTCAGAACCCTAATTTTGGATTTTGATCAAGGAATGAGAATAATAATATAATATTAATTATATTTTGATTTTTCAGTGCTATAAATATGTATTGTATGTACGCATAGATAATGGTTGGTCAATTATGTTGTGGCATATTATCTTTGCGGCTATGAGGGACATACCACTTTGTATTGTCCCGACTATAAACCAGGAGCATGTTTTATCTGTGGGATAGAAGGTCATCAAGCGAAATGTTGTCCAAGGAAAAAGGCGTCGCAAATATGTAGTATAAGTTCTGTTGTATAGGCGTGTTTAATGTAATATGTGTGCTTAGTATGTCTGTGTAATGTAATATTCTAAAACTTTTGTGGTAATTAAGGCTGTAAATCCCGACTTTTGTAGTCACAGAGGGATAACTGATGTTTAAAGCAATATGTGCTATAGTATGTAAAGTATTTTGAAATCGTTGAATGAATATGAATCTATGTTTAAGTAATGAAACAAGTTTAATATATTAAACTTATGCGATAAGGTTTAGAATGTAAGTTAAATTATGTTTTATTTAATCAGATAATACTGCCAAGACGTAGAACTCGAAATCAAAGGTGAGAAGAATCTGTCAACAACGTTGAGGGACAACAACAAGCAGACCCGATGCAGAACTTCGCAAATATGGTAGCTCAGGCTATGCAATAGGGAATACCAGTCGCAGGGAACCAGTCGAACAATCGCTTGGTGAACTTTAAAGATTTCAAGGCTGTGGGACCGCCGGAATTCAAAGGTACCACTGACCCTGTTGAAGCCCAAACTTGGGTTAAAGAGATTGAAAAGGCGTTTGTGATAGCTAGGGTAGCTGAAGGGCAGAAGACTACTTTTTGCACTTACATGATGAAGGGGGAGGCAATCTTTTAGTGGGAAGCAAATCAAGCAAGGGCAGGAGAAGGTGTAGTTACTTGGGATAGGTTCAAAACTTTGTTTTTCGAAAATTATTTTTCATCTAGTATGCAGGCTAGGATGGAGGTAAAATTTCTAGAATTGAAGCAGGAAAATATGACGGTGTCAGAAAACGCCACTAGGTTTAATGAGTTGGCTAGGTTTGCCCCACATCAAGTTGATACGGAGGCTAGAAAAGCGAGAAGGTTGAGCTGTGATTAAAACCCTGGCTCTACAACAAGGTGGCAGTGTTGCAGATCCCTACATTTGCAGCACTCATGGAGAAAGCGATTATAGCTGAGGAGGTAAGTGAGGCCATGAGCCTCTACAACAAGGAGAGGAAGAATAAGGGTAAGGTTGAAGGAGCTTGGAAGGTGGAAATTAATAGTGGGAGTAGGGGTGGTAGTAGCAAGAGGAAGGGGAGCAATTTTGGAAGTGTGCAGGTAAAACAAGAAGGTACGAAGAAGCAGATGGTGCCATGTAAGACTTGTGGAAAGAACCAATCTAGGGAGTGTTTGAAGGGGAAATTTGTATGCTATAAGTGCGGGCAGGAGGGCCATATCTCTCCCAACTGCCCCAATCCTAGGATGAATAGTGGGTGTTTTCTATGCGGATCGACTGACCACAAGGTGAAGGATTGTCCGAAGAGGAGGGTGGAGGCAGGAAGTGTGAACACGGGCACTGTCAGCGGGAGTTTAGCAATCACAGGACCGACTTCGTCAAACAAGCCAACAAAATCAACAGTAAGGGTCTACAACATGATCGTCCAGGATACGATGGCAGCTGGCAATGTAACTCCAAGTATTATTCGTATACCTTTTATTCTCTTATACATGATTTTCCTATAAATAGTAAATTATAATATAAAGAAATTTGAAGGAGGAATTTGAGTTCTTTTAGAAATCAAATTTCTGTTTAATCAGATAGACAAGCTTTATGTGAATAGTTAAAAATCAGTTCGATCAAAGTTGATCGAGATCTATTTGCAATGATTGTGTATGCTATGTATCTGTGTATGTAGAGGTTTTAAAATGGTGATTCCGGGGACGAAATCTTTATAAGGGAGGGTGAATGTAACAACCCGATATTTTCTATATAATTAAATCAAAAATTTTGCGTATAGTTTTTTATTTTTTTTAAAGATGAGGATTTGTACAAGATAAAGCGTATATAATTATGTAATAAATAAAAATATATTTATTACATGAATGTTTACAAATAATTTTATTTTAGAATTATTGATTATTATAAAGTATATTCTTATAATATTTAATTTTATGGTAGAAAGGTTTTTATTAATTATTTTCCATGAAAATATGATTATATATTATTTAAATCATATATGAAATAATTTTTAGAATAATTATAATAATTATTTTATTATATGAATTTTAGTACAGATTATTAAGTTAATTATTTTACCTTAATTATTAATGTTATATATGCAAGAAAGGTCAGATATGGAATCCAAACCCTGATTTTAGTTTTCGATCAAGGAATGAGAATAATAATATAATATTAATTATATTTTGATTTTTCAGTGCTATAAATATGTACTGTATGTACGCATAGATAATGGTTGGTCAATTATGTTGTGGCATGACAAAACGGTAGCATTAATTCGTTAAACACTAACTTGAAACTCAAACCTGAGTTTTTGTGAGTGGTAGGAAATTGAGGTACGTGATTTATGACTATTATTATATTATGCTAATTAGGTAAACCATAATTATTGTCTAGAAACCCTAATTTCCAATTTGAAACCTAATTGCTAAAATGGTAACTCTAATTATTATTTTAGTAAATAATTATGTCAATTAGGAAACCCTAATTCATAATTTGGGAAACCCTAATAATATCAAGAAACTCTATGTATTTTTTTAAAAAACCCTAATTTTCTATTAAAACCCTAATTTTAATTAGTAAGTTATAATTAAAATTTTACTAAACTTTAATCTTAATTTTTTAAACCCTAGAAATTATTTGGGATACCTTAAGGTTTAAAATCTAGTGATTAAAACCTAGATTCAAGTACTATGGACAAGAATACCCTTAAAATAATAAGGCAAGTGACCAAATTATCCTTTTCTTAAATTTTAAATTTTAATATAGTTATGGTCAAGAATTGTGCCACATCTCTTGAGCCATGACCTAACACTTTGAATTAGCCAATTGAAGCCACATAACAACATTCTCAACCACAAGAATCAATTTGGAGTAATTAAAGTAAGTGAAATGTCAAAGATTGGCTCATTTGAGTTTTAACACCTAGACAAACTCTCTCTCTCTCTCTCTCTCTCTCTCTCCAAGCCACGAATTCTAGTAGCATTTCAGTCCCAAAAACAAGTCCCCACTATATCCAATAGCAGATCAGAAGCCTAGAATCAAAGGATTGTTTATAGAAGGTATAAACCCTAGCTTGAAAAATCTGTCCATTGATCCCATATTAAATGTTGTGTTTTTATGTTAAAACATGTAAGATATAATGTATAATGATGATCTAGGTTGCTAGATGTTAGATCCATAACATTTAGAGGCTCGGATTTTAGATTCTTCCAAATTTGGAAAAATAATTTTGTGTTGTCTGACAATGAATGTCAGACCTTGTAGATGTCAATCTGTTTTGTAGTTTTGTGTTTTTAAGCTTTGATCTGGTAGTATGCTATGAGATCTTTGATCTGAATCTGGAATCAAAGTCAGATCATAAGCCGGTTGAAAGTTATTAGTGGTCAAACCACGTTTACCGGCATTGACCAAACGTTTCTCGGTAACCCAGAATGTGCCCAGAAAGTCTGACAGCATGTTCATGCATTTAGATCTTGCTTGTGTTTACATTTTAGACCCTGTTATTGTTGTAATGTTGTTGTCTGACGTGTAGGCTACATGACCATGCCTCTAGAATCATTAGATCCTTCTCTACGAATCAAAAGTAATCGATTAGTCAGAAGTGGTGTGGGCCAAATCTATGGGATGAAGTTTCTAGGTAACCCAGAAACCTTCATAAGCAGTTTCTGACCACTACTTTGACCGGTCCATATCTGCTTGATGTGATGTTATTAAACTATTTTTATGTCATGGATCTATTGTCTTACATATGGTCTACATACTGAAACTTTTAAATCACTAAAACATCAATAGAATTGCAAGTTGTGGAAGCCCAAAATGGACAGGTCGAACTGTTCTTCATTTCTGGGTAACCCAGAAAATGAAGAACAGCTCTGACAACTTCTTTGAAGGCTTTGATCTCCTTTGTTATGCATGTTATGACTATGTTTGTTGTTGGATAATGTAGTCCTACACTAGCACTACACGATCTGCCCAACAACATGCCCAGAAACACAACACACAGTAATTGATTCTTGGTCAAACCTGCCCACTCGTTCACTAACATGAATTTCTGGGTTGGCCAAGAACAGTTCAAGAATACCTATAGCGACAGTTTCATCGCTATAGGGCCCTTTAGCGACAAATATTTTCGGAAATTAATTATTTTAATTAAATAAATAGAAAAAAAATAATTTTAAATTATTAAAAATACATAATAAATTATTATAAAGTCTGAAAATTAGTTTTTACTTATTTTAAGTATATTTCATAAATATTTAATATTTTTGAAATATTAATGGTATTTAATTTATTTAATTATAATATTAAATAAAGTAGTTAAAATTAATTTTAATAGTTTAAAAATCATTTAAAATTATATTATGATATTAGAAAATATTTTAAGTTATTTTTAATGACTTTTAATATTTTATGATGAAATTTATTAATAAATTAATATTAATGATAATTAAGTTAATTACTAAAGGAATTAAATAAATTAAATAAAAATGATTTTAATATATTAAAAATCATTTAAAATAATAATAAGGTATTTAAAAATATTTTAAGTTATAAAATATAACTTTCAATATTTAAAGGTAAATTTCATTAATTAATTATTATTAATGATATTAAGGTTATTTAATAATTATATTAAATAAATAGTTTAAAATAGTTTTATTAATTTAAAAATCAGTTAAAAAGAATATAAATGAATTAAAAATATTTTAAGTTATAATTAATGACTTTTAATATTTTGATAAATAATACATTAATACTTTAATATTAATGGTAATTATTTAAAAATGATTTTAAATGTTTTAAAAATCATTTAAGGGTAATATAAATGTTTTAAAAGTATTTTGAGTTATTATAAATAACTTAAACATTTTGGAAATGGTTTCATTAATAGTTTAATATTAATTAAATATTAATGATAATAGAATTTTTTAATATTTAAATCATTTAGTAATGATTCCGGTGTTTGAAAATTCATGATAAATTATAATAAATGTTTAAAAATTATTATAAGTCGTTTAAAAATAATATGACTGATACTTACGGATATTGAGTTGTAAAATAGAGTCTTAGACTCAATAATTACTTGATAAAGCCGTCGGTACACCGACATGTTTCAAAAATTGATCTGGACTTAGATAATTTGATTAGATATGTGTTTATTTGTGATTCAATGGTTGTTAAACATATGTGACAAAGTGATTAGGTTATGTGTTGACTGCAATAAGCAGTATCATATGTTGTTATTCTAATCAGTAAAATGATCTTATTACTGATAGGTGTTATATAAAAGATAAAACTTATAAGTTGCAAATTGTAAGCAGTGCATCAAGCAAGTATCTTACCTTTGCATTTCCTTTATGCAATGGACATGAGTAAGAATGTTTTTGAATTATATTATTACTGTATAGATTATTAACCCTATATTATATACGCTCATTGATTATCAACATGTTAGTAAATGGTAAATTCATATATATATTTTGTTCGTTAATTTCTATAAATGGTTATATAAGTGTCCCCACTTGGATAATCATTGTATTTAATCACATGTTGATACACCTTTGTTAATTACCCATATATATATATATATATATATATATATGTTGAATTATAGATTATTGTTGAACAAGATAAAACCTTTTTGTATCCAACTGAATTGTTTTGGTTTGGATTCACGACTAAGTATGAACATCCCGATCAAGGGAAAACTTTTATGTACCCAAGGCAGATAGAGTGAACGATCATATCATTCTTGCATGTAGTATTGATCAATGCAGGGCATAACGGGCTGATCACCCCCCGTGCTCGTAAGTTATGACAGTTTGCAGATGAAGTTCTGTTTAAACCTATTCAAAATTGAAAACAATGTTCATAGCATGTCACCTAAACCTTATTTATAGTCAGTACGTAGTTTCAAAAATTTGGTATAGAATTGATATATTATTATCATTGGTACAGATTACTTCACAACTATTGAATCATTGTAGAAGGGTAGTATATAGAAAACATTTAATTCTTTTAGCTTATATATAATTGCTATTACTTGCTGGGAACTCAAATTCTCATCCTTGCTTAATTTAAATGTTTTCAGCTAAGTGTGAACAACAAGAGAGCTCTACTAAGAACAAGGGAAAGGGAAAGGTTGCTGAATGAACGTAATGCTATTTTATATAATTGTTAACTTTATTAAGACAAGTATGATATATATTATCTATCATGGGTTGTAATGAATGTTTAAAGGTTACGTACTTGGGATTCAGACTCTGATGCATATGTAAGTTAAGTTTAAAATTTATATTATTGTTATTATTATTAGTATTATTCCGCTCATAGAAATGGTATCGTGAAGCACCGAGTTCGGGTTTCAAGTACCTGAATTTGGAGGCTTTACACCAGCTACCTTCGACTGTGTCATTCTTAATGTGGGCCACTAGTAGTTGTTAGCCACCATCGTCTCTATCAGATCGTATGCCTCCTCATAACTCTTAGCCATAAATGCTCCCCCATAAGCTGTATCTATACTAGTTCGGAGATTACCACTCAACCCATTGTAAAACGTGTTCATTTGTAGCCATTTGGGTAGTCCATGATGTGGGCACTTTCTAAGTAATTCCTTATACCTCTCCCAAGCTTCGTACAAAGACTCCCCATGCAGCTGCTCAAACATAGTATCTCATTCCTCATCTTCGCAGTCTTTGTCGGTGGGAAAAACTTAGCCAAGAATTTCTAAGCAAGGTCGTCCCATATAGTAATCGACCTTGACGGTAATGAGTGTATCCAACTTTTTTCCTTATCCCGCAGTGTGAACGGGAATAAACGAAGTTTGACTGCATCATCTGACACCCCATTGTATCTGAAAATGTCATAAATTTCCAAAAATCCGACTAAGTGCTCATTCGGATCGTCGTTGGCTAATCCCCCAAACTTCACTAAGTTATGTATCATTTGTATTGTCTCAGACTTGATCTTAAAATTATTCGCAGCTATCGTCAGCTTGGTAATGCTTGACTGTAGCTTAGTCACCCTGGGAGTAGCATAATCCCTTAGCGCTTTCTGATCTTATGCAACCATTGTTTCTTCCTTATCAAGATTCTCCTTAGTGTTCTTAATCCACTTACTAAGTCTTTAAAACATTTTCTCGATATCGTCCTCGAAAGGAAGCAAGTCAGACTTCTTAGACCGAGTTTGCATACACTAAGTCAGAAAACCTGAAACAAGAAAGAACAAAACAAAAAGAAAATTTGTTTAACTAAAACTGAACTAATTAAACTAATATTGAAAGTACTAAAATCAAAACTAGTCCTCGAAAATGGCATCAAAAACTTGTTGGTGTAAATTCTAAATACGCTCACACACAAGTGTACGTGGTCAACAAGTAATATAATGATGAATAAAGTATCGTTCCCATAGAGACTAGTGTGAAATTTAATCTAACAATTACCAGGTTTATATTATTTCAAATTTTATTAAACTACTCAAATTAGTGATTATAATTAATAAAAACTAAGAAACTAAAAATCCAAACCAATCAACACACTAAGTAACCGTAAATTTCAAGCAGACAATGGAGAATTAGGCTTACAACTTCACTTTAAGTTTCACTCTGATTATCACAACTTATTCCAGTTCAATTCACTGTCTCAGTTTATTAATCAAGAACACTCAAGTAGAATTAGTCATCTCTCAATGTATTAACATTATATTAACTTAAATCCACAATTTGATAGACTTAAGCCAAACACCCTAATTAACTAATTCACTATATCTCTATGTGAATTAAAATCAAATAAGGTTTAAATTCCAAGTTCTTTACACGATTACATGCGATGTTTGGTATATCTCTATCCTAAACATTCATCAAGATTCCATTAAAACACAGAATTCAAGAACACATGCTATAGTGATTAATTCTAGATTTATACATCATCTCTCGAGTCTATACAAATCCACATAGAATTGGTGATCAAGAAATTCATAAATTAAAGTGAAAATCACAATAGATAAACTGAATTGATAATATTATTAAACTGAAATTAAGGCATGACAATCATTGTTTAACACTAAAGATCCATTGCAAGCCTAAAAAGTAATTTAGTTCATCATTAATCAATTAAAAACTGAAAAGATAGAGAATTCATCATCCCAATTATAAAATTCGAATTAAAGAAATAGAATAGTTAAAGAACCACCCTTCTTCGCCTTCAATTCTGTATTCTTCGTGATCTTGACCTTCCTTGCTCTCCTCCAATGTTCTCTATGAAAGTAGTATGCACACAAGCCAATCATGTTTGATGATAAAGCATATACTTTGAAACAATCTTATTCATTTATTAATAAAAAGTATTAATTAATTAAAGGCTTTTAATTATCTACATAATGCTGTTTTATAATATGTGATAAACCCATAGTTTTAAGCAATGCTTTTAGAATAATGATTATGATCATTCTAATGAGATCTAAATTCTTAGAAAGCTTAAAACTAAAATAGTTCCCAATCATTGGATTACTAAATTGGGAATTAGTGAATCCGGATAGATTGGTACATACATTCTTGCTTTCATTGGATGAGGATGATTGATCTCATGATCATTTGTGTGGAGACACTAAAGCAAGTATGTAGGTGCTTATTAGAGAATAAGTTCATTTGAGCGTTGGCTCGCTTAAGGAATACCTAATGGAGTTTTATTTGCTCATCGATAGGAATTCTGTAGTGATAGTAGTCTGAGTGATCCTTGGACTTGAGATCATCATAGTATCTTGTGTATGATGAGTTATACTTTGACTTATTCCTTAAGACCCTTAGGGTATATCAAAGGGTATGCTTGGGTATAATAAATTGTATACATGGAGATAATGTATGATCGATAAAGAATCTACCCTTCTAATAAAAAAAGAAATGTCTATGTGATTCGATAAATGACAACCCAGTAGTCCTTGGCGGCGAGAATGAAATTAGAAAGGAGTTTCTAATTTGCATTATTTGGAGTTGTGCATTTAAGGATCGAAATACATATAATTAAATAAAATAAGACTTGTGATAAATTTCATGTCTTATATTTAATTGGGATATTGTATGGTGGAAGGATTAAATTATGCGGTAACTATTTACTCAAAGGTTCTTTAATGATTAATGTTGAAATCTATATTATCCGGAAAGTCGTTGATCGCTAGGAGAGGCTTATCCCTATTGTAGAATAAATATTATTTATTTAAATAAATTAATTATTTAATTTATTTATTTAAATAAGATTAGAATTGTTCTAATTGATTTATTCACAACCTGGGTTTAATATGGAGAACCTAAAGGGTCACACCATAAAAGGAAGAATAATTATTTAAGAAGTTAATGGCATAATCGTAATAATATATTAAGTATATTTAATTTAATCTATAGTGATAGAATAAATTAAATAGCTTAATATTTATTATTTAATATTTTAGAAATATTAAATATAAATTAATAAGAGGAGTCTTATTAATATTATTACAATTATTATTATTTTAATTTCTAAAAGAGTTTAGGAATTAATTTAATATAAGTACTCTCATTTATTCCTAATAGGATTAGGAGGGAAAATTAGTTAAAGGAGTTTAATTAATTATCCCTAATAAGATTAGGGAGCTTAATTAATTAAAAGAATTTAATTAATTAAATAAAACTCAATTCCTTAATTGTTAAGGTGGGTTGCCCATGTAAGACCCCGAATTTTTTTTTAAATAAAAAGGAATTTCCTTTATTTATTATTTTAAAATAGTAAGGGTTGATTTGATTAATGTGGATAGTTAAGGGTTAAATACGCAAATATTTCAAAATAAGCAAGTGGTTATAAAATATTCATTATCGTCGGGGAATATTCGTTTGGTCGAGGAATATTAGTCTCTTTCATGAGAATATTAAATGCAACAATGTGCGACCATGTGTGGGCCCCATAACTGAGCGATTGGATGGATGAAGAAAACGACAAATATAAGTTGTTTTTAAATAACTGCAGTAGTTATTCTGCAGATTATCTTGTTGGAATACCCGGTGGTTAAAACACACTAATACGCGTTGTTGAACAAGATAGCACGGTGATATTGCACCAATGATTGATTCTTACGTGAAGGCACTTTACTCGATAATGATTACGATAATTTAATTGCTCGATTATTTTATTGAGTTAATAATTCTTTGCGTTGATATTTTATATTGTTGTTGTTTGATAATTGTCATTACACAAGATCTTTCATTATCGAAGCAATAATTCATATTATCTGAATAATATTATTAGATAACATTATTGGCAATGTCTAGAAAGTTACATCTAAGGAGAGGTTTGGTCACCTAATTGCGCCACCATAAGAAGAAATTCTTATTGAAAGCCCCTCTTTCTGAAAACCGCACGGTTGTCAATATTGTGATTACATAATATTATTTGTGAATAATTAATTATTGATTTATATGATGAGGAAAATATTGATTTTATGTGGATATAGATGGAGAAAATTTTTAAAATGACAATTGTTGAAAATTAATATTTTATCTTTTTCTGATAAAATAATTCATTTAAATATATTATTTTAATAATATATTAACGGTGATATTTTTACAACGAATGTGAGATATATGAGTATATGAGGAGGAAGAGTATTTTTGTTGCAATAAATGTTTAAAACATGTTAAACATGTCGGTGGACCCCATTTATTGACTGAAATTTGATTATAGCCTGTAAAATCGCCCGTTTGTGGATTTCGGTCGATTTCTGTTTGGAATTTGGAAAAACTTTCTTCTGCAAAGTTGTAGAGAATTGAATTTCCTATAAAAACTCGCGAGATTCGAATTTTCTGATGAAAGGACTATTTATTATGAATTATTGAAGTTCCGAAGCTCCGAAATAATTCATTTTTGGAAGTTTTAATTGTTTTATTTAAGAAAAACGTTTTTTTGCAATCCCACATGTGATATAAATGTGCTGAATTCAGTTGGTCTAAGGTGGGCTTGAATTTGTTTAATTATATTATTATTTTATTAAATTTTCTGCTTTGGTGTTCTAAGCATTTTCCTATAAATAGGGTGCTTAGGTTAGAATTGAAAATCACACCAGAAACTGAAGTTTTCTCTCTCTATATTATCGAGCGTATTCTTGTGAGTATTTTGAGTATACTTTGAGTATTGCTATACGGTGCAAGTCCAAGTCATAGCTTTATATCCTGTTTCAAATTAAAATCTTGATCTTTCCGAGGTAAGGGATATTATTTTTTTGTAATGATATTATTTCTTCAATATCATTATCTTTGAAATGTTGATCTGAAGTTTTTATCAAATTTGGAACTTTTTCATGTCGGGTTACTATTCATGGGTTACTATTCATGAGTTACTATTCACGAGTTACTATTCATGAGTTACTTATTCACGAGTTACTATTCACGAGTACTATTAATGAAGCGTGAAGATGTTTTTGTGGAATTTCTATCTTTTGGTGTACTATTCGAGTTACTATTCACGTATATCTGACTATTCACGTATCTGACACTATTCAATCGAAAAATAAAATTTCTTCTTTTTGTCTAAAACATCTATTCGGATACTAACTCGATTGTATCCATGTTTTGATCATTCTTGAATTTTACACCACTATGATTATTTTTGAGGTATTTTTGGGCGTGGATAAAACCAAGTACTGAATCCTTAATCCTTAATCCTTGTCATTTTGTTTCAATTGGATTCGTTTCTTAAAAAATATTTTTCATCATCCTCGGTCTTAAATGATGATATTATTGAATATCTTTGGCTGTAGTCTAAAAGATGAATGATTTCGAAGAATATCTTTGGCACATGTCAGAAAGCAAAGATGAACAGTGTTGAGATGAACATGACCGATTGATTAATATCTTTGGCTTTAGTGCAAAGATGAGCAGTGTTTAAATGAACATGACCAATGATGAATATCTTTGGCTGTAGTGCAAAGATGAATATTTGATTCCGGATGCATATTGATTGATGTTACGAGGATAAAATATTGATGATGGACTTTTTAAATTCATAGATTATAGTAGATTTCATTCTCTACGTAACTCTTCTAATGAATTATTATTTCAATGCGAATATTGATCCGAAACTTGTTGTCTATTGTATTCTATCGATTTTTCCTGTTGAAGACTAACGATAATTTGTTGTATATTATCTTAGTCATAATATTCTTTACTGGGCTAGTTGAGCTCACCCTTTTCCTTGTTTTTCCATTTTTCTTCTCAGGAGGCGAGAATGTAGCGAGTACTAGTCGGGGTATGGAATGAAGGTTCTAGAGAGAGTTGTTTAGTAGTCCTCACCATTTTTGTAAAATAATGAATCAATAAATGTGATGAGGATTTATTTGAGTATAGATATTGTTTAGAAGATAATATCTGTATTTAAACTCACAGTTTTACTGTTGTAATAATAAAGTTGTAGTTTGCTTCTTGTACCATGTATTTGGCGACTCGAGAATGGGTGTTGTGTATACCTATTTTGGGGCGTCACAATTAATATCGAGCTTAGGGATATGATCTCTGGCGGAGATCGGGGAATAGAACTAGGAGGGAGAGAGAGTAAATCCTTCGCTAGTGTGTCCTACCTAAGCTTATTTGTTAGTTGGTCGTTATATAGGGATATTATGTGATTTGTTAATTTATTTAATTAACCCTTGTTTTATGATAGTTTTTTAGAATGGTCTGAGAACGTTAACAATGGAGTGAATGAGATCGTGGAGACACCTCTAATCGCCAACCGAGGATAATGTGATGTCGGTGAAGAAGGAATTAGAGATATCCATGTGGTGAGTGAAGAATTGATAGTTGCACCCGAGATAATCGCAGAGAGGTAACAAATTGAGAGTGAGGAAGAAGAGGAAGAAGAGGTACACGAAGAGAGTTTATTAGAGGTATTTTATGATCGAAATATAGAATTGCAAAATCGTATTCATGAGTTAGAAGAAGCAAAGCAAAGAATTGCGAGGCGATCGTGGAGCAAAAAAGGATGCAACGATTCAAGCTTGTGTTACCCGATCGTGATGCTTGAATGAAGCACTCTTTGGCGAGTATAAGATGATAAAGTTTGGAATCGAAATGAAAGAAGAAATAAGCGAGCAGTGAGAATGAGTGATGCGTGGGTAAAAAATTCACGCACGATGCGTTGATATTATGGAAAGAGATGTCCAATCTAAAAAGAGAAGATTTAACGATGACGGGAAGACGTCGGCAGCAGCATCAGCACCATCAACAAATTCTAGGGGAAGAGAACGATCGCCAGTTAGATGCTACTCAGATGTGGAGAGGAGGGACATATAAGGTCAAACTGTTCAAAGCCTTCCAAGGTATGCTATAATTGTGGAAAAGAAGGACATATCGCTCGAGATTATGCGATATCGAAACCTAGTTCAATGGGGATGGTGACTCAAAAGATCGTCCCGAGAAAAGTCAAAGTCAACGATTCTTGGAAGAGAGCGTTTGTTGTGGTGGTCAAAATGCGAGGAACCCGAACGAAGTTAGCACGGGTTAGTTAATTATAAATTCTTGAAGTATATACCTTACTAGATATTGGTTCTACCCATTCTTTTATCTCTCTTACTTGCGCTCAACGTTTGAACTTGACTACGGAGAAATTAAACTTTGACCTATCTGTGGAGACTCCATTAGGAGAAACTTTCATTACATCCGTTGTTTAAAAATCTTGCTTGATTCAAGTTGGCACTATCACATTACTGTTAACCTTATTTCTATAGAGATATTTGCTTTTGATGTGATTTTAAGGTTAACTACTCAACATGCCAAATTGATTGCTTTTGTAAGGTTGTTAGTTTTCATATTCCTAAGCAACTTTGTTATTCAATTCAAGCAATCAAACCATTGTAGTCAAACATTTTCATATCAAGCCATGAAGTCATTCGTTTATTACGGATGTCAAATTTTCTTAGTCCATGTTATGGATTTGAATAAAGACACGTCGATTTGAATAATATTCTTGTTGTTATTGATTTTTCTGGCGTATTTCTGAAGAATTTCTTAAACTCCCAAAGCACGATATTAAATTTTGTATCGACTTTGAACCCGGTACAAAACTCATTTCTAAAATCTCATATCGAATGGCTCTATTGAACTTGAGGAGTTAAAAATTCAACTATAAATTTGGTACTTGAGCCTTTATCTTGTGACTTCCTTTGTGGAATTCACCTAAGCGAACTCTCTGTAGGGGCGTCATATTAAATGCGATAGTAAAGCGATAGGTGTCATTGTGACGTCTTTATCCAAGATTGGGATATGAGTCACATTGAGAGCAACCTAAGTCGATGTCGAAATCGTAGCTTTCTAGGCTTAGTTGGTTATTATCGGAGATTCGTTGAAGGATATTCTCGAATCGCTATTCCATTAACGCAAATGACTCGTAGAGATACAAAATTCGAATGGAGCAAGGAATGTGGGAAGAGCTTGAAGAACTCAAGAGGAGACTCATTTCAAACACATGTTCGATCATGCCATCCCGGAAAAGCGAGCGTGGTAGGCGACGCGATGAGTAGAAGATCATATCTGCGAGCGAAAAGCGATGATGTCAAGTATACGCATAGAGCCAACTTTAATAGAAAAAGTTATGATTGCTCGAGCCACCGGCTTGGAAATGATGCGTATGAAGAAGAAAGTACAAGAAGGAGCTATTAGGGCGAGAATTGATGAAGAAGGAATACTTGAGTCCACTCTAGACTTTGTGTTCCTAACGACTACGATTTGAAGTACAAGATTATGATGGAGGCACACAATACGCCATTTGCAATCCATCTTGGAAGTACTAAAATGTATCGTGATCTTGACATACATTTTGGTGGAACAATATGAAGAGAGAGATTGCAAAGTTTATCTCGATGTGTTTAACTTGCCAACGTGTAAAGGCGGAGCATCTAGTACCTAAGGGTCCGTTGCAACCACTTGAGATTCCTAAATGGAAGTGGGAACACATTACTATGGATTTCGTTCTGGGTCTTCCTGCGGTTTCTCAAGGCATCAATGCTATTTGGGTTATTGTTGATAGATTAACCAAATCTGCTCATTTCTTCTGCGATCGAGAGACTTATTCCTTGAGCGTCTTTCTCGTATATCGTAAATAAATGAGATTGTGAGATTGCATGGCATGCCAAGGTATCCATAGTTTTAGATCGTGACCCAAGATTCACTTCATGATTTTGGGTTAGCTTGCAAAAAAGCTATGGGCACGAATTTCACGATTCGGTTTGGCATACCATCCTCAAACGGATGGGCAATCGAAAAGGACTACTCAAACTCTTGAAGATATATTAAAACTCGTGTCCTAGATTTCAAAGGAAGTTGGGATAAGTACTTGCCATTGGTGGAATTCTCATACAACAATAGTTATTAAACAAATATAGGCATGGTTCCATTCAAGCATTATATGGATGAAAATGTCGTTCTCCAATATGTTGGGATGAGGTGGGTGAAGCAACATTATTGGGACCCGAGTTAGTATGCGTATGACTAATGATGATTCGACAACGTATACAAAGCGGCACAAGATCGACAAAAGAGTTATGCGGATCTTCATCGAAAGGTCGTGGAATTTAATGTAGGGGATCATGTTTTTGTTGCGAGTTGCTCCATGGAAGGGTGTTACAAGATTTGGAAGAGAGGAAAGCTCAATCCATGATTTATTGGTCCATTTCAAATTCTTGACCGAGTAGGAAATGTAGCCTATAGACTTGCGTTACCTTCGAGTATGTCTACGTGTTCATAATGTGTTTCACATATCATACTTAGTAAATATGTGAAAGACCGAACCACGTTATAGAGTTAGAACCTAGACGAGATAGCCAAGACTTAACGTGTGAGGAGGTACTGTCAAGATTTTGGATAGGAAGGAGCATGTCCTACGCTGCATGAAAGGTTATACCACAAGTTAAAGTTTTGTGGAGGAATCATGCTATATAGAAATGACCTAGAATTGGAAAGCGAAATGAAAGCGAGGTATCCTCACCTTTTGAAACACACAGTATCGTCGTCGAATTTCGAGGACGAAATTTCATAAGGAGGGAGGTTGTAAGACCCCGAAATTTTTTTAAATAAAAGGAATTTCCTTTATTTATTATTTTGAAATAGTAAGGGTTGATTTGATTAATGTGGATAGTTAAGGGTTAAATACGCAAATATTTCAAAATAAGCAAGTGGTTATAAAATATTCATTATCGTCGGGGAATATTAGTTTGGTGGGGAATATTAAATGCTTGTCGGGAATATTAAATACGACGTACGCGCCAACCATGTGTGGGCCCCAACTAAAAAGCGATTGGATGAAGAAAGCGACAAATATAAGTTGTTTTTAAATAATGGCGTAGTTATTACAGATTATCTTGTTGGAATACCGGTGGTTAAAAACACACTAATACTGGCGTTGTTGAACAAGTGCACCAGGTATTGCACCAATTATTGATTCTTACGTGAAGGCACTACTCAATAATGGTTACGATAATTCTTGCTCGATATTTTTTATTGAGTTAATAATTCTTTGCGTTGATATTTTATATTGTTGTTGTTTGATAATTGTCATTACACAAGTATCTTTCATTATCGAAGCAATAATTCATATTATCTGAATAATATTATTAGATAACATTATTGGCAATGTCTAGAAAGTTACATCTAAGGAGAGGTTTGGTCACCTAATTGCGCGCCCGATGAAAGAAATTCTTATTGAAAGCCCCTCTTCCTAGAGGCGCTTGTTGTCAATATTGTGATTACGTAATATTATTTGTGAATAATTAATTATTGATTTATATGATGAGGAAAATATTGATTTTATGTGGATATAGATGGAGAAAATTTTTAAAATGACAATTGTTGAAAATTAATATTTTATCTTTTTCTGATAAAATAATTCATTTAAATATATTATTTTAATAATATATTAACGGTGATATTTTTACAACGAATGTGGGATATATGAGTATACGAGGAGGAAGAGTATTTTTGTTGCAATAAATGTTTAAAACATGTTAAACATGTCGGTGGACCCCATTTATTGACTGAAATTTGATTATAGCCTGTAAAATCGCCCGTTTGTGGATTTCGGTCGATTTCTGTTTGGAATTTGGAAAAACTTTCTTCTGCAAAGTTGTAGAGAATTGAATTTCCTATAAAAACTCATGAGATTCGAATTTTCTGATGAAAGGGCTATTTATTATGAATTATTGAAGTTCTGAAGCTCCGAAATAATTGATTTTTGGAAGTTTTAATTGTTTTATTTAAGAAAAACGTTTTTTTGCAATCCCACATGTGATATAAATGTGCTGAATTCAGTTGGTCTAAGGTGGGCTTGAATTTGTTTAATTATATTATTATTTTATTAAATTTTACGCTTTGGTGTTAGCAATTTCTATATAAATAGGGTGCTTAGGTTAGAATTGAAAATCACACCGAAATCAAGTTTTTCTCTCTATATTATCGGCGTATTCTTGTGAGTATTTTGAGTATACTTTGAGTATTGCTATACTGGTGCAAGTCCAAGTCATAGCTTTATCCTGGTTTTTTTAATTTAGAAGTATTGATCTTTTCGAGGTAAGGGATATTATTTTTTTTGTAATGATATTATTTCTTCAATATCATTATCTTTGAAATGTTGATCTGAAGTCTTTATCAAATTTGGAACTTTTTCATGTTGGGGTTACTATTCATGGGTTACTATTCATGAGTTATTCTATTCTATTCACGAAAGTTACTATTCATGCAGAGTTACTATTCACGATTCTTATTCACGAGTACTATTCATGAAGCGTGAAGATGTTTTTGTGGAATTTCTATCTTTTGGTGTCGGAGTTACTATTCACGTATCACGGCATTCACGTATCTGCACTATTCACGTATCTGGCACTATTCAATAGAAAAATAAAATTTCTTCTTTTGTCCAAAACATCTATTCCGGATACTAACTTTGATTGTATCCATGTTTTGATCATTCTTGAATTTTACACCACTATGATTATTTTTGAGGTATTTTTGGGCGTGGATAAAACCAAGTACGAATCCTTAATCCTTAATCCTTGTCATTTTGTTTCACTTTGGATTCGTTTCTTAAAAAAATATTTTCATCATCCTCGGTCTTAAATGATTATATTATTGAATATCTTTGGCAGTCAAAGATGAATGATTCTCAAGAATATCTTTGGCTGATAGTGCAAAGATGAGCAGTGTTGAGATGAACATGGCCGATTGATTAATATCTTTGGCACAGTAGTGCAAAGATGAGCAGTGTTTAAATGAACATGACCAATCGATGAATATCTTTGGCACATGGTGCAAAGATGAATATTTGATTCGAGATGCATATTGATTGATGTTACGAGGATAAAATATTGATGATGGACTTTATTAAATTCATAGATTATAGTAGATTTCATTCTCTACGTAACTCTTCTATGAATTATTATTTCATTGCGAATATTGATCTGAAACTTGTTGTCTATTGTATTCTATCAGATTTTTCCTGTTGAAGACTAACGATAATTTGTTGTATATTATCTTAGTCATAATATTCTTTCTTGGGCTAGTTGAGCTCACCCTTTTCCTTGTTGTTCCATTTTTCTTCTCGGGGAGGCGAGAATGTAAGCGAGTACTAGTCGGGTATGGAATGAAGGTTCTAGAGAGAGTTGTTTAGTAGTCCTCACCATTTTTGTAAAATAATGAATCAATAAATGTGATGAGGATTTATTTGAGTATAGATATTGTCTGAAGATAATATTCGTATTTAAACTCACAGTTTTACTGTTGTAATAATAAAGTTGTAGTTTGCTTCTTGTACCATGTATTTGGCGACTCAGAATGGGTGTTGTGTATACCTATTTTGGGGGCGTCACAGCCCACATCTATTTAATAAGAGGAGTCTTATTATGGGTGAGGGGTTGTTGACTTTTACAACGACATAATTCCAATTTGTTGGAGAGTACGCCTTTTTAATATAGAGATAGGAAAAACTAGGGTTTGAGCCAATACCCCTTCTTCTTGAATTTTCTTCTTCCTTGGTGGATCACCTCTAGAGGCCAAACATTTGGGTGGCTAACGTTGATCAAAGGAAGGAACCAAACTCGGTGAATTCAAGATTGAACGCGAAAGGATTTGGAGGTGAACTTGTACCTGAGGAAGCTCGATCTTCAAGGGTATGATTTATTCTTTATCTTTTCATTTAATTAATAATTGTGCATAAAGGGTGATCCGGGTATATTGTTTGTAAAAAATTTTAAACTCTGATTTTACACGCTTCCGCATTATTTTGCAATTTGATTGCGCACATGAATATTACAAACCTAACAGTGGCATCAGAGCCAAACCTATATGCAAATTATTAATTATTTTAATTTGATATGTATATTGATATGTGTTTAGAACAATTTAATTGGGCATAATTTTGTTGTATAAAATTTATTAAAAAAAAAAAAAAAAAAAGGGGAACCGAAATATTTTTTTAGCGAAGCCATTTTTTTTAATAACGGTTTTGTTTTTTTTTTTCGGTAACCAAGATAAGGGAAGCACTGAATCCTTCTTCTTCCTTTTATCCGGTTATTGCAACATCTAAATATTTTCAAAAAGGGATTCCATGTAATGATTGGCAAGCGGAAATTAAAAAAAAAAAAAAAACACCGAAATCATTCTAATGGAAATAACCGGACTTGTTGCATGGAACAGGATTGCATGGAATCGGATATATATATATATATATATATATATATATATATATATATATATATATAATAGAATAAGTTAAAAGTTAACTATATATATATATTAGATTTATATTATATATATATATATATATATATATATATATAGTTATATATATATATATATATTATTCTTAATTATTATATAATTAAAATAAAAGTTTATTTTAATTTTAAAATAAAAGGTTTATTTTAATATTAAAATATAAAGTTTTATTTTAATCTTAATAATTTTTTATAATTAAAATAAAAAAAGGTTTATTTTAATTTTAAAATTAGAATTTCATGCTAACTAATTAGAGTTGGAATTGGATTCCATGATAACTAATTGGAGTTGAAATTGGATTCTATTTTTCCTTAAATAAAGGAGTTTATTTAGATATGAAATAAGATTTCATATTATTCAAAATAAAAGAGTTTATTTGTGAATAGGAAAGAGAATCCATGTTTCCTTAAATAAAGGAGTTTATTTAAATATGAAATAAGATTTCATATTATTCAAAATAAAAGAGTTTATTTGTGAATAGGAAAGAGAATCCATGTTTCCTTAAATAAAAGAGTTTATTTAAATATGAAATAAGATTTCATATTATTCAAAATAAAGGAGTTTATTTGTGAATAGGAAAGAAAATCAGTGTTTCCTTAAATAAAGGAGTTTATTTAAATATGGAATAAGATTTCATATTATTTAAAATAAAGAGTTTATTTGTGAATAGAAAAGAATATCCGTGTTTCCTTTAATAAAAGATTTTTTTTTACATGGAATTGGATTCCATAATTAATTAAAATAAAGAGTTTATTTTAATTAAAGATTTTTATATATATATATGGAATTGGATTCCATAATTAATTAAAATAAAGGAGTTTATTTTGATTAAAATTTTGATTAAAATAAAATAGTTTATTTTATTCAAAATTGGATAAATTAAAATAAAATAGTTTTATTTTGATTTAAATTTGGATTAAAATAAAGGAGTTTATTTTGATTTAAAATTAGATTTTATACTAACTAAATTTGCCCATTAAATGATATCAATATATATATTAAATGTTTATTATTCATAGGATGAATGTTATTTATTGATGCATATGATGATGTGTATGATAATAAATGGGATTGATTATGGACTATTGACCAATGTGATTGGATTTTATTTTAGTTGGATGCATGAATGTATGGGTTTTATTAAATGGGGTCTGCGTACCTCGTCTTCTCTAATTTTCTTAATGTAAATTCTATCTCTCTCCTATGTACTTCCCCTTGACTGCTGATCAAGGTTTCTATTTATTTTAAATAGTTTTGTAATAGGAATAGTTAGAATTAATTTTGAAGAATTGGAGATCAAGGAGCAAGGAGCGCTTGAAGACCCGTTTGTAATGGAGCCCTGTTTAAATGTAATAGTTATATTTAAATATTATTTCTTGCACCCATAGGGTTTGACCTTTTGGTTCACTTGGTGGCTCTAGTGAACCAAACTAGAATAAAAGTCCATAATCAATCCGGGTAGAATATAGTATTCTATATGTGCATGCTTATACTATATATATTATATATTATGCAAACATGCTTCGCATGTTCATTAATATAATGCGTATTTTATATATATATATGCATGTAACAGCTAAACAAGATGAGACAAATTAATAACAAACCCCTCAATTTTTTATATTAAGTCCTAAAGCGTTCAAAGATATTTGGAATATCGAGCGTCGCCTTTCTAGCATGATAAAATTAATAGAGTATTAAATATTTAATATGAGTTTGTTGTGTCACCACAAGGCAAGTATTAAGTATTTAAGATGTTAATTTATCACATTTGATGCTTATAAAAAAATTGAACAATATTGTTTTGTTGTGTCACCACAAGGATGATATTTTCTTTTTGAATATATGGAGTGCTAGGTTGGACTTAACTTGGATAATTGTGATTCGGATGTGCCACCACTTGATCAAAATAATCTAAGAGGCAAAAATACAAGGAGTTGCATAGTTGATGTAATTGACAAAAGTTGTCTACCTATTTATTTATATATAGTTTGTTGTGTCACCACAAGGCTTTATACATTTGAAATGGGATCCTTATTCTCACTAGCAAATCTTTAATTAGATTTTGCCAAACTATATAAGTGAGGTAATATAGTTTGAAGAAAATAGTGGGAGATACCAATTTAAAACAAGACCTAATTTATTTTGGTAATTAATAAAAGAATGTATGTTAAAATGTTGTTAATTACAAATTCATTTATAGAATTTTACAATGTCTAAAATTACTATCACTTTGCGAAGCATATTAGATGCTAAATTAACCTGGCCAAGTATTAAGCGGATTGGTTAAGGAATTTGAGAATAGTTCTCATAGTGAAAAGCTATCTTATGTCCTTAATCGCCTATCCTGCAATGGTTGCGCATAATGCCTCTGAAGAAGAGATTGCTACTTTTAGAAAGTGGCAAAATGATGCACAATTGGCTCGATGCATCATGCTCGCATCCATGAGTAACGAGCTTGACGTCGGCATGAAACTATGGATGCTCCTACTATATTCCCCGCACATCAAGTAGTTGATGGTGAGGAAAGTAGGGCGATAGATATCGAGATATCTAAGGAGCTCTTCCGATCTAGAATGGCGAATGACACTATAAAGATGCAGAACAAAAAGTTCTTAACATAATCAATTTGATTGATCAATTAGGACAATTGGTTTTTGTCATGGATGGAGAGTTGAGCCAAGATTTGATCTTGCACTCACTCCGGACTCCTTTCACAATTGTTGTGAATTTTTCATATGAACAAGCTAGATATCGACTTTGATTTGCTTAACATGTTGAAAAATGTTGAGAGTCACTTTCCAACCAAGAAAGATCAAGTCTTACTAGGTAGGGGCCAAAGGATCTTACGAAAAGAAGAACGATTCAAAGAAGGTAAATAGAAAGGCAAAAACAAAGGATAATAAGAACAAAAGCGTCACGGATAGCAAAGGAGTTTGCTTCCTTTGCAATAAGCTCGACAACTGGAAAGAAACTACGAGAAGCATCTTGCGAGAGGCTAACCAAAGAAGCTTAGTGAAGTTTGGTTACAAATACAAATTTGTTTATGATTTAAAATAATTTTTCTTTAAGTCGAGGTTCTACTTGGGTATTGGATCTGACTTTGGTTATCATAAATATAGATTTATGAAAGGACCAAGCAAGTAGAAAGCTAAACAAATATAAGTAATCCTATGTGTGGGAAATGAAGCAAAGGTTCTTTGCATTAGCTATAGAAACTTATAGTTTAGCAGATTTTACGGGAAAATCTATTAAGTCGATAAGTTGTTATTGTATTCCAATTCTTGTTAGAAACATTAGTTCCATTTTATTGTTGACAATAAAATTTTAGTATTATAATTAAGAACAATTGTTGTTCTATTTATAATAATAATGTTTTGTATAGAACTGGAATATTACTTAATAAATTTTGTATACTTGATTTACATGAAAATAATTTTGCATATTGAACAAATTAGTATAAGAAAAGGAGATGATCATTCAAAGAGTTGAATGTGTGTATTTGCTAAAATACAAGTTTGAATTATTTGAAAGTTTAAAGAATTCATAAGTGAAACAAATTGGCAATGTATTAAGATTCTTTGATTAGATCAAGGAATAAATACTTGTGCAATAAGTTTCTAGATCATCTCAAATGGTTTTCTCATAATGGACACATCCTGATACGCAATAATTGATTGATGTATCTGAAAGGAAAAATTGTACCTTGTTGGACATGGTACGGTCCATAATGATTTTATCGACATTCCAGTATCCCTCCGGGGTTATGTCCTAGAAATGGTACGCATATCTCACGAAAATGGTAACCTCAAAATCCATTTAAGACTCCATAAAAGTTATGGACGGGGAGGATTCTAATCTTAAGTATGTTAAGATAAGGGTTTGTCCAACTTATGTGAAAAAGGTTTCAAAGGATAAGCTTGGGACAAGATTTGACAAGTACAATTTGTGGGACATCCTAAAGTAAGTTTAGGGTATATGTTCTATAATCCTACTTAGCAAAAGGTGTTTGTTGTGAAACACACTGCCTTCTAAGATAAAGGTGTTTGTCATTGAAGAGGCTAGTGGGAGGATAATAGATCTTGAAGAGTTCAAGAACCACAAAATACTATAAGTCAAATAAGAGGAACCTATAGATAGACCTATTGTACCACAACCAAATCGTAAATCTGGAATAGTACCGAAGATACCTAGGAGGTATGGATTCATCATATATGATGATGATGAGGTACACATCATAGAAGATGATGATCCAGAGTTACATTCGATGAGGTAAGACTTCTAGTATGTACAAAAGGGTCGATGGGGCGTCGTGACATTCCTAGTATTATATGTTGATATACTACGGATGAGGAATAACATACCAATGCTACAATCAAGAAAAATAAAGTTGTCTAAACATTCCTCCACGAATGATTTGGGAAGAGTATCTTAATTGGGGATAAAATCTATATAGATAGATTCAAGAGGATGCTCGACTTAACCCAAGGAATGTATATTCATTTGATGCTAAAGTCGTTTAGCATGGCAAGCTCCAAGAGATGTTTCATGTTGATGAGCCATGGAGTGTATCTCTCTTTATAGTCCCCAAAGACTCCAAAAGAGAGATCACATGAGTAACTATCATGTATGCAATGAAATATACGAGACCTGATGTTGATCAGTCATATTATGGAGAAGTTCACTATGAGTAAGTGAAAAACATCTTAAAGTGCTTAACCGGCACTAAGGATGTGAGCAAACATGGTGGGTCTAAATTAAAACTAGAGAGCTTAACAGACTCAAGTTTTTCAGACAGACCAAGACGACAGATAAATCCACTTTAAGGTAAAGGGTTACCTTGAACAGTGGTGCAGTGAATTGGAAAGGTTCCAAACAGCAAAGAGTTGCTGGTTTAGTGATAAAAACAAAGTATATAGCTATAAATGAAGCTGCAAGTTGATTGTTTGGATTAAAAGTTCATTACAGAACTAGGAATAGTTCCTAAGTCTCATTTTGGATCTAAACATGTGTTGTGGCACTTTTATTTGATTATTAGAATCATTGAAAGATGGGAAATCACTATAGAGATAGTGGACTCTCATGAACAACATTACATATCCATTAACTAAAGCTTATCCAACAGCAGGATAATCGTCACTTAGAGAAGAAGAGTATGAGATACCATGGCGATTGGCTTTAGTGCAAGTGGGAGATTGAAAGTAGTATGCACACAAGCCAATCATGTTTGATGATAAAGCATATACTTTGAAACAATCTTATTCATTTATTAATAAAAAGTATTAATTAATTAAAGGCTTTTAATTATCTACATAATCTTTGTTTTATAATATGTGATAAACCCATAGTTTTAAGCAATGCTTTTAGAATAATGATGATGATCATTCTAATGAGATCTAAATTCTTAGAAAGCTTAAAACTAAAATAGTTCCCAATCATTGGATTACTAAATTGGGGATTAGTGAATCCAGGATAGATTGGTACATACATTGCTTGCTCATTGGATGAGGATGATTGATCTCATGATCATTTGTGTGGAGACACTAAAGCAAGTATGTAGGTGCTTATTAGAGAATAAGTTCATTTGAGCATTGGCTCGCTAAGGAATACCTAATGGAGTTTTATTTGTGCATCGATAGGAATTCACAAGTGATAGTAGTCTGAGTGATCCTTGGACTTGAGATCATCATAGTATCTTGTGTATGATGAGTTATACTTTGACTTATTCCTTAAGACCCTTAGGGTATATCAAAGGGTATGCTTGGGTATAATAAATTATACATGGAGATAATGTATGATCGATAAAGAATCTACCACTTCTAATAAAAGAAGAGAAATGTCCTATGTGATTCGATAAATGACAACCCAGGTAGAGTCCTTGGCGAATGCGAAATGAAATTAGAAAGGAGTTTCTAATTTGCATTATTTGGAGTTGTGCATTTAAGGATCGAAATACATATAATTAAATAAAATAAGACTTGTGATAATTCCATGTCTTATATTTAATTGGGATATTGTATGGTGGAAGGATTAAATTATGCGGTAACTATTTACTCAAAGGTTCTTTAATGATTAATGTTGAAATCTATATTATCTGGAAAGTCGTTGATCATTGGGAGGCTTATCCTATTATAGAATAAATATTATTTATTTAAATAAATTAATTATTTAATTTATTTATTTAAATAAGATTAGAATTGTTCTAATTGATTTATTCACAACCTATTTAATATGGAGAACCTAAAGGGTCACACCATAAAAGGAAGAATAATTATTTAAGAAGTTAATGGCATAATCGTAATATTATATTAAGTATATTTAATTTAATCTATGGTGATAGAATAAATTAAATAGCTTAATATTATTATTTAATATTTTAGAGATATTAAATATAAATTAATAAGAGGAGTCTTATTAATATTATTACAATTATTATTATTTTAATTTCTAAAAGAGTTTAGGAATTAATTTAATATAAGTACTCTCATTTATTCCTAATAGGATTAGGAGGGAAAATTAGTTAAAGGAGTTTAATTAATTATCCCTAATAAGATTAGGGAGCTTAATTAATTAAAAGAATTTAATTAATTAAATAAAACCCAATTCCTTAATTGTTAAGGTGGGTTGCCCACATCTATTTAATAAGAGGAGTCTTATTATGGGTGAGGGGTTGTTGACTTTTACAACGACATAATTCCAATTTGTTGGAGAGTACGCCCTTTTTCTATAGAGATAGAAAAACTAGGGTTTGAGCCAATACCCCTTCTTCTTGAATTTTCTTCTTCCTTGGTGGATCACCTCTAGAGGCCAAACATTTGGGTGGCTAACGTTGATCAAAGGAAGGAACCAAACCCGGTGGATTCAAGATTGAATGCGAAAGGATTTGGAGGTGAACTTGTACCTGAGGAAGCTCGATCTTCAAGGGTATGATTTATTCTTTATCTTTTCGTTTAATTAATAATTGTGCATAAAGGGTGATCCGGGTATATGGTTTGTAAAAATTTTAAACTCTGATTTTACACTCTTTCGCATTATTTTGCAATTTGATTGCGCACATGAATATTACAAACCTAACACTCTAGAAAATTAGGGCTTAAAGTAGAGTTGATTGATTGATGTAATTGATCTCTGTTATGTTGTGTTCTATCCCAGCATAAGTCATGTATAACACTGATAAAACGACACCCAACATAGTCCCAATTCATGCCAAATTGTTCCATCCACACAGCTGCAGAGTTCCACTTATATCAGAAGTTTTTTTATCTCTCCCTATACCCCCGCCCCGGCGGGGGTTTTACACTTGAAAGGGCATGCCCCGGCAGGGGGGGTGTTGCTGTTCTTTACTCATGTACCCCCGCCTCGGCAGGGGTTTTCTTCACTATAATGCCTGCCCCGACGGGGGGTGTTTCTACTGAATTGCTAATTTTTAGCCTTTGCATGCCAAGTCTCACCATAATGCCGCCAATATGCCACCATAACCACATCATGCAACCTAAACATAAAACAAAAAAAAAGCAAGTAAAACTGTACAGAAATAGATAGGATCACACCGTTTAAGTCCATATTAGAAGCTGATTCGTATGTATCAAACCCACTAATCAGAAACACTCTGCCGAATCACACCACGATCTATAAGCTCCTGCAACTGCTCTTTCAACTCAAGTAACTCCAATGGTACCAAGAACAAGCTCGATAGCAAAATCCACTTCCCGTTGTTGTGGTAACCCTGATAACTCCTCAGGAAACACTTCGAAAAAGTCACGAACAATTGGAACATCCTCAATACAGGACTCACCCTTAGAGGTATCCTTCACAAATGCCAAATACCCCTCACAACCCTTTACTACCAACTTCTCAGCCTTCAAAGTTGAAATTAACTTCACCACTCTACTTGGCTGTGAACCCTGAAACACGAATGCTAGAGACTTCACATCTCCAAATATAACCTTCTTTGTCTGACAATCGATGATGGCCTGGTGCTTATCCAACCAATTCATCCCAAGAATGACACCAAAATCGTGCATACTCATTGGAAGAAGATTAGTCCTACAAATCTTATCCCCAAAACAGATTGCACACTCCCGATATAAATCAAAAATAACAACAGAAGTCCCCATCGGGGTAGCAATAGACATAATGGAATCTAAAAACTGAGATGGCACACCTAGGTGCCGAACAAAAGACTGAGCAACAATAGAATGAGTAGAACTCATGTAAGACCCCAACTTATTATTAATGAAATTTAATTTTCTCTATTTAATATTTTGAAATAGTAAGGGTTGATTTGATTAATGTGGATAGTTATGGGTAAAATCATAAATATTTCAAAATAAGCAAGTGGTTATAAAATATTCATTGTTGTGGGGAATATTCGTTTGGTCGAGGAATATTCTTCTTTGTCGGGAATATTAAATGCGACGGCCTTGCGATCTTTTTGTGGGCGCGTAATGGAAAGCGATTGGATGAAGAAAGCGACAAATATAAGTTGTTTAAAAATAATCTATTAGTTGTTATTCTGGATTAATCTTGTTAAAATACTGGGGTGGTTAAAACACAGTAGCACAAGGTATTGCACCAATTATTGATTCTTACGTAAGAAGGCACTACTCAATAATGGTTACGATGAATTCTTGTTTAGTATTTTATTAATTTAATAATTCTTTGCGTTGATATTTTATATTCTTTGTGTTTCAATAATTGTCATTACACGATTTTCATTATCGAAGCAATAATTCATATTATCTGAATAATATTATTAGATAACATTATTGGCAATGTCTAGAAAGTTACATCTAAGGAGAGGTTTGGTCACCTAATTGCACTTGCCAAGAAGGAGAAATTCTTATTGGAAAGCCCCTCTTTCTAGGAATGGCACAGTTGCCCGATCTTGTGATTCTGTAATATTATTTGTGAATAATTAATTATTGATTTATATAATGAGGAAAATATTGATTTTATGTGGATATAGATGGAGAAAATTTTAATGTGACAATTGTTGAAAATTAATATTTTATCTTTTTCTGATAAAATAATTCATTTAAATATATTATTTTAATAATATAATAATAGTGATATTTTTACAACGAATGTGGGATATATGAGTATATGAGGAGGAAGAGTATTTTTGTTGCAATAAATGTTTAAAACATGTTAAACATGTCGATGGACCCCATTTATTGACTGAAATTTGATTATAGACTGTAAAATCGCCCGTTTGTGGATTTCGGTCAATTTCTGTTTGGAATTTGGAAAAACTTTCTTCTGCAAAGTTGTAGAGAATTGGATTTCCTATAACAACTCGTTGGATTCAAATTTTTCTGATAAAAGGGCTATTTATTATGAATTATTGAAGTTCCAAAGCTCCGAAATAATTGATTTTTGGAAGTTTAAATTAATTTAAATTTGAAAAACGTTTTTGATATATTTGGTGGGCTTGGTTGGTTGTTGAAATGAGCTGATTTCAATTTATAAGAGTGTGCGTAGGAAAATTTTTATATATATTAATATTATATTAAATTTTCTACTTTGGTGTTCTAAGCATTTTCCTATAAATAGGGTGCTTAGGTTAGAATTGAAAATCACACCAGAAACTGAAGTTTTCTCTCTCTATATTATCGAGCGTATTCTTGTGAGTATTTTGAGTATATTTTGAGTATTGATATACGGTCTGCAAGTTCAAGTCATAGCCTTATATCCGATGTTTCAACTAAATCTTGTCTTTGTGAGGTAAGGGATATTATTTTTTAATGATATTATTTATTCTAATATCATTATCTTGGAAGTATTGATCTGAACTTTTTAATCAAATTTGGAACTTTTAGTGTAGGGTTACTATTCACGTATACGGCACTATTCACGTATATCTGATCTTTATTCATTCACGAATACGACACTATTCATCGAAAAATGAAAATTTTCCTTTTCATCCAAAATATCTATTGTGGATACTAGCTTTGATATTATCCATGTTTTGATTATTCTTGAATTTTACACCACTATGATTATTTTTGAGGTATTTTTGGACATGGATAAAACAAAGTCTGAATCCTTAATCCTTAATCCTTGTCATTTTGTTTCCTTTGGATTCGTTTTCTTTAAAAATATTTTTCATCATCCTCGATCTTAAATGATGATATTATTGAATATCTTTGGCACATAGTGCAAAGATGAATGATTTCGATAAATATCTTTGGCCCGTAGTGCAAAGATGAGCAGTGTTTAGATGAACATGACCATTAATGAATATCTTTGGCACGTAGTGCAAAGATGAATATTTGATTCTAGATATATATTGATTTATATTACGGGGATAAAAGATGACGATGAACTTTTAAATTCATACATAGAAGATAGTAGTTTGCATTCTCTACTTAACTCTTCTAATGAATTATTATTTTCGCTGCGAATATTGACTTAAAACTTGTTGTCTATTTTATTCTATTAGATTTTTCCCCGTTGAAGACTAACGATAATTTGTTGTATATTATCTCAGTCATAATATTCTTTACTGGGCTAGTTGAGCTCACCCTTTTCCTTGTTGTTCCATTTTTCTTCTCAGGAGGCGAGAATGTAGCGAGTACTAGTCGGGGTATGGAATGAAGGTTCTAGAGAGAGTTGTTTAGTAGTCCTCACCATTTTTGTAATAATAATGTATCAATAATTATGATGGAGATTTATTTGCGTGTGGATATTATCTAGATGGAAATATCTGTATTTAAACTCACAGTTTATATGTTGTAATAATAAAGTTGTAGTTGTTTCTGTACCATGTATTGACAACTCAGAATGGGTGATGAATACCTATTTTGGGGGCGTCATAGTTGGTATCAGAGCTTAGGGATATGATCTCTGGCGGAGATCGGGGAATAGAACTAGGAGGGGAGAGACGAGTAAATCCTTCGCTAGTGTGTCCTACCTAAGCTTATTTGTTTGTTGGTCAGTATATAGGGATTTTATGTGATATAATGATTTCCTTAATTAACCCTTGTTTTATGACAGTATTTGAGAATGTCGTGAGAATATTAACAATGGAAATGAGGCCAGTGGAGAGCGCTTTGTACTCACCAACGAGGAGAACGTCTGACAGCAGTGGCAATGTTCCTCCCGTGAACAACACCAATGGCGAGATGATGAGCGAGGGATGTGTAGAAGCTTTTTGCGCTCATGCAAAATCGAGACGAGGAGACTCGTGTTCAAAATCTGAGGAGGAAATGATAGCAATTCATGGGTTGTCACGACCAAGCGATTCAAAGAGTGGAACCACGAATTTAAGGAAAGCGGATCCGATCATGGCGGAAACATGGGTCAAGCAAATTACCAAGATATTCGATGTCTTGGGATGCACGGAGAACAGAGAAGGTTCCATTCGCCACCTTTATGTTCCGTGGCGAAAGGACTCTTCGGTGGGAGTCTCGTGAGCGTACCCATCCACCACACTCGGCATGTCTTGGGAGACGTTTGAAACTATTTAATGACAAATACTTTCACGAAAGTGTTAAATCGTATGAAGGAAGTGGAGTTCATCAGATTAGAACAAAACAACATGGCGGTGTCTCGATGCGAGGCAAAGTTTGCGAGTTATCCAGTTTTGCACCTCATTTGGTGGAGAATGAGGAGCATGAGCGGATTTTTCTTAGAGGTTTGAAACCCGGCGATATATGTCGATATCTCATTTCTCATAAATTTTCTATCTATTTAGATGTTGTAAATGAGGCTCAATTATTAGAGCAAGATAATGAGTGCGGTCAACCGAGGGACCACAATCGAGGATCATACCGGAGATAGCGATCAACAAAACAACGATAACCAGTGGAGAAAGAAAAAGACGGACAAAAATGGTAACCACTCTGGTGGTAATCATGGCCATGAAAATAAAAGAAAAGAGTCGGGAGGAGATTTTAAAAAGAGAGATTTAACAATGACCATGTGAAGGCAGCGGTCTTACGTGGCAAGCCGGTTCTAAGGGAGGAGAAACGACCACCCGGTCATATCTATAAATCTGGGGAAAGAGGACATATCGGTCCAAAACGCCCATAACAGTTCAAGGTATGCTATAATTGTGGAAAGAAAGGACATATCGCTCGAGATTATGCGGTAGCAAAACCTAGTTCAATGGGGACGGTGACTCAAAAGATCATCCCTGAAAAGTCAAAGTCAACGGTTCTGGAAGAGTCATTGTTGTATCGTCAAAATCGAGGAACCCAAACGAGGTGATCACGGGTAAGCTATTTATAAATTCTTGCGAAGTTTATACCTTACTTGATCTAGGTGCTACCCATTCATTTATCTCTCCGCCTTGTGCTCAACGTTTAAACTTGACTCAGTAGAAATTAGACTTTGACCTATCTGTGGAAACTCCGTTAGGAGAAACTTTCATCACATCCACTTGTTTATAAATCTTGTTTGATTCAAGTTGGCACCATCACCTTACTGTTGACCTTATCTCTTTAAAGATACTTGCTTTTGATGTGATTTTAGGGATTGATTGGTTAACTACTCATCATGCCAAAATTGATTGTTTTCGTAAGGTTGTTAGTTTTCATATTCCTAACCAACTTTGTTGTAAGAATTCAAGCAACTAAACCATTAAAATCAATCAACATCATATCTAATCATAAAGCTATTCGTTTATTGAAAAAGCGGATGTCAAGCTTTCTTAGCCCATGTTATGGATTTGAATAAAGACACGTCAAATTTGAATAATATTCTGTTGTTATTGACTTTCTGACGTATTTCTGAAGAACTTCCGGTCTACCCCGAACGTGAAGTTGAATTCTTTATTGATCTTGAACTGGTACAAAGCCCATTTCTAAAACCCATATCGAATGGCTCTATTGAACTTAAGGAGTTAAAGGTTCAACAACTACAACAATTGTTGGACATCGGTTTCATTCGTCCTAGTACATCTCCTTGGGGTGCTCTGTTTTATTCGTAAAGAAGAAAGACGGGAGTATGCGACTTTAATATTGACTATCTCGGAATTGAACCATGTCACCATCAAGAATATGTATCCTCTACCTCGTATTGATGACTTGTTTGACCCGATTTGCAAGGGGCACAATTTTTTCAAAGATCGATCTTAGATTCGGATATCATCAAATGAAGATTAGAATCGAGGATATTCCAAAGATCGCCTTGAGAACTTCGATGCGGGCATTATGAATTATTAATCATGTCATTCGGATTAACTAATGCTCCTGCGGCTTTCATGGATATGATGAACCGAGTATTCAAGGATTATTTGGATCGATTCGTTGTTGTTTTTATTGATGACATCCTCATATATTCCAAAAGTCATGAAGATCATGAGCACCATTTAAGCCGGGCACTCCAAAGGCTTCGTGAAAACAAACTATATGCCAAATTGAAGAAATGCGAGTTACGGCTTGAGGAAGTAGCATTCCTTAGGCACGTGGTGTCGAAACATGGAGTATCTGTTGATCCGTGAAGATTGAAGCAATACAAAGTTGGGAGCAACCAAGCTCGGTGATCAAGTCACGTAGCTTTTGGGCTTAGTGGGGTTATTATCGGAGATTCGTGGAAGGGTTTTCTCGAATCGTTACTCCATTAACCCAAATAACTTGGAAGGATACAAAATTAGTATGGAGCGAGGAATGCGAGAAGAGTTTCCAAGAGCTCAAGAGGAGACTCATTTCGGACTGTTTCTAACAATACCATCCGATGCGGATGGATTTGTTATCTCTGACGATGCTTGAGCAAAGGGTTAGGATGTGTTCTCATGCAACGTGGGAAAGTCATAGCCTATGCCTCGCGATAACTTAAAGAGTATGAGAGGAATTATCCTACTCATGATCTAGAGTTAGCGGCCGATCGTTTTCGCGCTAAAGATATGGAGGCACTATCTATATGGGGAGAAAGTGGAGATATATTCGGACCATAAAAGCCTCAAATATTTCTTCACGCAAAAAGGAACTCAACATGCAGCAACGACGTTGGCTTGAGTTGTTGAAAGATTACGACCACACTATTCAATACCATCTTGGAAAAGCGAACGTGGTAGCTGACGCGTTGAGTAGAAGATCATATGCAGGAATGAGTACGATGATGTCAAGTATACGTATAGAGCCAACTTTAATAGAAAAAGTTAAGGTTACTCAAGCCACCGACCCGGAGCTGATGCGTATGAAGAAGAAAGTACAAGAAGGTGCTATTCTAGAAGCGAGAATTTATGAAGAAGGAATACTTCGAGTCCACTCCAGACTTTGTGTCCCTAATGACTCTGATTTGAAGTACAAGATTATGATGGAGGCACACAATACACCATTTGCAATCCATCCTGGAAGTACCAAAATGTATCGTGATCTTCGACATACATTTTGGTTGAACAATATGAAGAGAGAGATTGCAAAGTTTATCTCAATGTGTTTAACTTGTCAACGTGTAAAGGCGGAGCATCTAGTACCTAAGGGTCCGTTGCAACCACTTGAGATTCCGAAATGGAAGTGGGAACACATTACCATGGATTTAGTTTCTGGTCTTCCTCTACGGTTTCTCAAGGCATCAATGTTATTTGGGTTATTGTTGATAGATTAACCAAGTCTGCTCATTTCTTGCCGATCTGGGAGACTTATTCCTTTGAACGCGTCTTGCTAGTATGTACGTGAATGAGATTGTGAGGTTGCATGGCATGCACTGTATCCATAGTTTCGGATCGTGACCCAAGATTCACTTCAAGATTTTGGGTTAGCTTGCAAAAAAAGCTATGGGCACAGATTTGCGATTTTGTTTGGCATACCATCCTCAAAGCAGACGAACAATCGAGAGAGGACTATTCAAACTCTTAAAGATCTATTAAGACTCGTGTCCTGAACTTCAAGGGCGGTTGGGATAAGTATTTACCATTGGTGGAATTCTCCTACAACAACAGTTATCAGACAAGTATAGGTGTGGCTCCATTTGAAGCATTATATGGACGAAAGTGTCGCTCTCCAATATGTTGGGATGAGGTGGGTGAAGCAACATTGTTGGGACCTGAGGTAGTACGTATGACTACCGAAAAGATCAAATAATTCGACAACGTGATATAAAAAGCGGCACAAGATCGACAAAAGAGTTATGCGGATCTTCATCGAAAGGACGTGGAATTTAGTATAGGGGATCATGTATTGTTGCAAGTTGCTCCATGGAAGGGAGTTACAAGATTTGGGAATAGAGGAAAGCTCAATCCACGATTTATTGGTCCATTTCAAATTCTTGACCGAGTAGGAAATGTAGCCTATAGACTTGCGTTACCTCCGAGTATGTCTCGTGTTCATAATGTGTTTCACATATCTGTACTTCGTAAATATATGAAAGACCCGAACCACGTTATAGAGTTAGAACCAGAATGAGATAGCCAAGACTTAACGTATGAGGAGGTACCACCAAGATCTTGGATAGGAAGGAGCATGTCCTACGCCAAGAAAGGTCATACCACAAGTTAAAGTTTTGTGGAGGAATCATCTTATAGAGGAAATGACACGAGAATTAGAAAGCGGAGATGAAAGCGAGGTATCCTCACCTTTTTCAAACACCGTGCACGCGTCGTCGAATTTTGAGGACGAAATTTCATAAGGAGGGAGGTTGTAAGACCCCAACTTATTATTAATGAAATTTAATTTTCTATTTAATATTTTGAAATAGTAAGGGTTGACTTGATTAATGTGGATAGTTATGGGTAAAATCATAAATATTTCAAAATAAGCAAGTGGTTATAAAATATTTATTATTGTTTGGGAATATTCGTTTGGTCGTGGAATATTCTTGTTGTTGGGAAATATTAAATGCGACGGCCTTGATCTTTTGTGGGCCCCATAATGGAAAGCGATTGGATGAAGAAAACAACAAATATAAGTTGTTTAAAAATAACTGGCGTAGTTATTCTACCAGTTAATCTTGTTAAAATACTTTGTGGTTAAAACACAGCAGCACACCAATTATTGATTCTTACGTGAAGGCACTACTCAATAATGGTTACGATAATTCTTTATTCGATATTTTATTGATTTAATAATTCTTTGCGTTGATATTTTATATTGTTTGTTGTTTTAATAATTGTCATTACACAAGTATTTTTCATTATCGAAGCAATAATTCATATTATCTGAATAATATTATTAGATAACATTATTGGCAATGTCTAGAAAGTTCTGTCTAAGGAGAGGTTTGGTCACCTAATTGCGCGCCAGTAAGGAGAAATTCTTATTGGAAAGCCCCTCTTTCCTAGGAACGGTCTGGTTGCCAGTACTGTGATTTTGTAATATTATTTGTGAATAATTAATTATTGATTTATATAATGAGGAAAATATTGATTTTATGTGGATATAGATGGAGAAAATTTTTAATGTGACAATTGTTGAAAATTAATATTTTATCTTTTTCTGATAAAATAATTTATTTAAATATATTATTTTAATAATATAATAATGGTGATATTTTTACAACGAATGTGAGATATATGAGTATACGAGGAGGAAGAGTATTTTTGTTGCAATAAATGTTTAAAACATGTTAAACATGTCGGTGGACCCCATTTATTGACTGAAATTTGATTATAGACTGTAAAATCGCCCGTTTGTGGATTTCGGTCAAATTCTATTTGGAATTTGGAAAAACTTTCTTCTGCAAAGTTGTAGAGAATTGGATTTCCTATAAAAATTGCGAGATTCAAATTTTTCTGATAAAAGGGCTATTTATTATGAATTATTGAAGTTCTAAAGCTCCGAAATAATTGATTTTTGGAAGTTTAAAATAATTTAAATTAGAAAAACGTTTTTGATATGTTTGGTGGGCTTGGTTGGTTGTTGAAATGAGCTGATTTCAGTTTATAAGAGTGTGTGTAGGAAAAATTTTATATATATTAATATTATATTAAATTTTCTACTTTGGTGTTCTAAGCATACGAGGAGGAAGAGTATTTTTGTTGTAATAAATGTTTAAAACATGTTAAACATGTCGGTGGACCCCATTTATTGACTGAAATTTGATTATAGACTGTAAAATCGCCCGTTTGTGGATTTCGGTCAAATTCTATTTGGAATTTGGAAAAACTTTCTTCTGCAAAGTTGTAGAGAATTGGATTTCCTATAAAAAATCGCAAGATTCGAATTTTTCTGATAAAAGGGCTATTTATTATGAATTATTGAAGTACTAAAGCTCCGAAATAATTGATTTTTGGAAGTTTAAAATAATTTAAATTAGAAAAACGTTTTTGATATGTTTGGTGGGCTTGGTTGGTTGTTGAAATGAGTGATTTCAGGTTTATAAGAGTGTGCGTGGAAAAATTTTATATATATTAATATTATATTAAATTTTCTACTTTGGTGTTCTAAGCATTTTCCTATAAATAGGGTGCTTAGGTTAGAATTGAAAATCACACCAGAAACTGAAGTTTTCTCTCTCTATATTACGTTCGTATTCTTGTGAGTATTTTGAGTATATTTTGAGTATTGCTATACGGTGCAAGTTCAAGTCATAGCCTATATCCGGTGTTTCAACTAGAAGTACGGTCTTTGTGAGGTAAGGGATATTATTTTTTTAATGATATTATTTATTCTAATATCATTATCTTAGAAGTATTGATCTAAACTTTTAATCAAATTTGGAACTTTTAATGTATCCGGTTACTTATTCACGTAAACGACACTATTCACGTATACAATACTATTCACGAATACGACACTCTTCATCGAAAAATGAAAATTTTCCTTTTCCTCCAAAATATCTATTGTGGATACTAGCTTTGATTGTATCCATGTTTTGATCATTCTTGAATTTTACACCACTATGATTATTTTTGAGGTATTTTTGGACATGGATAAAACAAAGTACGAATCCTTAATCCTTAATCCTTGTCATTTTGTTTCACTGGATTCGTTTCTTTAAAAATATTTTTCATCATCCTCAGTCTTAAATGATGATATTATTGAATATCTTTGGCCTGTAGTGCAAATATGAATGATTTATGATAAATATCTTTGGCCCGTAGTGCAAAGATGAACATGTGTTTAGATGAACATGACCAATGATGAATATCTTTGGCATGTAGTGCAAAGATGAATATTTGATTCCCAGATATATATTGATTGATATTACAGGGATAAAAGATAGACGATGAACTTTTAAATTCATACATAGAAGATAGTAGTTTGCATTCTCTACTTAACTCTTCTAATGAATTATTATTTTCTCTGCGAATATTAACTTAAAACTTGTTGTCTATTGTATTCTATTAGATTTTTCCCTGTTGAAGACTAACGATAATTTGTTGTATATTATCTTAATCATAATATTCTTTACTAGGCTAGTTGAGCTCACCCTTTTCCTTGTTGTTCCCTTTTTCTTCTCGGGAGGCGAGAATGTAGCGAGTACTAATCGGTAATGTCGAATGAAGGTTCTAGAGAGTTGTTTAGTAGTCCTCACCATTTTTGTAAAATAATGTATCAATAATTATGATGGGGATTTATTTGCGTGTGGATATTGTCTAGATGGCAATATCTGTATTTAAACTCACAGTTTATATGTTGTAATAATAAAGTTGTAGTTGTTTCTGTACCATGTATTGACAACTCAGAATGGGTGATGTATACCTATTTTGGGGGCGTCACAACTCATATCAAACAAAATAGAACCTCATGACTGCCAACTAAAAGGGTGCCAGAAACAGTACCTTGCGCACCTGCCGTCTGGTTATACGTCAAAGCAAAAACTTGACCACCTTGACGTTGACCTCCATTGCCACCTTTTTCACCACCTCCACCATTATCACGTGGACTGGTACGATCCCTAGTAATATGACCCATCTATCCACATAAGAAGCATGCACCTGTGACTCTATGACACTAACTCCCTATATGATTAGCCCTACAAGTAGCACAAAGAGCTATCAGAATAAGATTTGGGTTACCCGCACCAGCTGGTCCCGGATAACGACCCTGATTCTGCCCTTGCTGATGATTTTGCCACTGCTGACGATTCTGACCATGCCAAGGTAGCTAAAGTTGACGATTATGCTCTTACTGAGGCAACCGCTAATAATTCTTATTCTGATTCTGACCACGCCATTGCCCTTGTTGGCCGCCACAATTTATGTTCCATTTACCACTCTGATTTTTCCCATGTTGACCTAAAGTTTGACCCTGCTAGTCATCTCTGTTCCTCTTTTGACTCCCTTTCAGTTTAGAAGACCAAAAGTCATGTCGCTCCATCTCAATATTCTTGGCTACATTAGCCACTACTGACACATCTGCAAACTTGGTGTTAATAAGATGCTGGAGATACCTATAATGAATCCGCCACTTGAACTTCTCCGCCTGTTCCGCTGAAGTCCCTGCAGAAGTTCTCGTAAAAGCCTGCCAACCTGGTGAATCTCGTCATGAAATCTGTGATGGACTTATCATTTTTCTGCCGAATAGACAGATATTCTCTGGCATATGCCTCTTTATCAGCAACTGGGAAGTACTGCTGATAAAAGACCTCACAAAACTCCACCCAATTAAGTATCTCAACATAACCATCATCCTTTGTTACTTTCATCGCCTTCCATCACCTCTATGCATCCCCTTCCATCTTATAAGCAACAAGCAACACTCTCTGATTATCTGAGCACCCCAACACATCAAAAATCTTCTAAATGACTATGGTTTCTGCTTCTGAAACTTTTCCAACCATACATACATTGGAAGTACCTACTGATCAGGAAAATTTACATTCCCTTCCACTTTGTTTGCATGCGGACCATTATTTCTCGGGTTCTCCTGCTAAGGAATTTCTGGTAGTTGCTACATTGCCTGTACAACCTATGCCACCAACAAAAGTAAAGCTTGATTCACCGCCTAATTCACCAAGGAAGCCAATTGAGCATTAATCAGATCATTAGGTTGCTCATTGGGCTGACCATCACCTCTTCCCCTATTATTTCCTCGCCTCCCAACAACTCTAGCGGATCTACGAGCCATCTAAGAAAGAGATCACGAATATAAACAAAGTAGATTAGAGACAAATTCAAATATAGCTGATATGATAGCTGAACAAAAAATAAAACAGAACAAAAACCTAACCCAGAAGTCTACCCATAACTCAAAAGTCAAACCTAAATAGGTTTTCTACAAGAAAGATTCTGTAACGAATGAGAATTTTTATGTAATTTAAAAATATTTATTGAATTAAATAAATATTTTAATTAATTTATTTATTGAGATAAATAAATAATTGATGAAATTGGGGTGTAATAATTTAGTTAAGATGTGTTATGATAATTAAATTAATGAATGGTAATTTTATTATTTGAAGATTTAATTTAATGAAATAATTAAATTAAATGAATTATTTAATATTTAAGGAAATAATTAAATTAAATAAAATGATGTTCTAGTTTAATTTATTAATTAAATTAGATATGTAATAATTTGTTAAGCAAATATATAATTATAATGGAAATTATAATTGTAATTGTAAGTTATTAAAATTAATTAAATAAAAATGTGACAAATGGAACTATATAATATAAGGATTATAAAAATAAATTAAAAAGGGGGAGTTTTAGTGTAGCCAAACATGGCATTGTGACCTTTGGCATGATATAACTGATATAGCCTATTTATTTTTTTAACTGATGAACGTGGGAGGCCTATATCAGTTTATTTCTATGTGTATTTTTCCAAAGGCTAAAGAATAGAGAAATACAAAGGAAGAGAAAGTAGGCTAGAGAGAGGAAATTGAGAGTATTCTCTAAAAATTGATAAGGGTTAGGGGAGGAAGAAGGCTTTGGGAAAACTATTCTATTATCTTGCTAACAAGGAATTCATGGTATAACCCATTTCTAATTTCAAATGTTAGCTTTGTAATTTGAATCTCTGTAATTCAGTTTTGTTGGACCATTGTTATGAATGTTATGGATAATATATAGTTTGATAAGTGTTATATATATAAGCAGTATTAAGTGATCAAATTCATGAAAATTGGTTTAAAGAAGAAATTGTAAGTTAACAGTGTTTTATGTGTACAAAGTGGCTTGTTTTGAGGCCAAAATAGATGTTGAATACTTATTATAATCTACAAATTGGTTGTGAATGGTGTTAGTATGTCAAGAAACAAAAACAACGCAATTGAAATGGCTTAATTTGGTTAAGAATTGAAGGTTTGGTGATTGAAATTACTAAATGTGTTGAAATTGAAGAAAAAAGCAAAAACATAATTTTTAATCCTCTAGAATGTGGTTGTTTGTGAGTTTTAAGTGTTAACTGGTTAAGTGTATTTGATATATGGGTTTGGTGAGATTTTTAGTGTGTGGGTTTGTCCATGTTACTGTAAAGTTAGAACTTTGGGTGTAGAACAGAGTCTGAATTCGTGTTTCTGGAAAATTGAGTCTGGGGTCGAGCGCGGGCGCGCTGAGTCTAAGGGTTGATAGGGCGCGGCTGCGCCAGTGGTCAGTCAGACCCAGTAATGAACTGTTAACAGTATAGCTTGGGGAATGTTAACTTAACTTATTTTAATGATTGCAAAGGAACTTAAAACATGTTATGAGACAAAATAACATATTGTAATCACAAAGTTGAAACTATAAGTTATGAATTAATAAGTTGTGAAAGTGTGGAATGTGATGTTATGAAAATTGAGTTTTTTTTTCAATCATCATGTCGTGTACTATTATATAATTAGGAGTTCAGGTTCATGGTACGTGAATTATTAGGATAATTAGATCTTAAGCTAAAGATTATAGACTTGACTAAAATGAAAAGTAAAACAATGAAGTTAGTGTTAATATAACTAATTGGCATTGTGGTTCTAATGGTATATGTAGGGTATTTGGCGAACGTTTGTAGTAATTGTGTAGCTTACACACAAGGCAAGTTCATAAACCTTATATTTACGTTGAGCAAGTTTCTTGGTTCTATCTTGTTTATGATTGTGCAAGCTCTTGTATTCTAATTCTTTTACATTGAGCAAGTTTCATATTCTTAACTTGGTATCGTTATGCAAGTTCCTATAACTTTTATTGAGCAAGTTCCTAACTTTTGTTTCTTGCTATTCAAAGCATAAACTATTCAAGTTCATTGTTCCAAATGAGATTTCCTAACTCTTTTGAATGTAATACTTTGTATATTGTTTATATTCAATCTTCGACTTAATTATTGTTGTTCAATCTTATATTATTGTGTTGAACCTTTGAATAGCAAATAAACCTTTATTGGTTGGACTAATCTATAATTGATGAGTGTTCTAAAATTCTAGAATCACTGTTAAGCTATTTCAAACTAAACTTTCTTTAGTGCAGAAATCCTAAAGTCAAACTGAGATAGAATCACTGTTAAGCTATTCCAAACTAAACTTTCTTTAGTGTGGAAATCCTAAAGTCAAACTGTGATGAACAACTCTAATATAGGGGATTATGTACGCATTGGCGTTTTGATGTTTGTGCATAATACATGTTACGAAGGGCTAATCCCCCTAAGTACGAAAGTAAAGGTTTGTAGAGTCTAATGACTGTTAAAGGTTGAAGTATAAATACTTAATAACCTTGGGACATAGTTTATGGTCATAACACGCTCAGATATAAACCTCGAACTTGTTTACCAATCTTGACTCGAAGAATAAGTTCTTATTTGTTCAGTATTCATTGTTTACTCTTATGTTATTGCTTTTGTCATCATTATATTAGTGAGCAATTGTTTGCTCACTCTTACATTTAACACTGCAGCTAAAGTTGAGAAAGTTGATGAACCGTCTTCTAGCAAAGGCAAGGGTAAGGTGTCAAAATGATGAAGATCTGTTTAATTTTATTTAGTGAACTTATGTTATGAGACTTAATTTATTTTGTGATGTATTCCGCAGACTTATGTAATAGTTTAAGGTTAGATTACCTAGGATTTGTTTTACGATGATGTAACCTTATAAAGGGAAGGATTATTATTTAAAATATTTAATTTATGTAATTATCCTTGATTAAGGGTAGTTAGAAGTAATTGTTTTGGATAGTAAGTACCAAATCCTGTGGGAATGAAGTACCCAGATTTGGGAGTGTCACAGATTATAGGCTCTGATACCAACTCTATAACACCCCCTTTCCGAAATAAAAAGAGAGGTTACTCAAAACACAATAAAACTGATGAAATTATAACAAGGCTCCAAGCCACAAAAGAATAATCCAAAAATCTGAAAAATACCACCAGTCAAACTATAATTAATATTAACCATCTTTTGAAAACTCCGTTACATATTCCATGAACAAAGATTTTATAGCATCCACAATTTTCTCCACTTTCTTTTTTTTGCTAACATGGTGTTTCCCAACCCAAGTCGGACTAATCACCCGGGCTGGACACAACCGTTTTGGCCTGCGCATCAACTTGCGCTGACAGTCTGTGGCCACGCGAATATAAATTCACACTTGTTGCAGGCGAAAATCGATCCTAGGATGTCCGAGTTTACGGCTCACCCCAGGTCGAAGCTTACCGCTGCGCCAAGTGTTGTGGTTAATTTTCTCCACTTTTCTATTTATAACATACTCATTCATCTCGAATTTTTTTAATTTAAATTTGACAAATTGCACCTTATACCTTGGGTCAAGAATAGTAGCTATGGACAAGATAACAACATAGTCGTTCCAATATTTTTCAAAATTTGGCAACATCTCATTTTCCATGTTTCTAATTACCTCAATCTCACAAGACTTATTAAACATCAAAAGTTCTTTTATCCTCAACACATGTAAGAAACACAGATTTGCTGTTGGATAACTCGTTCCCAAAAAAAGTTCTGTAATTTTCCAAAATGGTTTCAAAAATGTAGTGATAGCTTGTGTTATTTCCCACTCATCATTTGACGGACAAGTTGGGTAAGATGATTCAACCATGGCATATTGAAAGAATACATCTTTAAATTTCAGAACACTATCAAGCATCTCCCATGTAGAATTTCATCTAGTCACACAATCCAAACGCAAACCCGATTCTACGGACACAAGCAATTGTTCACAACATGTAACAAACTTTAATAATCTACTTTCAGATCCCTTAATATATTTGACACTCTCTCTAATTTTGCGTAAAGGTTAACTTACAATTTTCAAACCATCTTGAACAATGAGATTTAATATGTGAGCGAGAACAATTTAACATGGAAAAAACTACCATTGCAAAGCAAGTTTCCTCTCAAATGAGCCTTCAAGAAATTTTGCATGTTGTAGTTGTTTGTTGCATTATTTAAAGTGAGAGAAAAGATCTTTTTTTCAATTCCCCGATCCTTTAAAAACTCAAAGATTTTTTCTGATAAAAGAGTACCGGTATGTGGTGGGGGGAAATGACATAAATTTATAATCCTACTGTGCAACACACAATCATGATCAATAAAGTGAGCGGTAAAACAAATATAACCCTCACTAGTACCGGACGACCACAAATCTTAAGTGAGACAAATTCTACCGCGGATGTTCTCAAATGCATGTTTCAATTTTACTTTCTCAAGCTTATAAAATTTAATACAATCCGCTTTGGCAGTGTTTGTGACGCCCCCAAATCCGGGTACTTGAAACCCGAACTCGGTGCTTCACGATACCATTTCTATGAGCGAAATTCTACTAATAATAATAAAAATAATATAAATAACAAACTTAATTTACATAATCATCAGAGTCTATCTCCCCAGGTACGAGACCTTAAAGTACATTCCTTACAATACATGATATTATTATATATATATATATATTATTGTCTTAATAATATAAAACTATTATAACAACTACCACAAATCTTATTCGATTAGCTTTCCTTTCCCTTTGTTTTTGCCTGAGCTTTCTGGTTCTTCAAACTTAACTGAAAACATTTAAAGTAAGCAAGGATGAGAATTTGAGTGCCCAACAAGTAATAGCAATTATAAATATTAGTTGAAAGGATTTAAATGTTTTCTTTATATAACTTCTTCTACAACGAGTCGATAGTTGTGAAGTAATCTGTACCAAGGATAATAATAACATAACAACTCTCTTTCACATTTTTGAAACTACGTATTGACTATAAGTAGGGTTAAGTGACATATCATGAACATTGTTTTCTTTTTCGAAAAGGTTAAACAAAAATTCATTTACAAACTGTCATAACTTACGGACACGGGGGTGATCAGCCCGTTGTGCCCTGTATTGATCAATACTACATTTCAAGAACTCTGTCCGCCTTGGGCGCATAAAAGTTTTCCCGTGTAAGGGATGTTCATACTTGTCAGTATTCTAAACCAAAGGTTTTATCTTGTTCAACAATAATCTATAATTCAACATATATATATATATATATATACGGGTAATGGACAAAGGTATACCAACATTTGTTTAACTGCAATGATTATCCAAGTGGGGACACTTCTATAACCATCTTATAGAAATTAACGAACATAATATATATCTGAATTACCATATACTAACATGTTGATAAACAATAATCGGATATAGAGTATATCACAATAGAGTTAATAATGTAACATAATAATAATATCATTCTGAAACTTCTTACTCATGTCCATTGCATAACGGAAATGCAAAGGTAGGATACTTGCCTGATACGCTGCTTTCAGAATGCAACTTAGTTTTATCTTTTATATCACAACCTATCATTAATCAGATCATTCGTTCGATTAGAATAATATACTATAACATATAATACTGCATTTCGCAGTCAGCACATAACCTAATCACATTATCACACATATCTAATAGTCATGGCATCTCAAACAAACATTAATACAAATTGAAAATATCTAAGTTCGGATCAATTTACTCTCAAAATTATCGATTAATTAAAAGCGACTTTATCGGGTAATTATCGAGTCTAAGACTCTATTCTCGTATCTCAATATCCATAAGTATCACTATATGACTTAAAATAATTTTTAAACACTTATTATAATTTATCGCTTAATTTTCAAATATCTAATCATTATTAAATGATTTAAACATTAAACAATTCTATTATCATTAATATTTAATTAATATCAAACCATTAATGAAACCATTGCCAAAATATAAAAGTTATTTATAATAACTCAAACTATTTTTAAAACATTTATATTACCTTTAAATGATTTAAAACAATTAAAATCATTTTAAATACTTACCATTAATAATAAAATATTAATGCATTATCTATCAAAATATTAAAAGTCATTAATTATAACTTAAAATATTTTAAAATCCTTAATATCCTTTTTAAATGATTTTTAAGTAAATAAAACCATTTTTAAACTATTTATTTAATATAAATATTAAACAAACATTATATTACAAATCATTAAATAAATATCATTAATATTTAATTATTAATGAAATTATCTTTTAAATATTAAAAGTTATATTTTATAACTTAAAATATCTTTAAACACTTTATTTCCATTTAAAATGATTTTTAAAATAATAAAATCATTTTTAAACTAAATTATTTAATATAATTATTAAATAACTTTAATATCATTAATAATAATTAATTATTAAAATTCACCACAAAATATTAAAAGTCATGGAAAATAACTTAAAATATTTTCTTATACCATAATATAATTTTAAATGATTTTTCATTTATTAAAATCATTTTAAATAATTTATTTAATATTATAATTAAATACTTTTAATATTCCAAAAATATTAAATATTTATGAAATATATTCAAAATAATTAAAATATAATTTTCAAACATTAAAATAATTTTAATAATTAATTATGTATTTTTAATAATTTAAAACTAATTTTTTGTAATTATTTAATTAAAATAATTAATTTCATAAATAAACTGTCGCTAAAGAGGCCTATAGCCACGTAACTGTCGCTATAAGTGTTCTTCATCAAACCCAGATCTTCATACACAGTTTCGAATGGGTGGGTTTGACCATGTGTAATTTAGTGTGTGTTGTGTTTCTGAGCCTGTTCTTGGTCAGATCTGGTAGAGCTAATGTAAGACTACAAGATCAAGTCATAAACACGTTCATATCATGCATCAAATAAGAGATCTAAGCCATCAAAGTGGCTGTCAGAGGCTGTTCTTCATTTCTGGGTTGCCCAAAAATGAAGAACAGATAGTGGGGCTTACTTTGGACCTCCACTACATACTGATCGTGTATTATTTTTGTGTTCTATAAACTTCAAGTTGTAGACAACATGTAGAACTACAGATCTATCACATAACATTAGTAAAACAACAACATAATCAAGCAGAAAATGGCCGGTCAAATCTTGTCAAGACCCGTGTTCATAGATTTTCTTGGTTTTCCAGAAAACCATAAACGTGAACTTCTTAGCTACTTTGACTGGTTACTACATTCATCCTGTTTAATGTTTAGGATATTTTAAGGCATAAACTTGTAGTTAATATACCAGACTACAAGATAGATCCAACAAAAACAACAAAACATTAACAACCAGAAAGATCAAGGGCCAGGAACTTATTGTCAGAACGATCTGGGTATGTTCTTGACTGCCCAGATTTCTTCCGGTCAATGCCGGTCAACGGTATTTGACCGTTAATAACTTCTATTCTAGACATCAAATTTCCCTGATTCTTTTTGCATATTAAAGATCACATTACAAGCTACACATAACAACTTAAAAACAACAAAAAGGATAAACGACCAAAGATCTGTGGCCACTGACATTTGTTGTCAGACCACAGTTGACAAAATTTCTAGATCTTGTAGATCTTCAAATTTGAGCCTCTAGATGTTATGGATCTAATATATAGCAACCCAGATCATCATAAGACACTATAATAAACATATTCTAACACTTAAACACAAGATCTAACAACAAATTTTGGACAGAAATTAAAAGCAGGGTTTTATACCTTAATGAACAATTTCTTGATTTTTTGGCCACTTATTTGTTATGAGTAGGAGTGGGGCTATGTTTGTGACTGATATTAACAAAGAATTTCGTGGGTTTTAGTGAGAGAGGGTCAAGCATGAATATTGTGAACAAATGAGCATGAATATCACTTTCTCTCTCTTTTAATCTATATATCAATAGATGAAATGAACTTGGATAGTAGTTTAATCAATTTACTGGCAATAATAGAGCTCATAGGACAAATCTAGGGTGATTGGCCGAATTTTGTGGAGATTTTCTAGCAATAATGCACAATAATTCACTAATGGGACAAAAAGGGCATTTTGGTAATTTCACTTAAAGTTTCAAGGGTAATCTTGTACAATGTGCTTGCATCTAGGGTTTATTCATTAGATTGTAAATCTTACAATTTCCCAATTAATTTCTAGGGTTTGACAAATTAAAAATAAAGTGCAATAACATCTTAATTAAACACAATAAATTAATATTAGGGTTTTCAAATAATAATTAGGGTTTTTCCTAATTATCCGTATAATTTACAGTAATTAGGGTTTCTTCTAATTACAGACATTCTAATACACAGTAAATTCATATAACACAATTACTACCCAGTCTTAACTCATAACTGAGTTTAATAATTAGGGTTTAATAACAGAATATTAGTTTATGACCTAATTTACCATAATTGATCAACATTAACAGTCTACAGATATATGATATATATTTATATAGAATCGAAAATTAAAATATAATTAATATTACATTTTATTCTCATTCCTGGATAAAATCTAAATTTAGGGTTTGGATTCCATAACCGACTTATCCTTCAGTATACAACATCAATAATCAAGTTAAAATAATTAACTTAAATATTCTCAATGTATTCATATAATAAAATATTTATTATCATAATTCTAATTGTCATTTCATATATTATTTAAATAATATAGAAATTATATTTTCATAGAAAATAAATAATAGAACATTTCTTCTATAAAAATTAATTACCATAAGAATATAATTTGTAATAATTAATAATTCTAAAATTATTTATAATTTTTCGGTAATAAATATAATTGCATTTAACATTCACATTACTTGACACTTATTCTCATCATTTAAAATAAAAAAAATTATATGCAAAAATTCTTATTTATTTATATAGAAAATACCGGGTTATTACAGTGTTTCTAGTATACGATTTCACATCCAGATTCAAATAGTTATGCACTCTTTGTAATCCTTCATGTTCAACAATCAAGAATGGATATTTATACATCATGATTGCTTCAGCCATTTTATCCCTATAAATGAGCTGACTAAATTTTATATTAAGTATTTTTCCTTCATGATCTAGATGCATTTGAGTCACATTTTGGTTAACTAAACTAGGACATGACTTTTCATATGCATGCAAATTTCTAGTCCCGTGAGAATTACCACCATCTCCAATAGAATAACTTTTTGTGCATGTTTTACAATATGATCTTAACTTTTTGGTTGAAGGATCTACCTTTTTTCATATTGATTCCAAATTAAACTTTCTTCCCTTCATTTTCTCTTCGAACTGTCAATTGGTTGTGTCAAATTGTCCGAGCTTTCAACTCCCCCATCAATCAAATCAATTGTTACACAATCCCGTCGATCCAAATTTTTTTTTTAAACAATTAACACATACTCAATAAGAAATACTTATTAATATTAGAAGGTCTGAATTGTACTTCAAGAAAAGGATAATAGAAGCCAAAAAGAGTAATTACAAGAATTCCATCCAGAATCCCTTTGGAATAACCTACAAAGATAAGTTTTATCACATCACATAAAGCTTCAAGATCACTTCGAAACAATAAGTAATTATTTTGATATAATTTAAATTTATCTAAAATATTTGATGCTGCAGAACTGTTGAACTATTTAAAAACTAATGATACAATTGTAGAGTATGCACACAAACAAGAAAATTTCTATCTTGATTTTTTCAACATAAAGGACCCACTATGAATATATGATGCTCAATAGTCAATTCATAACATTAATTTGTCAACACATGCCTAATCAAATAAACATGCCAAGGAAAAATGTATTTTTCAGATCCTGCATGTTATTGTTCAGGGATTGGTGAGGATACAAACTAAATAAATGAACAAAGGATCAAATATATTGCTTGCAGCTAAACACAAAAACATATTGTAAGGCCCCGAATTTTATGAAATAAAAGAATTCATTTTTTCTTATAATTACTATTCAGTAAATGGTTAAATTGATAAAAGTTTAAAGTTATGGGTGAAATATGCAAATTTTTCAAAATAAGCAAGTGGTTATAAAATATTCATTGTTGTCGGGGAATATTCATTTGGTCGTGGAATAATCTTGCTGTCGGGGAATATTCGTACGACGGCGCAGTCTTTTGTGGGCCCCATAACGGAAAGCGGATGAAGAAAATGACAAATATAAGTTGTTTAAAAATAACGGCGTAGTTATTCTGGCTAATCTTGTTAAAATACTTAATGTGGTTAAAACACACAAGAGTACACTTGTATTGCACCAATTATTGATTCTTACGTAAGAAGGCACTACTCAATAATTGTTACAGTAATTAATGTTCAATATTTTATTTTATTGATTCAATAATTGCTGCATTGATATTTTATATTACTGTTGTTTCAATAAATTGTCATTACACAGTATTTTCCATTATCGAAGCAATAATTTATATTATCTAAATAATATTATTAGAAAACATTATTGGCAATGTCTAGAAATTTCTGTCTAAGGAGAGGTTTGGTCACCTAATTGCAAGCTACCAAGAAGGAAAAATCTTTATTGAAAGCCTCCTCTTTCCTGGGAGCTACACAGTTGCAAAGATCTTGTGATTCTGTAATATTATTTGTGAATAATTAATTATTGATTTATATGATGAGGAAAATATTGATTTTATGTGGATATAGATGGAGAAAATTTTAAATGTGACAATTGTTGAAAATTAATATTTTATCTTTTTCTGATAAAATAATTCATTTAAATATATTAATTTAATAATATATTAACGGTAATATTTTTATAATGAATGTGGGATATAAGAGTATATGAGGAGGAAGAGTATTTTTGTGGCATTAAATGTTTAACACATATTTTGTGTGTTGGTGGACACAAATTATCGATTCAAATTTGATTATAGCCTGTAAAATCGTCCGTTTGTGGATTTCGGTCAATTTCTGTTTGGAATTTGGAAAAACTTTCTTCTGCAAAGTTGTAGAGAATTTAATTTCCTATAAAAACTCGCAAGATTCGAATTTTCTGATTAAAGAGCTATTTATTATGAATTATTGAAGTTTCGGAGTTTCAAAATAATTAATTTTTGGAAGTATAAAATATTTAAAATGACAAAAATGTTTTTTTGTCATTGTTGTGGGTCTTACATGTGTTAGAAGTGGCTGAATTTAGATCCTTAGAAGTGGGCGTAGGAATTGTAATATTAATATTAATATTTTAATAAATTTTCTACTTTGGTGTTCTAAGTATTTTCCTATAAATAGGGTGCTTAGGTTAGAATTGAAAATCACACCAGAAATTGAAGTTTTCTCTCTCTATATTATCGAGTGTATTCTTGTGAGTATTTTGAGTATACTTTGAGTATTGATATACGGTGCAAGTTCGTTCAGCGTTATTCCAGTCAGAAGTACTGCTCTTTTGAGGTAAGGGATAGTAAGAAATTTTAAGGGTTATTATGTTTTTTTAGTAGTTTCTAAATTTTGCCGGACCATCAAAAATTCTGAAAAATTTAAAATGATATTTTGATGAGTTTTGTAGATTGTGTCAAAAAATGGCGATTTTTTGGATGTATAGATTAGGAGTTATGGATTTTATGAGAAAAGACTATTTTAAAAGTAACTGCTTATAACTCCTTGTGATTAACTCCAAAATTGATGAAATTTTTATTGAGAGTACATCTATATAATATCGAGATACCGTGTAAATTTCAGAATTTTGGACAAAAGTACAATTTATGATAAATGTTTAAATATTCTATGGTTTTTGACCATGTGAAAAATATTAAATGAATTTTAAAATTCGAGAAAAATATATATTCAATATGTGACTATATTCTTCTAAATCCTAGAAAATAAATATTTTTGGAACTGATTTGGTATTTTTCATAAAATGTTCTAGTTATGAGTAAAAGAATTAAATATGTTATGTAAAGTAAGAAAATTGGAAAATATGATTTATTGGCTTGAGAATCATATATGAGGTATATCTGATTTTTTATGAGGGTTTTGGTTAATGATGATGAAATCTTATGAGTTTGGCATTTTAGATGATTAAATGCATTAATTATTAAAGTGTAAATAATTGGATTAAATTATTTATAAGTTTAAGAAATGATTAAAATATTGTTGTAATATTAATAATATTAGATTATTAGATTTCTAAGTGATTTATAACATTTGGATTAAGGTGTTATAAATATGGATATGAATTTTATTATGAAACTTTATCTTTTCGTGTCGAGGTTACTAAGCATGTATACGGTATTATGTACGAATACGGGGCACTATTCACGACAAATTGGTTTCTTCTCTGACCAAATTATCGTTGATTTATGAATCTTACTCTTGAAATTAAAACCAAGTTTTGATTATATTATTTTTATATAACATTCTTATAACCCTAATGATGATATTTCTCTTTGACTTGAGTGTAAAGATGGGTAGATTATTGGTATGATCGTGACTATAGGTTCTCTTTGGCGATGGTGCAAAAGTTGAATTGTTGACCGGTATGATCATGACCATTAAATTTACAATTGAATATTTTTAGCTTAAGTGCAAAGGTGAATTGATCAACATGGTTATAATTATTGTTATATAACTTCAAAATGATTATGTATTTCTTTGATATATGAATATCTTTGGCTCGTAGTCTGCAAAGATGACTTGTTGATGAATATCTTAGCTTTCAGTAGTGCAAAGATGAATTATTGATGAATATCTTTTGCTCGTAATGCAAAGATGACTGTTGTTGAATATCTTTAGCTTTGTAGTGCAAAGATGAATTATTGATGAATATCTTTGGCTCAGTAATGCAAAGATGACTGTTGTTGAATATCTTTGCTTTGTAGTGTAAAGATGAATCTGTTGATGAATATCTTTGGCCCGTGGTGCAAAGATGAATTTATTAGTATGATTATGAACGAGAACTGTGATTTGGTATAACCATGATCTTTGATGTTTCGTGTAAAGACAGTGATGAAATTATCTTCGTTCCGGATAAGAAGAGGAATTTAGAACTACAATTATGATTATGAAGTTATACATGTGATTGTGGACAGAATTGTTGATTGATGTTACAGGATAAAACATTGTTGGTGGACTTTTAACATGGAGAAGATAATAGATTTTATGGTCTATTTGACTCTTCTAATGGATTGCTCATTCCATTTAACTATGGTTAAAAAGTTTTATCATCTACCATATGTTCTAAATCTACGATTTATTACTTGATGAAGACTATTGATAATTTATTTATCTTTAGTCGTAATAATATTCTTTACTGAGCTAGTTGTGCTCACCCTTTTGTTTCACAATTCCTTTCAGGTAATAAAAGTATAGTTGGGTCGAGCGGGGGATAGCGAGGGAATAGAATGGTGGTCTATAGATGTTTAGGGTGAGGTGAATTTAACTTGGAAGGGTGTTTTGCCACTATCATACAAGATGTCTAATGACATACAACCTCGTGTCATCATAAGACATGGTTGTGCTCATCCACTTGCTAAGTATATTTACAAGCACTACCTATATAATCTTGGTGTTTGTTTAGAGTATAATACCCAATTAGAGACAGTGGAGATAATGATATGTCAAGAGAAGACTCACCATTGAGAAGAATATGATAGTAATCTTCTCGTTTTTCTTTGGGGTCTATTGGGTCAACCAAGGATAATTCTTTGGCCATATGATATCTACCATAACCTAAAAGCATGACCTCCCATGTATTAAGGTTTTCTTGAGCACTTCCCAAAGATTCTAATTTCTAAAACAGTTTTTGACTATACCTTTATGTAAGGTGTCATTGTGACGTACATTCTGATTGGTATATATTTGTATCCAAACTCACAAAGATATATGTGTTGTTGTATTTTGCATGACAATTGTTGTAATAAAGTTGTAGTTTTTTTCCGTACCATATATTTGGTGACTCAGAATGGGTTGGATGGAATGGACCTATTTTGGGGGCGTTACACATATAATATCATAAACCTGCAAATATAAATCGGTAAATTCTAGATCTAGTCTAATCCGGTTCATAAACCCTTAAAATTTCACACCCAATAATATATAAACCACAGATAAATTACTAATCCAAACAAAAATCGATCAGAATGATTATAAATAATAGATTAAAATCTAATTGAAACGAGATCGGAAAAATACCTGAGACAGTGAGACGAGGAGAATAGAGTAGCTGAGTATTGTTTTAGCCTTTTAAGGGAGAGGAGGAAGAACTGTGAAGGCACGTCGTCGATCGATCGAAGTGAGGAGGAACTGTGAAGGCACGTCGTCGTCGATCGAAGTGAAGTGATCAATTGAGAGCTCTCTGTCTCAAACTCTCAAGCCACAGTTAGCCGATTAGCCTTCGCCCCTCATGCTGAAGATTACTAGATTAGAGATAGTCAGATAGGGTTTTTTTAAATTTTTTTAAATGATCGAGCGGGCCGGCTCCCCGCGGGCTGGGTCATCATTGGGTCGGGCTTAAATTGGGTCGGGCCAAAATGGCCCAGATTTTAGTGGGTCAAAAAAGTGAAGCCCACAGCCCAGTTTTTAATGGGAGGGCCTGGGCCAATTTTTCCAGGTCTACATGCCACCGCCACACAAGGTTTTAATAATTTATATTAAAATATTCCATAATATAACTTAATTAACCAATATTTATTCTAAATTAATTAATTCTCATTCAATTCATGCTTTGCTATCTTAATCCATTCTCGAATAGCTTGATCATCAATTATGACTTTTATTATATATGAACATATCTTTGACTTTTATTATATATAAACATATCTTAAAATTCAAATTTCACAAACTCACTCAGGGTTATTCAGTAGACCTGCCGATTCTTACCGGGTCTTAGGCTTGAAGTGGCACAATTTGCGTCACCTCAAGTTCGTATTTATAAGTTCTGTTTTAGCATAAACAAGTTCTATGTTTCTAAATTCTTTGCACATACTTCTTAAATGTTAACTCGTATAAAATCAATCTCCTCTTTGATTTCACACCATTGATTACTACTTTCTTCAATAATTTAAAGATTAAACATTAAATTTTAAAACTTTATTTTCCTTAATAGTTTAACCAACTATAAAATCTCATTTATGTAATTTCTTCCCATCAAATCATATAATTCAAAATAGGTACTTATTCAAACCCGACACATCTTATAATAAGAATTTTATTTACTAAACTCTTATTTTAATAATTTCTGAAAATTCGGGTTATCACAGCATCCAAGCTAAGATATCGGCATAACCACGGAGCAACTGTGACGTCCCAAAATCTGGGTCCCAAGAACCTCGGACTTGGTACGTTATGATATTTCATCATCATACATATTCTATCATCTAATGCGGAAAAAATAAACATATATTTTTTATTTTACAGAATTCTATAACATTTCCCAAGTTTATTAACCTTAACTGAATACATACCTTCAAAATTACAAAGGTTTACAATAAGATAACTAAATAGTTATCCTTATAACAATCTATTACTGTATTTTGCTTTTATCCCTGTCCTTCTTCAAGCCTTCGCCTTTATCTGAATTTTATTATCATGATATAGCAAGGGTGAGCACCTACTTTGCCCAACGCAAGTTTAAATTCAATAAAGATATATCATGATTGAAAGAATAATAAGCTTTCAAGTTTTCAACATTTTAATAATTGTGAAGGAACATGAATCGAGATGTTAATAATTGAATGACCGAATCAATAATGTTTGAAGGTCAACAATGACCATGAACAATTTAACTGAACCTTATGATAATGAAGGTGATCAACCTTTCATACCTGATGAACATATTCAACATGCACTACGTATGAATCAATAATCAATTTACATATGAATAATCATCAATAATCATTCACTAACATACTTTGAAATATAACTCGAGTTTTAGTTAAGGAAACTTGCCTGCATAGTCGATTACCGCTACTTAATTTAATATATTCTCTTTATTGAAAAGACCTATCAGGTATAAGATTGATCTTTCAATTAGCATATCATACCTTATTTCATAATATTATCTAAAACTTAATCATATAGTCACGTATTAGATAATCTTAACACCATAATCATTTACTTACTTATAATCTCATCATCTTATAGTAACTTGTCTAACCTTCACTCACAAAGTTAAGTATTAGACATTACACCTTAGTCTTAGTATTATCATTATACTTTGATAATCTTTTCATCACTTATAACTTATATTTAAAAGTTTTCCCCTTTGTATGCTATCTTAGTAAGTTAGATAATCTTTCAATAAACTGAAATATCATTTTAGTAAACCGAATTACATTTCAAAGAACTCTACAATTACTATTTCGTAGACCAAAATCGATTAGCGATGAATTCAATTTCAAAGAACTTTGAATTCATAATCTTCGATTTCAGCAACCTGAATTCACTATTCTTTTTCACGAAAATACAAAATCAACTTATTATTTTTCTATCTTTTGGCCAATCATATACACATGTATTCCATACACAAAAAGTATTTTTCTGGAAGTTTTCAACTCCTTTAAGTATTTTCAAAAAATAAATTTCTAGTTAATTCCTTAAAAAATTAGCTACCTCGTGCTTAACTCCAAAAATTCTCAACTCTTGGCATAATGTTATACGTGTTAACATGACCCTCCAGTTTAAATTTTGTGGCCATCGGAGTTATAGAACTCCAGTTATAGCGATTTTCGTCTGAAAAACCTAAATATTGAAATGGTCATAACTTGCTCAATTTATGTCGAAATGAGCTCATTTTTGGACACAACCTACTTTATCCCATATATATTCATCCCCCAAAAGGCTGGATTTTATCGCATTAAATAAGTGTCTGAAATAGCCCTTCCAATTTATGGGCAGTAGCTTTTTAAGCATTTCACAGTTTTTGACGCATTTGCTAAATTCATTCCACACGAAAATCTATAAATCCTTTTTAAGTGATTCCACTTGGATATATTAGAAGACTCATATATCGAACTCCAGAAATTGACCACACTCAAAAATTCAAAGTAGAATGAGAGATAAGGTCATTTCCATATCATACTTGGTTTTCTCAAAAATCTGTTTTCAACCTTTGGTGTCTTTTAAGAAAACTTATCTATTTTCATATAAAATCAACATAGCTCATCATAATACTTACTAATACCTCATTTACCCATGGATCTACCATGATGAATGATCTATTTCATCAAACAATCATCAAACACAAAATAAAACATAATCAAGGTAAGGAAAAAATTTAAGGTTTTCTATATTTCTAGAAACCTAGTTTCATTTCTCTCCTTTTGATCCACCTTTAAATACTTGAACAAGTTAGATTCCTACATGAATCTACATAAACACATAAATAAAAGGGTCCTAAATTTCAAATCATAAAACCCTTTTCTCCATCAAATCCATAAAAAGAAAAGAAATTAAATCCTTGAAATTAATTTTTGTACCTTGACTTTTTAGCTTCTTACCTTCTTTACCCAAAGTAGGTTGGAAATCTTGGTTGCATGAGCTTAGGCCCTCTTCCTTTCTTCTTCTTCTTCTTCTTCTTTTTCTTTTCTACCATGGAGATTCTTCTCTCCTTTTTCCCATGAAGGGTTGCCGCCCCCTCTCACTTTCTCTCTATATTTTTTTTTCTTTAATAAGTAAAATGGAAGTTCTAGATTTGCTAGCATAATCTAAATGATTAGATTATAACTCATCATCTCTTACCTACTCTCTCATCATGGCAAAGATAACTTGCAAGAAACAACTAATGTGTTGTCGAAATAAAAAATTTCCAACTAAAGAAAAGTTGTTTACCTACTAAAGTTAACTTAATCATTGCATTCCACTCATTTTCTCTCTCTCTAATTTTCGGCCACATGTCCTCTTTATCCACCAATTTGGTTGATATTAGCTAGCTTAATTAATGACCATAATGCCCCTCCTTAAGTGGACTTTAATTGGGCCAAGCTTAGGCTCCCTTTTTATTTCTTTTTGGACTTGCACTTTCTTATTCATTTGCCTACTAATTAAAATGAGCTTGAGCTCCTCCACCTAATAAATTGGGTCATCACTAAACTTTTCCTACACATAATATATTGGACTAGATTAAATAATTTAATCACCCTTAAATCAATTAGTCACAAATCCATTGCTTAAATAAATAATTGGGCTACAAATTTAATATAATCTCCTTAGTCCATTAAATTTTAATTCACTTGAACTCTAAATAAATTATTGGGCTATGATATCATTATAGTCCAATACTTTTAATTCTATTTTACTCTAATCCTTTAATTAGGGTTCCACTACACATTTGCAAATAAATTCCTTACTTATGCCTTTTTTAATTTAATTTCATAACCCAATTAGACTTGCTATTCTTAGGTTATAAAATTTATCATTTGAGATATATAAAATAAATCTCTTAATGTTAGTATATATTTATATACTATTATTCTACCATATTATAACCTCTCAAGTTATTTAATTATCACACCTAACACATATATATTAGGTTACATAACTTATTTCTTAATTCACTTACTCACCTATTCATACAAAATAATTTTATAAATTGAGACATGGTCCACAATTTCTTAGATTAGGTCACTAGTATATAATTAAAATACTAGAACCACATACACATAATCTTATGAACTCGTACACTAAACATATACCTCATTATCAGACTAACACTTATAGTCTATCAAATCATTCAAGTTCTTCTCCAAAAATTTTGAAATCCTTAAAAATCCTTTTATAGAAATCTCAAATCCATACACTTATTTTCTGTCTATGTTCATCTTATAACCTTTAATCCATCACTTTAGGATTTCAATAATTATCTAAATTCTTGGGTTGTCACATTCACCCCTTCTTCTAAGAATTTCGTCCTCGAAATTTTAGTCTACTAATCACAAATCCTTTTATTCATCAAAACTAGGTTTTCAAATTAACCTTCACTTGATTTCATGCTCAATTTAATGAGTACATCTTGCTTACTACTATGAGAAGCTCTGCTACTATCACATTCTTCCATGACTTCAGTCTAAGGAGTTAAAACTTTTCAAATCATGCTGAGGGGTCATATAGACCATGAACACGTAGTTTTAACGATATTTATAACGCAAAACAATAAATTACTAGGTATGTTTACAATCACAAAGAAGGTAAACTACCGTTGCTAGTACTTTAGGTGATTAGCATATCGTACTTTTACGTCATGCATAACGTATTAATCATGTTTAGCGAATATTTACGCTACTAGGTTGGATTATTTTATCCAAACAACATAGTTCACCTCAGTCTTATCATAGGATTCCGCACCAAAACAATTTGGTTCGGGATAAAATCTCAAAAATACTTTGAATTTTTCATTAACCTTTGTCTGGCTGAATCAAATAGCTTAGACGCATATCGAATAATTCGAATTTCAATCGAAGCATGTGTCTGTACAAATTTAATTGGCACTAAATTTTTTTCTTTAAAATTTTGAAAATCATTTTATGATGTCATGATACTGCACTGTATTTACAGTCCGTTTGAGGATTCCGTCATTTTGTGACTTTGTCATACTACATCATTCCATAGTGAGCTGACGATTTTTAGATCACATCCCACACTAGGTAATACTGCATTGATGACTCCATCATTTTTATTATTCTGCATCAGGTTCCATGATACATTGATGATATAAAAAATATATATTTGACATCTCAAATCATTTTTTGTCTAGCCGAATCAATTAGCATAGACTCTTCTTTAAACTGTTCCAAAAATTATTTCAAATCTGTTTTATCATCTCAACAGGTAACGAGGTGTAGGTGGCCCGAAGTCCATGCATACACAATGGTCTCCAAGAGTTGAGAATAAAAAAAATTCATTTTCTAAAAGCACACAATGCGTTTTTAGCTTGATGTCAAAAACTTCGAAGTCTAGCATAGCTAGAAGATTTGGAATACCTATGCTTCCATTATCAACATCACTTTCTCTACTGATTGTGACACCCCCAAATCCAGGTACTTTATTCCCACAGGATTCGGTGTTCACTTAATCAAAACATTCATTTATAACAACCCAATTATAATAAAATTGAATAATAAAAACCTGCTCATACAGGATTAAACTTAAATAAAAATCTCTCAGGTTATCTAACCTTTAATTACAAACATTCAAATGCGGAAAATTAAATAAACTTCATTACAATCTTTAAATCAAAGTCTAATAACAAAACTATCAAATCTATTACAAGTCTTCATCACTTGTACATTTTTCCTTTCCCTTTGTAAGTAGTAGGTTCATTGACCTTCTCAACCTTAGCTGCAATAAGTATTTAATATGCAAGAGTGATGTATATGGAAAATATACATCACCGAGGGTCGTAAGACCATGAACTATGTCCACAGTTTCAAGTAATCTTTCAACTCCAACTTTAACAATCATAAGACTATAAGGACCTCGTACTTAGGGGGATCAGCCCTTCGTACAATGTATTGTGCACAAACATTTTAACGCTATGCGTAAGTTAACCCCTAATCATAACAATAGGGTTGTTCATCTCAGTATTTAGAGTACAAGTCCGCAAAAAAGGAAGTTTGGTTTGGATAAGCTTTCAAGGTAATTTGGAATTCAACGAACATCAACTAAGGAATAGTTGAATAAAACCAATAACACTATACTATAAAATAATCGTGATTGAATCAATCATACTAAACTAAAGTCATGCTTTAGGAATAATCTAATAGCATACAATTTGAATAACTATAGCATACATTGCTTGAACAATACTAAGCCAAGGTTAATTAGAATTGAATACTAAGCATGCATATCAATTTGAATGATAGAAATGTTCAACATTAGTATAGATAGTTGTGCATGCTAAACAACAAGTTAAAAACAAGAATAACTTGCTCCAGAATAACTTACATCATTATATTGTAATCAAATTGAAAATAATAATTGAATTAACAAGATAATAGATTAGAAGACTTGCCTTGTTCGTAGATTAAACCGAACAATTCGAATCACAATATCCTATATACATATGTCATCATGACATAGTTAGTCATTATCACATAACTAATACATTCATCATGTAGGTTTGACTATTTAAACACATAATCAAGTTATAACACAAGTTAATCGCTAGTAACATGCTTATTCATGATATAAAAATACTGAAATCATAATTTAACAATCCTACTATCATCACATTACTTTTCTTAAAATTTTGTGTACAAAAAGTAAACTGTTAGACCATTACGCTTAACTTTCGTCATGCATACGCACGATTTACACTTGTGGTCGCGTTCTTGCGGCGTGAGGATAATGCCTGCTGACGCGTAAAATAAACTACTGGCTTGCGTTGCGGCGTAAGCGATAACATCTTCGGACACCACAAAGCGTCTTTGTTGGGCCAAGTGCAACAGCTAATCATAGCTATTCATTTGATGACTTGACAACAGAATGACAAGAAAAAGCCATTTTGGCCTACAAGCTCGTTTCTAACAGACTAATTCACATGAAATTCATACAAAAACTTCATGTAAACATAATTCAAGAACTCCTAACATGTTTCTACCCATACAACAACATAAACAACGAATTTAAAACATCCAATTTCACTGTTTTTGATAAAAACTCACTTTTTGATATTTCAATGAAAATCAATACTGTAAATTTTATTTTTCAACCAAAACAACTAATTCAAAGTAGCTTTATCAATAATTATACATACTCTATCAAATTAGATGGTCAATTTATCAACTAAACAACTAATTAACCTCAATTTCTACTTTAAGCTAAACAATATATATTCACAAAAACTCTCTTCTTTTCTTCTTCTCGTCTTCTTCTTCCTCTGAGTCATTCTTCCTAACTCTAACTACGTACTAACAATATAACTTATATAGTAATAATATATATTAATTATATAATATAACTCTAGCTATAAATTATATCAGTTATGTAAGTTTTGAAAATCAAAAGCCATAAGGCTTGTTTGGTTAAGTTAATAAAAATAACCCATTAACCCTTACTCCTTGTTTGGTAAACTGAATTAAAACAAATGGATTAATCCTTATACCTTATTTGATAAAACATCATTAGATTAAAGACTTAATATGCAATAAGACATGTTTGGCAAAACTAAATTAAACACTTTTAATTTATTTTAATAATTCCCTTATAAGCAAGGTTATTTGTCACACTTCTTATTAAATTAAATAATCAATTTAATTAATTGAAATATTAATCTATTAAATTACTTTAACACATAATTCAATATCACATAAATTATAATTTTATTCAACCAACTAACACTTTATTTTAATCACAAATTCCAATTAAAATACTATAATTCATTTAATCATTATAAGCTCTCTAGCTTACTTATTAAATTAAATTAGTATATAATCTCATAACAATTAATTTTCTTAGCTCCTTAATTATTTATTCAACAAATAATTAACTAAATCACATCAACTCAAATTGCCATTAAATACTTATATAATTCAATAAATATTTAATATTGCAAGTAAATATTTAATATTTAATATTACACTTTAAAATTCTGGAATGTTACATTATTCCCTCCTTACAAGGATTCTGTCCTCAGAATCACAACTCAAACAAATCATTCGTTACATTCTTCCCTACTTACAAAGATTCTGTCCCCAGAATCGAAGACACGGATTAAACAAATAACTCAGGGCACTCTTTCAACATTTTCTCTTCGAGTTCCCACGTACATTCTTCAATGTTGCGGTTCCTTCATATCACCTTCACAGAAGGTATCACTTTATTCCTAAGCACTTATTCTTTCCTGTCGACTATCTGGATAAGAACCTCTTCATAAGACATCTTTCTCGAACTGCAACGGTTCGTACTCGATCACATGTTTGTAGTTGGGTTTATATGGTCGTAACACCGAAATGTGAAAAACATTATGAATGTTTTCCAACTTTGGAGGTAGAGCTACCTCGTAAGCCACTTCTCCCACTCTTCGCAGCACTTCAAAGGGTCCAATAAACCTAGGTCTTAGCTTTCCCTTTTTACCGAAACGAATTTTCCCCTTCCAGGAAAAAACTTTTAGGAATACAAAAGTTCCTACGTCGAATGCACGATCTTATCTGCGTTTGATCGGCATACTTTTTTCTCGTCTGTCTTGAGTGCTACCAATCTTATCCTGATGAGTTTGACAACGTCGGCGGTTTGTTGTACAGATTACGGTCCTAACGATTGGCGTTCACCGACTTCATCCCAAAGACAGTGGAGTTCGCACTTTTCTGCCGTCTGGCGCCTCATACTACGGTGGCATGTCGATGCTCGCGTGGTAACTATTGTTGTAAGCAAATTCCACCAACGGTAAATGTTCTTCTCAGCTTCCTTTAAAGTCCATGACACATGCTCTCAGCATATCTTCCAATGTATGAATTGTTCGTTTACTTTGGCCATCTGTTTATGGATGATAAGTCGTACTCATTCGTAACTGTGTCCCTATGCATTCTTGTAGTCTCTTTCAGAAATTTGACGTGAATCGCGGATCTCTATCGGACACAATTGATACTGGAACTCCATGCCTCAAAATGATCTCTTTAATGTATAATCTTGTTAACTGATCATGATTGAATCTAATCTTTATAGGTAAAAAGTGCGCCGACTTCGTCAGTTTGTCCACTATCACCCAAATCGCATCACATCCTCTCTGAGTAGTTGGAAGACCCACCACAAAATCCATCGTGATGTGTTCCCACTTCCATTTCGGTATTTCCAACGGTTGAAGTAATCCGCTGGGTCTTTGATGTTCGGGTTTTACTCTTTGACATGTCAAGCATTTCGCTACGTATTCTGCAACATCCCTTTTCATATTCGGCCACCAAAAATGTCGACGCAAATCTTGATACATTTTTGTGCTTCCTGGATGAATTGACTATTTTGAGCTATGAGCTTCGGTCAAAATTTCTTCTTTCAACTCTGGTGTTGCTGGAACCCAGATTCTTCCCTCAAACCGTAGTAGTCCTTTGGTGTCGATCTTATATTTTACATCACTACCCTCAATCAGATTCTCTTTGATTTTCCCACTCTTTATCTTGTAATTGAGCATCCTTCACTTTTTCCACTAAAGTTGGACTGGATTCTATCTGGAATTGTTGTTCGTCAGATTCTTTTGGAAATTTGATTTCCAACTCCAGTTTTGTCATTGCTGAAATGAGTTCCTCTTGAGTTGTTATCAGTATTAACTTTTCTCGACTTTTCCTGCTTAAAGAATCTGCAACCACATTCACTTTCCCGGATGATAAAAGATTTCACAATCGTAATCTTTTATCAATTCCATCCACCTTCTCTGACGCATGTTCAGATCCTTCTAAGTGAAAATATACTTCAGACTTTTGTGGTCTGTGTAGATCTCACATTTATCTCCATAAAGATAGTGTCTCCATATCTTCAGAGCAAATACAACTGCAGCCAATTCCAAATCATGAGTTGGATACCATTTCTCATAATCCTTCAGTTGTCTTGATGCATACGCAATAACTTTGTCGTTCTGCATAAGAACACAACCCAACCCTTTGTGTGAGGCATCACTATACACCACAAAATTTCCTATATTATCTGGTAATGTCAACATAGGTGCCACACTTAGCTTCTTCTTCAAATCTTGGAAGCTCTCTTCACACTTCTCCGTCCAAATAAATTTTTCAGCTTTCCTTGTCAAATTTGTTAGCGGAGTGGATATCTTAGAAAAATCTTGAATAAATCTTCTATAATAATCGGCCAGTCCCAAGAAACTCCTCACTTCTGACGGTGTTCTTGGTTGTTTCCCAATTGATTATAGCTTCCACTTTTGATGGATCCACTGAAATCCCATCCTTGTCAATAACATGACCCAAAAATTGTACACGGTCGAGCCAAAATTTGCACTTAGAGAATTTCGCTTACAGATTTTCCTTCCTTAGTGTTTCTAATGTCAAACATAAATGTTCTACGTGTTCTTCTTCTGTTTTGGAATACACCAGAATGTCATCAATAAACACCACTACAAACTTGTCTAAGAATGGTTTAAACACCCTGTTCATCAAATCTATGAACGTGGCAGGGGCATTTGTTAAACCAAAAGACATCACCAGAAACTCGTAATGTCCGTACCGAGTTCTGAATGCCGTTCTAGGTATATCCTCCTTTCTTACCTTCAATTGGTGATACCCACTTCTCAAATCTATTTTTGTGAAATATTTAGCACCCTTCAGCTGATCAAATAAGTCATCTATTCTAGGCAACGGATACCTATTCTTAATAGTGACTTTGTTTAACTCTCTATAATCAATGCAAAGACGCATTGTTCTGTCCTTCTTCTTCACGAATAAAACTGGCGCTCCCCACGGCGATACGCTTGGTTGAATATATTTCTTGTCCAGCAACTCTTGCAACTGTACCATCAGTTCCTTTATTTCTATCGGAGCCATTCTGTACGGGGCCTTCGATATCGGTGTTGTTCCCGGCGCTAAGTCGATCACGAACTCAATTTCTCTGTCAGGCGGAAGTCCTGGTAATTCCTCTGGAAACACGTCTTCGAATTCCCTCACTACTGGTATTTCTTCTAGTTTCAAACCCTTCTTCTGAGTATCAACTATGTAAGCTAAATAGACCACACAACCTTGACTCAACAATTTCTTAGCCTGCATAGTCGTCAGACATTTCATTTGTCTAGGCGACTTGCTACCATGAAATACTACCTTTGACAGAGTCATAAGGTTTACACACTTCTTTTGGCAATCAATTACCGCTCCATATTTGAACAGCCAATCTACTCCCAAAATAACATCAAACTCTCCAAGTCTAATCGAAATCAAATCTACCATAAAGATATTTTCCTTAATACTCACCCTACAGTTCTTGTATACGAATCTAACAGGGATTACTTCCTTATTCGCAATTTCTATGTTCAAAGGAAAATTCAGTTCTTCTCTAGGCAATTCTAACCTCTTAGCAAATTCATCAAATATAAACGAACAAGTAGCAGCCGAATCAAATAATATATAAGCATTTATATCATTGATTGGGATAATACCTGACACCACATCTTTTGATTGCCTGACATCTTGCACATACCATGTTGAAGGTTACGGTCATGGGGTTTATTTGATCTTTGCAGTCCCGCAATGGCCCATGTACCTCCATTGTTACCTCCATTGCTTCTGGTTGTCACTCCGTCCTTCTTCTGAGGGCATTCATGAGCAAAGTGATCCTTGGATCACGCACGTGAAGCACACATTCTTCTTAGGTTGAGTGTAATTTGGGGCGATGTGACCCTCCTGACCACAATTGAAGCAAACTCGTTTCCCCATTAAGCACACACCCTTGTGAAATTTCTCGCATGTTGCACATACTTCAAACTTTTTGTTTTGCTGGTTACCCTAATGGTTTCCAGCACCCATGTTCCCATTCCACTTCCTCTTCAAGCTGTTGTTGTTGTTGTTGTTGTTGTTGTTTCCACTGTTTGTAAGACCCCAACTTATTATTAATGAAATTTAATTTTCTCTATTTATTATTTTGAAATAGTAAGGGTTGATTTGATTAATGTGGATAGTTAGGGGTAAAATACGCAAATATTTCAAAATAAGCAAGTGGTTATAAAATATTCATTGTTGTCGGGGAATATTCGTTTGGTCGTGGAATATTAAATCTTTGTCGGGGAATATTAAATGCGACGAAATGTGACCATGTGTGGGCCCCATAACTGAAAGCGATTGGATGAAGAAAACAACAAATATAAGTTGTTTAAAAATAACGGTGTAGTTATTCACTGATTAATCTTTGTTAAAATACTTTATGGTTAAAACACAAGAGCACACGGTATTGCACCAATTATTGATTCTTACGTAAGAAGGCACTACTTAATAATGGTTACGATAATTATTTATTCGATATTTTATTGAGTAAATAATTGTCATATTGATATTTTATATTCTTGTTGTTTCAATAATTGTCATTACACAATATTTTTCATTATCGAAGAAATAATTCATATTATCGAATAATATTATTAGATAACATTATTGGCAATGTCTAGAAAGTTCATCTAAGGAGAGGTTTGGTCACCTAATTGCGCGCCAAGAAAAGAAATTCTTATTGAAAGCCCCTCTTCCTGTGAACTGCCTGGTCACAATATTGTGATTCTGTAATATTATTTGTGAATAATTAATTATTGATTCATATGATAAGGAAAATATTGATTTTATGTGGATATAGATGGAGAAAAATTTTAATGTGACAATTGTTGAAAATTGAAATTTTATCTTTTTCGATAAAATAATTCATTTAAATATATTATTATATTTTAATAATATAATAATGGTGATATTTTTACAACGAATGTGGGATATATGAGTATCTGAGGAGGAAGAGTATTTTTTGTTGCAATAAATGTTTAAAACATGTTAAACATGTTGGTGGACCCCATTTATTGATGAAATTTGATTATAGCTTGTAAAATCGTCTGCTTTGTGGATTTGGCCAATTTATTTTTGGAATTTGGAAAAACTTTCTTCTTCAAAGTTGTAGAGAATTGAATTTCCTATAAAAACATACGTGATTTGAATTTTTACGATAAAAGGACTATTTATTATGAATTATTGAAGTTCCGAAGTTCCGAAATAATTAATTTTTGGGAGTTTTAATTAATTATTTTGAGAAAAACGTTTTTTACAACTAAGATGGCCTCACATGTGATTCAAATGGGCTGAGATCAGTTGTCTAAGGTGGGCTAAAGAAAATGTGAAAAATATATTAATATTATATTCAATTTTCTACTTTGGTGTTCTAAGCATTTTCCTATAAATAGGGTGCTTAGGTTAGAATTGAAAAACACACCAGAAACTGAAGTTTCTCTCTATTTCTCTCTCGATATATTGAGCGTATTCTTGTGAGTATACTTTGAGTATTGTTAGACGGTGCAAGTTCCTTCAACTTATACCCTAGATTCCAAATTAGAAGTACTAATCTTTCGAGGTAAGGGATGTTATTTTCTTCTCAAATGATATTATTTCTTCAATATCATTATGCTGAAATATTGGTTGAAACTTTTTATCAAATTTGGAACTTTTCCATGTCGGGGTTACTATTCATGAGTTACTATTCATGAGTTACTATTCACGAGTTACTATTCATGAGTTACTATTCACGAGTTACTATTCACGAGTACTATTCATGAAGCGTGAAGATGTTTTTTGGGAAATTTCTATCTTTTGGTGTCGGAGTTACTATTCACGTATCTACACTATTCACGATATCTGATACTATTCACGATACTGGCCTATTCACCGAAAAATAAAATTCTTCTTTTTTGTCCAAAATATCTATTACGGAGACTAGCTTTGATTGTATCCATGTTTTGATCATTCTTGAATTTTACACCACTATGATTATTTTGAGGTATTTTTGAACATGGATAAAACAAAATACTGAATCCTTAATCCTTAATCCTTGTCATTTTGTTTCACCGGATTCGTTTCTTTAAAAATATTTTCATCATCCTCGATCTTAAATGATGATATTATTGAATATCTTTGGCACATAGTGCAAAGATGAATGATTTCTGAAGAATATCTTTGGTAGTAGTAGTGCAAAGATGAGCAGTGTTTAGATGAACATGACCAATCGATGAATATCTTTGGCTGTGGTGCAAAGATGAATATTTGATTCCGGATGTATATTGATTGATGTTACAAGGATAAAAGATGAGCGATGAACTTTTAAATTCATACATAGAAGATAGTAGTTTGCATTCTCTACTTAACTCTTCTAATGAATTATTATTTCATTGCGAATATTGATTTAAAATTTGTTGTCTATTGTATTCTATTAGATTTTTCCTGTTGAAGACTAACGGTAATTTCTTGTATATTATCTTAGTCATAATATTCTTTCTTGGGCTAGTTGAGCTCACCCTTTTCCTTTTGTTCCATTTTTCTTCTCGTGAGGCGAGAATATAGCGAGTACGCAGTCTGGGTATGGAATGAAGATTTTAGAAAGAATTGTTTAGTAGTCCTCACTATTTTTGTAAAATAATGTATCAATAAATGTGATGAGGATTTATTTGAGTATAGATATTGTCTAGAAGATAATATTTGTATTCAAACTCACGCTTTTCTTGTTGTAATAATAAAGTTGTAGTTGTTTACGTACCATATATTGTCAACTCGAATAGGTGATGTATACCTATTTTGGGGGCGTCACGATTAGTATCGAGCTTAGGATATGATCTCTGCGGAGATGGGAATAGAACTAGGAGGGAGAGATGAGTAAATCCTTCGCTAATGTGTCCTACCTAAGCTTATTTTTTAGTTGGTCAAGATATAAGGATATTATGTGATATATTGATTTCCTTAATTAACCCTTATTTTATGATGATGTTTTTGAGAATGTCGACCGAGAATATTAACAATGGAAATGGGACCGTGGAGACGCTTCAGTACTCACCAACGAGGAGAACGTGCAACAGTCGCAATGTTCCTCCCGTGAACAACACCACTTGAGTAGATGATGAACGAGGGATGTTTAGAAGCTTTTTGCGATTCATGCAAAATCGCACGAGGAGACTCGTGTTCAAAATACAGGAATAAATGATAGCAATTCACGGGTTATCACAAACAAGCGATTCAAAGAGTTGGGACCACGAAATTTAAGGGAAAGCCAGATCCGATCACGGCGGAAACATAGGTCAAGCAAATTACCAAGATATTCGATGTCTTGGGATGCGAAGGAACAGAAGGTTCCATTCGCCACCTTTATGTTAAAATGGGCGAGGCGATACTCTTTGGTGGAGTCTCATGAAGCGTACCCATCCAAATTACCGCTCGGCATGTCTTGGAAACATTTGAAAACTATTTAATGACAAATACTTTCACGAAAGTGTTAATACGTATGATGGAAGTGGAGTTCATCGATTAGAGCAAAACAACATGGCGGTGTCTCGATGACGAGGAAAAGTTTGCGAGTTATCCAGGTTTGCACCTCATTTGGTGGAGAATGAGGAACGTATGACGTGGATGTTTCTTAGAGGTTTGAAACCCGGCATACGTCAGTATCTCATTTCTCATAAATTTTCTCTCTATTCAGATGTTGTAAACAGGGCTCAATTATTAGAGCGAGATAACGAGTACACTGTCAACCGAGGGACCATAACCAAGATCGTACCGGAGATAGCGGTCAACGAATAATGATAACCAAATGGAGAAAGCAGACAGACGGACAAAATGGTAACCACTCTGGTTGTAATCATAGGCCATGAAAATAGAAGAAGCGAGTCGAGGAGATTTTAAAAGAGAAGATTTAACAACGACCATGTGAAGACGACAGTCTTGGCGAAGCTTGGTTTCTAAGGGAGGAGAACGACCACCGGTCGTATATTACAAATGCGGAAAAGAGGACATATCGATCCAAACCGCCCACACAGTTCAAGGTATGCTATAATTGTGGAAAGGAAGGACATATCGCTCGAGATTATACAATGAGCGAAACCTAGTTCAATGAGGATGGTGACTCAAAAGATCATCCCGAAAAAAGTCAAAGTCAACGATTCCGGAAGAGCGTTTGTTGTGATTTGGTCAAAATGCGAGAACCCAAACGAGGGTGATCACGGGTAAGCTATTTATAAATTCTTGCGAAGTTTATACCTTACTGTTGACCTTATCTCTTTAAAGATACTTGCTTTTGATGTGATTTTAGGGATTGATTGGTTAACTACTCATCACCCAAAATTGATTGTTTTTACGTAAAGTTGTTAGTTTTCATATTCCTAACCAACTCGTTGTTATGCGAATTCAAGCAACTAAACCAATAAAATCAATCAACGTCATATCTAATCATAAAGCTATTCGTTTATTAAAAATGGATGTCAAGCTTTCTTAGCCCATGTTATGGATTTGAATAAAGACACGTCAAATTTGAATAATATTCTGTTGTTATTGACTTTCTTGACGTATTTCAAAGAACTTCCCGGTTACACCCCGAACATGAAGTTGAATTCTTTATTGATCTTGAACACGGTACAAAGCCCATTTCTAAAACCCCATATCGAATGGCTCCTATTGAACTTCAGGAGTTAAAGGTCCAACTACAGGAATTGTTGGACATCGGTTTCATTCGTCCTAGTACATCTCCTTGGGGTGCTCCTATTTTATTTGTAAAGAAGAAAGACGGGAGTATGCGACTTTGTATTGACTATCGGGAATTGAACCATGTCACCATCAAGAATAGGTATCCTCTACCACGTATTGATGACTTGTTTGACCAGATTGCAAAGGGGTACAATTCTTTTCAAAATCGATCTTAGCTCGGATATCATCAATTTGAAGATTAGAATCGAGGATATTCCAAAGACGCGCCTTTAGAACTTCGGTACGAGCATTATGAATTCTTAGTCATGTCTTTCGGATTGACTAATGCTCCTGCGGCTTTCATGGATATGATGAACCGAGTATTCAAGGAATATTTGGATCATTTCGTTGTTGTTTTATTGATGACATCCTCATATATTCCAAAAGTCGTGAAGATCATGAGCACCATTTGAAGTTGGTACTCCAAAGGCTTCGTGAAAACAAACTATATGCCAAATTGAAGAAATGCGAGTTACGGCTTGAGGAAGTAGCATTCCTTGGGCACGTGGTGTCGAAACATGGAGTATCTGTTGATCCGTGAAGATTGAAGCAATACAAAGTTAGGAGCAACCAAAATCGGTGGATCAAGTACGTAGTTTTTGGGCTTAGTTGGTTATTATCGGAGATTCGTGGAAGGTTTTTCTCGAATCGTTACTCCATTAACCCAACTAACTCGAAAGGATACAAAATTCGTTTGGAGCGAAGAATGCGAGAAGAGTTTCCAAGAGCTTAAGAGGAGACTTATTTGGCTTTGTTCTAATAATACCATCCGGTTTGGATGGATTTGTTATCTCTGACGATGCTTGAGGCAAAGGGTTAGGATGTGTTCTCATGCAACGTGGGAAAGTCATAGCCTATGCCTCATGACAACTTAAAGAGTATGAGAGGAATTATCCTACTCATGATCTAGAGTTAGCGCAATCGTTTCAGCTAAAAGATATGGAGGCACTATCTATATGGGGAGAAAGTGGAGATATATTCGGACCATAAAAGCCTTAAATATTTCTTCACTCAAAAAAGAACTCAACATGCGGCGGACGTTGACGTTGGCTCGAGCTATTGAAAGACTACGACCACACTATTCAAAACCATCCGGAAAAAGCGAACGTGGTAGGCGGCGTGTTGAGTAGAAGATCATATGCGAGAATGAGTGCGATGATGTCAAGTTTACGCGTAGAGCCAACTTTAATAGAAAAAGTTAAGGTTGCTCAAGCCACCGACCCGGAGTCGCGTATGAAGAAGAAAGTACAAGAAGGAGCTATTAGGAAGCGAGAATTGATGAAGAAGGAATACTTGAGTCCACTCTAGACTTTGTGTTCCTAACGACTCACGATTTGAAGTACAAGATTATGATGGAGGCACACAATACACCATTTGTAATCCATCCTGGAAGTACTAAAATGTATCGTGATCTTGACATACATTTTGGTGGAACAATATGAAGAGAGAGATTGCAAAGTTTATCTCAATGTGTTTAACTTGTCAACGTGTAAAGGCAAAGCATCCGGTACCTAAGGGTCCGTTGCAACCACTTGAGATTCGAAAATGGAAGTGGGAACACATTACCATGGATTTCGTTCACGGGTCTTCCTACGGTTTCTCGTGGCATCAATGCTATTTGGGTTATTGTTGATAGATTAACCAAGTCTGCTCATTTCTTGCCGATCACGGAGACTTTTTTCACTTGAACGTCTTGCTAGTATATGCGTGAATGAGATTGTGAGGTTGCATGGCATGCCTGTATCCATAGTTTCGGATCGTGACCCAAGATTCACTTCAAGATTTTGGGTTAGCTTGCAAAAAGCTATGGGCACAGATTTACGATTCAATTTCGGCATACCATCCTCAAATGGACGGACAATCGAAAGGACTATTCAAACTCTTGAAGATTTATTAAGACTCTATATCCTAGACTTCAAGGGCAGTTGGGATAAGTATTTACCATTGGTGGAATTCTCCTACAATAACAGTTATCAAGCAAGTATAGGTGTAGCTCCATTTGAAGCATTATATGGACGAAAGTGTCGCTCTCGGGTATGTTGGGATGAGGTGGGTGAAGCAACACCTGTTGGGACCCGAGTTGATACGCGATATGACTACGGAAAAAGATCCAAATGATTCGACAATGTATACAAAGCGGCACAAGATCGACAAAAGAGTTATGCGGATCTTCATCGAAAGGGCGTGGAATTTAGTGTAGGGGATCATGTATTGTTGCGAGTTGCTCCATGGAAGGGAGTTACAAGATTTGGGAAGAGAGGAAAGCTCAATCCATGATTTATTGGTCCATTTCAAATTCTTGACCGAGTAGGAAATGTAGCCTATAGACTCGCGTTACCTCCTTGTATGTCTCGTGTTCATAATGTGTTTCACATATCTGTACTTCATAAATATGTGAAAGACCCGAACCACGTTATAGAGTAAGAACCGGACGAGATAGTCAAGACTTAACGTGTGAGGAGGTACTGTCAAGATCTTGGATAGGAAGGAGCATGTCCCTACGCAAAAAAGTCATACCACAAGTTAAAGTTTTGTGGAGGAATCATGCTTTATAGAGGAAATGACATGGGAATTGGAAACGGAAATGAAAGCGAGGTATCCTCACCTTTTCAAACACCAGTGCGTCGTCAATTTCGAGGATGAAATTTCATAAGGAGGGAGGTTATAAGACCCCAACTTATTATTAATGAAATTTAATTTTCTCTATTTATTATTTTGAAATAGTAAGGGTTGATTTGATTAATGTGGATAGTTAGGGGTAAAATACGCAAAATATTTCAAAATAAGCAAGTGGTTATAAAATATTCATTGTTGTTTGGGAATATTAGTTTGGTGGTGGAATATTAAATGCTTGTCGGGGAATATTAAATGCGACAAGTAGCGACCATGTGTGTGGCCCCCATAACTGAAAGCGATTGGATGAAGAAAACGACAAATATAAGTTGTTTAAAAATAATCTGTGTAGTTATTCACTGATAATCTTTGTTAAAATACTCGGTGGTTAAAACACGGTGCTACCACGGTATTGCACCAATTATTGATTCTTACGTGAAAGGCACTACTTAATAATGGTTACGATAATTCTTTATTCGATATTTTATTGAGTTAATAATTGCTGCGTTGATATTTTATATTCTTTGTTGTTGTTTGATAATTGTCATTACGGTATTTTTTCATTATCGAAGCAATAATTCATATTATCCTGAATAATATTATTAGATAACATTATTGGCAATGTCTAGAAAGTTACATCTAAGGAGAGGTTTGGTCACCTAATTGCGCGCGCCAATAAAAAGAAATTCTTATTGAAAAGCCCCTCTTTCCTGGGAGGCTGCACAGTTTATCGATATTGTGATTACGTAATATTATTTGTGAATAATTAATTATTGATTCATATGATAAGGAAAATATTGATTTTATGTGGATATAGATGGAGAAAAATTTTAATGTGACAATTGTTGAAAATTGAAATTTTATCTTTTTACGATAAAATAATTCATTTAAATATATTATTATATTTTAATAATATAATAATGGTGATATTTTTACAACGAATGTGGGATATATGAGTATCTGAGGAGGAAGAGTATTTTGTTGCAATAAATGTTTAAAACATGTTAAACATGTTGGTGGACCCCATTTATTGATTTGAAATTTGATTATAGCTTGTAAAATCGCTTGGTTTGTGGATTTCTATCCAATTTTGTTTGGAATTTGGAAAAACTTTCTTCTGCAAAGTTGTAGAGAATTGAATTTCCTATAAAAACGCACGTGATTTGAATTTTCTGATAAAAGGACTATTTATTATGAATTATTGAAGTTCCGAAGTTCCGAAATAATTAATTTTTGGGAGTTTTAATTAATTATTTTGAGAAAAACGTTTTTTACAACTAAGATGGCCTCACATGTGATTCAAATGGGCTAAGATCAGTTGTCTAAGGTGGGCTAAAGAAAATGTGAAAAATATATTAATATTATATTCAATTTTCTACTTTGGTGTTCTAAGCATTTTCCTATAAATAGGGTGCTTAGGTTAGAATTGAAAAACACACGTAAACCCAAGTTTCTCTCTATTTCTCTCTCGATATATTGGCGTATTCTTGTGAGTATACTTTGAGTATTGTTAGATTCGCAGTGCAAGTTCCTTCAAAGACTATATACTTATTTCAATTAAAGTACTAATCTTTCGAGTAAGGGATGTTATTTTCTTCTCGAATGATATTATTTCTTGAATATCATTATGTTGAAATATTGGTTGAAACTTTTTATCAAATTTGGAACTTTTTCATGTCAAGGTTACTATTCATGAGTTACTATTCATGAGTTACTATTCACGAGTTACTATTCATGAGTTACTATTCACGAGTTACTATTCACGAGTACTATTCATGAAGCGTGAAGATGTTTTTTTGGGAAATTTCTATCTTTTGGTGTCGGAGTTACTATTCACGTGTCGACACTATTATTAACGATATCTGGAACTATTCCCTAGAAAAATAAAATTTCTTCTTTTTGTCCAAAATATCTATTCTGGATACTAGCTTTGATTGTATCCATGTTTTGATCATTCTTGAATTTTACACCACTATGATTATTTTTGAGGTATTTTTGAACATGGATAAAACAAAGTACGAATCCTTAATCCTTAATCCTTGTCATTTTGTTTCACTGGATTCGTTTCTTTAAAAATATTTTTATCATCCTCGGTCTTAAATGATGATATTATTGAATATCTTTGGCTGTGAGTGCAATGAATGATTTCAAGAATATCTTTGGTAGTAGTGCAAAGATGAGCAGTGTTTAGATGAACATGACCAATTAATGATGAATATCTTTGGCTGTGAGTGCAAAGATGAATATTTGATTCGGATGTATATTGATTGATGTTACAGGGATAAAAGATAGAGCGATGAACTTTTAAATTCATACATAGAAGATAGTAGTTTGCATTCTCTACTTAACTCTTCTAATGAATTATTATTTTCATTGCGAATATTGATTTAAAATTTGTTGTCTATTGTATTCTATTAGATTTTTCCCTGTTGAAGACTAACGGTAATTTCTTGTATATTATCTTAGTCATAATATTCTTTAATTTGGGCTAGTTGAGCTCACCCTTTTCCTTTTTGTTCCATTTTTCTTCTCGGGAGGCGAGAATATAAGCGAGTGCAGTCGGGGTATGGAATGAAGGTTTTAGAAAGAATTGTTTAGTAGTCCTCACCATTTTGTAAAATAATGTATCAATAAATGTGATGAGGATTTATTTGAGTATAGATATTGTCTGAAGATAATATTTGTATTCAAACTCACGCTTTTCTTGTTGTAATAATAAAGTTGTAGTTGTTTATTTGAGCAGTGTATTGACAACTCGGAATAGGTGATGTATACCTATTTTGGGGGCGTCACGGTTGGTATCGAGCTTAGGGATATGATCTCTGGCGGAGATCGGGGAATAGAACTAGGAGGAGAGTCGAGTAAATCCTTCGCTAGTGTGTCCTACCTAAGCTTATTTTTTTTAGTTGGTCAGATATATAAGGATATTATGTGATATATTAATTTCCTTAATTAACCCTTGTTTTATGACGATGATTTGAGAATGTCAACCGAGAATATTAACAATGGAAATGAGGCCGTGGAGACGCGTCTGCATACTCACCAACGAGGAGAACGTGCAACAGTCGGCAATGTTCCTCCTGTGAACAACACCACCGGAAAGAGATGATGAGCGAGGGATGTTTAGAAGTTTTTTGCGCTTCATGCAAAATCGACGAGGAGACTCGTGTTCAAAATCTGAGGAGAAATGATAGTAATTCACCGGTTGTCACGACCAAGCAAGCGATTCAAAGAGTTGGGACCACGAATTTTAGGAAAAGCCGATCCGATCATGGCGGAAACATGGGTCAAGCAAATTACCAAGATATTCGATGTCTTAGGATGCACGGAGAACGAAGGTTCCATTCGCCACCTTTATGTTCCGCGAAGGCGGATCTTCGGTGGAAGTCGTGAAGCGTACCCATCCGGCCCGCACTTTCAAAGATGTCTTGGGAAATGTTTCAAAAACTATTTAATGACAAATACTTTCACGAAAGTGTTCGTCGTATGAAGGAAGTGGAGTTCATCAGATTAGAGCAAAACAACATGGCGGTGTCTCGATGACGAGGCAAAGTTTGCGAGTTATCCGTGTTTGCACCTCATTTGGTGGAGAATGAGGAACGTTATGGCGGATGTTTCTTAGAGGTTTGAAACCCGGCGTACGTCGATATCTCATTTCTCATAAATTTTCTCTCTATTCAGATGTTGTAAATGAGGCTCAATTATTAGAGCGAGATAACGAGTACGGTCAACAACCGAGGACCATAACCAGGATCGCATCGAGATAGCGGTCAATGTAATAATGATAACCAAATGGAGAAAAGCAGACGGACAAAAATGATAACCACTCTGGTGGTAATCATAGCCATGAAAATAGAAGAAGCGAGTCGAGGAGGAGATTTTAAAAGAGAAGATTTAACAACGACCATGTGAAGACGCAGCGGTCTTGGCGATAACTAGTTCTAAGGGAGGAGAACGACCACCCCATATATGTTACAAATCACGGAAAAGAGGGACATATCGGTCAAACCGCCTACAACAGATTCAAGGTATGCTATAATTGTGGAAAGGAAGGACATATCGCTCGAGATTGTATAATGGCGAATCCTAGTTCAATGAGGGGACGGGTGACTCAAAAGATCACAAAAAAGTCAAAGTCAACGATTCGGGAAGAGCGTTTGTTGTGACTGGTCAAAATGCGAGGAACCCAAACGAGGTGATCACGGGTAAGCTATTTATAAATTCTTGCGAAGTTTATACCTTACCTGTTGACCTTATCTCTTTAAAGATACTTGCTTTTGATGTGATTTTAGGGATTGATTGGTTAACTACTCATCATGCCAAAATTGATTATTTTTGTAAGGTTGTTAGTTTTCATATTCCTAACCAACTTTGTTATGCAATTCAAGCAACTAAACCATTAAAATCAATCATCATCATATCTAATCATAAAGCTATTCGTTTATTGAAAAGCGGATGTCAAGCTTTCTTAGCCCATGTTATGGATTTGAATAAAGACACGTCAAATTTGAATAATATTCACATTGTTATTGACTTTCCGACGTATTTCTGAAGAACTTCCCGGTCTACCCCGAGCGTGAAGTTGAATTCTTTATTGATCTTGAACTGGTATAAAGCCCATTTTAAAACCCCGTGTCGAATGGCTCCTATTGAACTTCAGGAGTTAAAGGTCCAACTCTGAGGAATTGTTGGACATCGATTTCATTCGTCCCTAGTACATCTCCTTGGGGTGCTCCTGCTTTATTTGTAAAGAAGAAAAGACGGGAGTATCGACTTTGTATTGACTATCGGGAATTGAACCATGTCACCATCAAGAATAGGTATCCTCTACCACGTATTGATGACTTGTTTGACCAGATTGCAAGGGGCACAATTCTTTTCAAAATTGATCTTAGCTTACGGATATCATCAATTGAAGATTAGGCGAGGATATTCCAAAGACGCGCTTTAGAACTTCGATGCGGGCATTATGAATTCTTAGTCATGTCTTTTCGAATTGACTAATGCTCCTGCGACTTTCATGGATATGATGAACCGAGTATTCAAGGAATATTTGGATCATTTCGTTGTTGTTTTATTGATGACATCCTCATATATTCCAAAAGTCGTGAAGATCATGAGCACCATTTGAAGTTTGGTACTCCAAAGGCTTTGTGAAAACAAACTATATGCCAAATTGAAGAAATGCGAGTTACGGCTTGAGGAAGTAGCATTCCTTGGCACGTGGTGTGTCGAAACATAGAGTATCTGTTGATCCGTGAAGATTAAAGCAATACAAAGTTAGGAGCAACCAAAGTCGGTGGTCAAGTAAGTAGTTTTTGGGCTTAGCTAGTTATTATCGGAGATTCGTGGAAGGGTTTTCTCGAATCGCTACTCCATTAACCCAGCTAACTCGGAAGGATACAAAATTTGTTTGGAGCGAAGAATGCGAGAAGAGTTTCCAAGAGCTTAAGAGGAGACTTATTTAAGACTTGTTCTAACAATACCATCTGGTTCGGATGGATTTGTTATCTCAAATGATGATTCGAGCAAAGGGTTAGGATATGTTCTCATGCAACGTGGGAAAGTCATAGCCTATGCCTCGCGACAACTTAAAGAGTATGAGAGGAATTATCCTACTCATGATCTAGAGTTAGCGGCCCGATCGTTTTGCTATTAAAGATATGGAGGCACTATCTATATGGGGAGAAAGTGGAGATATATTCGGACCATAAAAAAGCCTTAAATATTTCTTCACTCAAAAGAACTCAACATGCTGGCGGTGACGTTGGCTCGAGCTATTGAAAGACTACGACCACACTATTCAATACCATCCCGGAAAAGCGAACATGGTAGTGACGCGTTGAGTAGAAGATCATATGCGAGAACGAGCAGTGCGATGATGTCAAGTATACGCGTAGAGCCAACTTTAATAGAAAAAGTTAAGGTTGCTCAAGCCACCGAATCCGAGTGATGCGTATGAAGAAGAAAGTACAAGAAGGAGCTATTCAAAGCGAGAATTGATGAAGAAGGAATACTTCGAGTCCACTCTAGACTTTGTGTTCCTAACGACTCTGATTTGAAGTACAAGATTATGATGGAGGCACAAAATACACCATTTTCAATCCATCCTGGAAGTACTAAAATGTATCGTGATCTTCGACATACATTTTGGTGGAATAATATGAAGAGAGAGATTGCAAAGTTTATCTCAATGTGTTTAACTTGTCAACGTGTAAAGGCGGAGCATCTGGTACCTAAGGGTCCGTTGCAACCACTTGAGATTCCGAAAATGGAAGTGGGAAAACATTACCATGGATTTCACGTCGGGTCTTCCTACGGTTTCTCGAGGCATCAATGTTATTTGGGTTATTGTTGATAGATTAACCAAGTCGCTCATTTCTTGCCCATCACGGAGACTTATTCACTTGAACGTCTTGCTAGTATGTACGTGAATGAGATTGTGAGGTTGCATGGCATGCTGTATCCATTGTTTGGATCGTGACCCAAGATTCACTTCAAGATTTTGGGTTAGCTTGCAAAAAGCTATGGGCACGCAGTTCTGATTGATTCGGCGATACCATCCTCAAGCAGACGGACAATCGAAAAGGACTATTCAAACTCTTGAAGATTTATTAAGACTCGTGTCCTAGAACTTCAAGGCGGCGGTTGGGATAAGTATTTACCATTGGTGGAATTCTCCTACAATAACAGATTATCGAAGCAAGTATAGGTGTAGCTCCATTTGAAGCATTATATGGACGAAAGTGTCGCTCTCCGGTATGTTGGGATGAGGTGGGTGAAGCAACACCGTTGGGACCCGAGTTGTACGTATGATACTACGGAAAGATCCAAATGATTCGACAACGTATACAAATAGCACAAGATCGACAAAAGAGTTATGCGGATCTTCATCGAAAGGGCGTGGAATTTAGTGTAATGCGGATCATGCTATAGAGAAATGACACGGAATTGGAAACGGAAATGAAAGCGAGTATCCTCACCATTTCAAAACACCAGTACGTCACGTCAATTTCGAGGACAAAATTTCATAAGGAGGGAGGTTGTAAGACCCCAACTTATTATTAATGAAATTTAATTTTCTCTATTTATTATTTTGAAATAGTAAGGGTTGATTTGATTAATGTGGATTGTTAGGGTAAAATACGCAAATATTTCAAAATAAGCAAGTGGTTATAAAATATTCATTGTTGTTTTGGGAATATTCGTTTGGTCGTGGAATATTAAATCTTTGTCGGGAATAATATTAAATGACGGCAATGGCAGCCCATGTGTGGGCCCCATAACTTGAAAGCGATTGGATGAAGAAAACGACAAATATAAGTTGTTTAAAAATAACGGTGTGTAGTTGTTACCATTAATCTTTGTTAAAATACTTTCGGTGGTTAAAACACACGGTAGACACCAGTATTGCACCAATTATTGATTCTTACGTAAGAAGGCACTACTCAATAATGGTTACGATAATTCTTTATTCGATATTTTATTTGAGTTAATAATTGTTGCGTTGATATTTTATATTGTTGTTGTTTGATAATTGTCATTACACAATTTTTTATTATCGAAGCAATAATTCATATTATCCTGAATAATATTATTAGATAACATTATTGACAATGTCTAGAAAGTTCTCGCATAAGGAGAGGTTTGGTCACCTAATTGCTTGCAAGAAGAAATAAATTCTTATTGAAAGCCCCCTCTTTCACAGAACGCACGGTTGTCAATATTGTGATTCTGTAATATTATTTGTGAATAATTAATTATTGATTCATATGATGAGGAAAATATTGATTTTATGTGGATATAGATGGAGAAAAATTTTAATGTGACAATTGTTGAAAATTGAAATTTTATCTTTTTCTGATAAAATAATTCATTTAAATATATTATTATATTTTAATAATATAATAATGGTGATATTTTTACAACGAATGTGGGATATATGAGTATACGAGGAGGAAGAGTATTTTTGTTGTAATAAATGTTTAAAACATGTTAAACATGTTGGTGGACCCCATTTATTGACTGAAATTTGATTATAGCTTGTAAAATCGCCCGTTTGTGGATTTCGGTCAATTTCTGTTTGGAATTTGGAAAAACTTTCTTCTGCAAAGTTGTAGAGAATTGAATTTCCTATAAAAACTTGCGAGATTTGAATTTTCTGATAAAAAGACTATTTATTATGAATTATTGAAATTCCAAAGTTCCGAAATAATTAATTTTGGGAGTTTTAGTTAATTATTTTGAGAAAAACATTTTTTGCAACTAAGTTGGCCTCACATGTGATTCAAATGGGCTGAGATCAGTTGTCTAAGGTGGGCTAAAGAAAATGTGAAAAATATATTAATATTATATTTAATTTTCTACTTTGGTGTTCTAAGCATTTTCCTATAAATAGGGTGCTTAGGTTAGAATTGAAAAACACACCAGAAACTGAAGTTTCTCTCTATTTCTCTCTCGATATATTGAGCGTATTCTTGTGAGTATACTTTGAGTATTGTTAGACGGTGCAAGTTCCTTCAAAGACTATACCATTATTCATTCCAAAGTACTAATCTTTCGAGGTAAGGGATGTTATTTTCTTCTCGGATGATATTATTTCTTCAATATCATTATGCTTGAAATATTGGTTGAAACTTTTTATCAAATTTGGAACTTTTCCATGTCGGGTTACTATTCATGAGTTACTATTCATGAGTTACTATTCACAAGTTACTATTCATGAGTTACTATTCACGAGTTACTATTCACGAGTACTATTCATGAAGCGTGAAGATGTTTTTGGGAAATTTCTATCTTTTGGTGTCGGAGTTACTATTCACGATACTCGGACTATTCACGATATCTGACTATTCACCAAAAATAAAATTTCTTCTTTTTTGTCCAAAATATCTATTCGGATACTAGCTTTGATTGTATCCATGTTTTGATCATTCTTGAATTTTACACCACTATGATTATTTTTGAGGTATTTTTGAACATGGATAAAACAAAATACGAATCCTTAATCCTTAATCCTTGTCATTTTGTTTCAATTGGATTCGTTTCTTTAAAAAATATTTTTCATCATCCTCGGTCTTAAATGATGATATTATTGAATATCTTTGGCACAGTAGTGAAAAGATGAATGATTTCTGAAAAAATATCTTTGGTAGTAGTGCAAAGATGAACAGTGTTTAGATGAACATGACCAATGATGAATATCTTTGGCCTGTAGTGCAAAGATGAATATTTGATTCGGATGTATATTGATTGATGTTACGAGGATAAAAGATAGACGATGAACTTTTAAATTCATACATAGAAGATAGTAGTTTGCATTCTCTACTTAACTCTTCTAATGAATTATTATTTCATTGTGAATATTGATTTAAAATTTGTTGTCTATTGTATTCTATTAGATTTTTCCTGTTGAAGACTAACGGTAATTTGTTGTATATTATCTTAGTCATAATATTCTTTCTTGGGCTAGTTGAGCTCACCCTTTTCCTTTTTGTTCCATTTTTCTTCTCGGGAGGTGAGAATATAGCGAGTACGCAGCTTTGGGGTATGGAATGAAGGTTTTAGAAAGAATTGTTTAGTAGTCCTCACCATTTTTGTAAAATAATGTATCAATAAATGTGATGAGGATTTATTTGAGTATAGATATTGTCTAGAAGATAATATTTGTATTCAAACTCACGCTTTCTTGTTGTAATAATAAAGTTGTAGTTGTTTTACGTACCATGTATTGACAACTCGAGAATAGGTGATGTATACCTATTTTGGGGGCGCCTTGTTACCACCTCCATTCTTAATCTCATTCTCATTCTTCTTCTTCTTTTGTTCTTGATTGAACTTTGTCAGTGCCTCGCCTCCACCTTGGTAGATCTTGCCTTTTCCATCATCTCTTTAAACGTCTTTAAGCTGGAATAGGGAAACCCTCTTTATGCGGCCAGGGCTTCAATCCTGTTCAAATCTTTTTCGCCTTTACTCATCATCTCAGGACTTGATATGGCGCAAACCTCGCCAATTCATTGAATTTCACGGCATACTCAGATACCGTCATCGTTCCCTACTTTAATTCCAGAAAATGCACTTCTAACTGACTCTTCGAACTCTCCGAGAAATAGGTCTCGAAGAACAACTCCTTGAACCTATCCCAGGTCATCACTCCTGGCACTTCAAGAGTTTTATTGGCCTGCCACCAATAACTAACTTCTGCTTTTAACATGAATGTTGCGAAAGCAGTCTTCTGATCATCCCCTACCCTAGCGACATCGAACACCTTTTCTATCTCCATAATCCAGGTCTGTGCTTCGACTGGATTCATAGACCCACGAAATTCAGGTGGTCCAACCACCTTAAAATCCTTAAACGTTGTACCATGGTTTTGTGGTTGATTCTGCAACGCTCCTGTCAGTAGCGTCACTAGTTGTTGAACGGGGTTACCATCAACATTTTCGTTATTGGTAGTTCTCTCATTGTTTCTCTGTCGGGGTGGTTCACGTCTAGGAGGCATTTTCTGTTAAAATACATTCATTAGATTATTATTCAGCTTCTTTAAGTATTTTCTAATTAACTTGCCTCCATAAAAGAAATAACCACAAAACACATAACACTTTGAATAAAGTAACAACTTTTATTTATTCATAACCTTTTGTGAAAACATAAAACAATAGCATCTCTGCTATCTACATTACTTTCTTGAACTACAAAAGTTTCAGGACAACATCATAATCATATCCCATAAGTTGCATAACACTTGGGATTTATAATTTATTTAACCTTTCACTCATCGTACAACATCTACGATGTTCTATTAAGATACTTTTTATCCCTTTCACGTTCTTCCTCCATAACCCGAAACATTGTTCTGCGATCTAACATGAATGATGGCAGCGTCTCGAACTGAATAGGATATCCCATGACCCGATCTTGAGCTCGATTAATTGCGGTGTTAAATACTTTATCCATCTCTTCCACCTTCATCCTCTTTGCTTGCGTGTCTCTTGCTGCTAATCTGGTTCGTTGAAAAGCTTCCTCGTAAGCATCTTCAGCTCTTGCCCTCTTAGCGACTTCTTCTCTCGGCTTGTTCTTGATTCAAAGAACCACTTGATTAGTTGTTCTTTCTCTCCTTGATGCAGACTAGTTTCTCCTCGACATATGTCGATTAGTTCTTCACGATCCACGGATCTCGCCGTCTTTTGTGTCATCATTGCGATTCTATTGTTCACTACTATCTCCATGACTCCTCAACTGTATCCTGAAGTTCCATGTTACGGTCATGCACCTCATCGTATATACAGCCAGCTATCGAGTTAAGTGGAATCCTTTCCTCCTCGTCCACTTCATCCATCTGTGGCAGCTCTACAGGATCTTCCTCATCTGTTTCCACGTCATCATCCTCATCTTCAACTCATGACCAACCAGGGTGACTCCGTGGGCGATGAGTTGTTCCCAAACTACCTGAATGTCGTGAGGCTCCTCCTCTATAGGCATTTGAGGTCCCTCCTCCCTAGCCTGACTGGATTCTCCGACATTAGTCATCTTGACAATAAAGTTTTAAAGTTTTAATTATTAATTGTTACTACTCGACACTCACGAGCACATAAATTATAATCACATAAGCACATAAGTGTTTTATTACTTCTTTCTTAAAACTCGATAAGAGTTATCTCCACTATCTTTTCAAAGGTTACTTCCTAAGGCTTTTCCCCCCACCTAAGTTTCATAACCTAAAGCTTTGATACCAACTTGTGACACCCCCAAATCCAGGTACTTTATTCCCACAGGATTCAGTGTTCACTTAATCAAAACATTCATTTCTAACTACCCAATTATAATAAAATTGAATAATACAAACCTGCCCATACAGGATTAAACTTAAATAAAAATCTCCCAGGTTATCTAACCTTTAATTACAAACATTCAAATGCGGAAAATTAAATAAACTTCATTACAATCTTTAAATCAAAGTCTAATAATAAAACTATCAAATCTATTACAAGTCTTCATCACTTGTACATTTTTCCTTTCCCTTTGCTAGTAGTAAGTTCATTGACCTTCTCAACCTTAGCTGCAATAAGTATTTAATATGCAAGAGTGAGCAAAACAATTGCTCACTGGATATAATATGGAATCAACAGAAGTATAACAATAATAACTGTCGAAATAGGCTCATCAAAAGTGAATAGTACTCTATCAATAATAATCAGAAACTGAAATCCCAAAATATGGAAAATATACATCACTGAAGGTCGTAAAACCATGAACTACGTCCATAGTTGCAAGTAATCTTTCAACTCCAACTTTAACAGTCATAAGACTATAAGGATCTCGTACTTAGGGGGATCAGCCCTTCGTACAATGTATTGTGCACAAACATTTTAACGCTATGCGTAAGTTAACCCCTAATCATAACAATAGGGTTGTTCATCTCAGTATTTAGAGTACAAGTCCGCACCAAAGGAAGTTTGGTTTGGATAAGCTTTCAAGGTAATTTGGAATTCAACGAACATCAACTAAGGAGTAGTTGAATAAAACTAATAACACTATACTATAGAATAATCATGATTGAATCAATCATAGTAAACTAAAGTCATGCTTTAGGAATAATCTAATAGCATACAATTTGAATAACTATAGCATACCTTGCTTGAACAATACTAAGCCAATGTTAATTAGAACTGAATACTAAGCATGCATATCAATTTGAACGATAGAAATGTTCGACATTAGTATAGATAGTTGTGCATGCTAAACAACAAGTTAAATACAAGAATAACTTGCTCCAGAATAACTTACATCATTATATTGTAATCGAATTGAAAATAGTAATTGAATTAACAAGATAATAGATTAGAAGACTTGCCTTGTTCGTAGATTAAATCAAACAATTCGAATCACAATATCCTATATACATATGTCATCATGACATAGTTAGTCATTATCACATAACTAATACATTCATCATGTAGGTTTGACTATTTAATCACATAATCAAGTTATAACACAAGTTAATCACTAGTAACATGCTTATTCATGATATATAAAAATACCAAAATCATAATTTAACGAAATTCTACTATCATCACATTACTTTTCTTAAAATTTCGTGTACAAAAAGTACACTGTCAGACCATTCATTAACTTTCATGGCACTTTCGCCATTTTCTTGTGGATGTCGTGACTGCGATGGATGAGGATGATAATGACAATGTAAATAAACTACTGAAGCCACCAGTAGCATGGCGATGGCGCCATATGGTTACTACTGAAACGTCTTTGTTGGGCCCTTGTGCATGCGCATGACTATGATTCGATTGACAACCTTCTTGAACTGTACAAGAAAAAGCCATTTTGGCCTACAAGCTCGTTTCTAACAAACTAATTCACATACAATTCATACAAAAACTTCATGTAAACATAATTCAAGAACTCCTAACATGTTTCTACCCATACAACAACATAAACAACGAATTTAAAACATCCAATTTCACTGTTTTTGATAAAAACTCACTTTTTGATATTTCAATGAAAATTAATACTGTAAATTTTATTTTTCAACCAAAACAACTAATTCAAAGTATCTTTATCACTAATTATACATACTCTATCAAATTAGATAGTCAATTTATCAACTAAACAACTAATTAACCCTCAATTTATACTTTAAGCTAAACAATATATATTCACAAAAACTCTCTGTAAAAACGTTTTCTTCACAAATTACATACATATCATCAATTCATTGACTATAACTTATGAAAATAGTTTTAACATCATTAGTATGTCATATAAAGCCACATAGCAACAATAATTCATCCTAACACAAGAATTCTACAGAGAATTTGGGAAGAGAAAAACTAAACTTTAAAACTTTTTTAAAAAATAGGAGAAATACCTTGAAGAAGATGATGATGGCTATTCCTTTCTATTCTCAAGCTTCTTCTTCTCCAATCTCTAGCCTTTCTTTCTCTCTTCTTTTCTTCTTCTCTTCTTCTTCTCTTCTTCTTCTTCCTCTGAGTCTTTCTTCCTAACTCTAACTACGTACTAACAATATAATGTATATAGTAATAATATATATTAATTATATAATATAACTCTAGCTATAAATTATATCAGTTATGTAAGTTTTGAAAATCAAAAGCCATAAGGCTTGTTTGGTTAAGTTAATAAAAATAACTCATTACCCTTACTCCTTGTTTGGTAAACTGAATTAAAACAAATGGATTAATTCTTATACCTTGTTTGATAAAACATCATTAGATTAAAGACTTAATATGCAATAAGACATGTTTGGCAAAACTAAATTAAACTCTTTTAATCTATTTAAATAATTCCCTTATAGCAATGTTATTTGTCACACTTCTTATTAAATTAAATAATCAATTTAATCAATTAAAATATTAATTTATTAAATTACTTTAACACATAATTCAATATCACATAAATTATAATTTTATTCAACCAACTAACACTTTATTTTAATCACAAATTCCAATTAAAATACTATAATTCATTTAATCATTATAAGTTCTCTAGCTTACTTATTAAATTAAATTAGTATATAATCTCATAGCAATTAATTTTCTTAGCTCCTTAATTATTTATTCAACAAATAATTAACTAAATCACATCAACTCAAATTGCCATTAAATACTTATATAATTCAATAAATATTTAATATTGCAAGTAAATATTTAATATTTAATATTACACTTTAAAATTCTGGAATGTTACACTGATCCATTGCTTAATAATTCTATCTATTCATATAATCCTCAATGCTCCATTTACAACTTTCCTATACCCCAGTCCATCAAACTTACCACACATTATTAGTTCAATAACTTGCCACAATCATATGGGTTTAAGAACTTATCCTAGTCGGACCATGGCGTCCATTCATTTGAGGGTTCAAAACATACCATATGATTATGAGTCATGAACTTACCATAAGTATCGATTTAAGAACTCGCATGACTTAACCTTATATCCTCTACCTATTCGTTATACACATGAGAAAAGAATCACCTTATCAACATCCATATAGCAAATAACGCGACACATACATTTCAATGATTATCAATACCATAAACTAAGTGGTTGTCAAACCAAACTGACCACTAATCAACATATGAAGCTAAGCGAACAATTCCCCACCCATACAAAGAATTGGTCAACCTAACCATTATATCGATCAGGAAGCTAAGAGATTCTAAAACCAAGTACAAATTCCCCGCTTATACAAGGTATCATACAACTCAGCTACTAACATGAGTCCTCAATTAAAATCCCACACCATTCTAACTTTCTCTTTTCTTAATACGAATTTTCTTTAATCCGTATCTTAACATTTACCACTCTTTTCTGAGTTTACATAGTACCATTTCATAGTACACTCTCTTTATAGCGTCAGGCTATATCATTCCAATCATGTCATAGATTTTCTACTATTCAATCTGATCACGTCGTGATCTTGTCTTATAATCATGTTATATTACGATTCTCTTCTATCTTATGATCGTTTTGTTTTACGATCTCCTTTCCCTTTATACTTTTAGTCTCATAGACTCTATTCATTATTACGTGTTGTCTTTAACATCAGAGTTAGGTAACTCTGGATCTTTATAACTTTTCAAGATTCTTCTTTGAATCTTATTTACTAAATAATGAATTTTCCAAATTCATCTCTTAACAAATTAAACTCTATTTGAGTTTATTCCTTATCCTAATCTCTGCGGTTATAGCCTAAGGTACACCTACCTAAGGTTTATAACCTACAGCTTTGATACCAACTGTAGCATCCCCAAATCTGGGTCCCAAGAACCTCGGACTTGGTACGTTATGATACTTCATCATCATACATATTCTATCATCTAATGCGAAAAAAATAAACATATATTGTTTATTTTACATAATTCTATAACATTTCCCAGGTTTATTAACCTTAACTGAATACATACCTTCAAAATTACAAAGGTTTACAATAAGATAACTAAATAGTTATCCTTATAACAATCTATTACTGTATTTTGTTTTTGTCTCTGTCCTTCTTCAAGCCTTCGCCTTTATCTGAAATTTATTATCATGATATAGAAAGGGTGAGCAACTACTTTGCCCAGCAAGTTTAATTTCAATAAAGATATATCATGCTTGAAAGAATAATAAGCTTTCAAGTTTTAAACAATTTAATAATTGTGAAGGAACATAAATCGAGATGTCAATAATTGAATGACCGAATCAATAATGTTTGAAGGTCAACAATGACCATGAACAATTTAACTGAACCTTATGGTAATGAAGGTGATCAGCCTTTCATACCTGATGAACATATGCAACATGCACTAAGTGCGAATCAATAATCAGTTTAGACATGAATAATCATCAATAATCATTCACTAAAATACTTTGAAATATAACTCGAGTTTGAGTTAAGGAAACTTGCCTGCATAGTCGATTATCGCTACGTAATTTAATTTATTCTCTTTATTGAAAAGACCTATTAGGTATAAGATTGATCTTTTAATTAGCATATCATACCTTATTTCATAATATTATCTAACACTTAATCATATAGTCACGTATTAGATAATCTTAACACCATAATCATTTACTTACTTATAATCTCATCATCTTATAGTAACTTGTCTAACCTTCACTCACAAAGTTAAGTATTAGACATTACACCTGTGACACCCCCAAATCCCGGCACTTCATTACCTCAAGATTTGGTGTTCACGTAATCAAAACATTCATATCTAGCTACCCAATTATAATAAATTGAATAATAAAAACCTGCCCATACAGGATTACTTAAATAAAAATATTATCTCCTAGGTTCTCTAACCTTTAATACAATTATTCAAGTGCGGAAATAAAATTATTACATCACATCATTATTAAAAGGCTATCATCAATAATAAAACCAAAATTACAAGTCTTCATCACTTGTACATTTTTCCCTTTCCTTTGCTAGTTATAGGTTTATCTACCTTCTCATTCATAGCTGCAATAAATATATAAATATGCAAGAGTGAGCAAACAAAGCTCACTTGAGATAAGAATAAATATCTTTACAACATTTGCCAAATAATAGGCTCAATAGAACTGAATAATATGTTCTATTAACATTTCAATACTTGTCTAAGAATGGTTTAAACACCCTATTCATCAAATCCATGAATGCAGCAGGTGCATTGGTTAAACCAAAAGACATCACCGAGAAACTCATAATGTCCATACCGGGAGTTACGAATGTCGTTAAATGGTACCTACGGTGATACGCTTTTGTTGAATATACTTTTGTTTAACAATTCTTTCAACTGTAGCATCAGTTCCTTCATTTCTACTGGAGCCATTCTGTACGGGACCTTTGATATCGGTGATGTCCCCGACACTAAGTCGATTATTAACTCAATTTCTCTGTCAGACGGAAGTCCTGGCAAATCCTCTGGAAACACATTCTCAAATTCCCTCACCACTGGTATCTCTTCCGGTTTCACATTCTTTTACGAGTATCGACTATGTGAGCTAAATAGCCCACACAGCCTTGACTCAACAATTTCTTCGCCTGCGTAATCGTCGGACATTTCATTTATCTAGGCGATTTGCTACCATAGAATACTACCTTTGTGGTCGTAAGGTTTACACATTTTTTTGGTAATCAATTCTTTGCTCCATATTTGAACAACCCGATCCATTCCCAAAAATAACATCAAACTCTCCCAATCTAATCGAATTAAATCTACCATTAAGATATTCTCCTTAATGTTCACCCTATAGTTCTTGTGTACGAATCTAACAGGGATTATCTCTTTATTCGCAATCTCTATGTTCAAAGGAAAATTCAGTTCTTCTCTAGGCAATTCTAACCTCTTAGCAAATTCATCAGAGATAAATGAGCAAGTAGCACCCAAATCAAATAATACATAAGCATCAATATCATTGATTGGGATAATACCTAACATGACATCATTTGATTGCACATCATCTTGTACAGTCATGTTGAAGGTTCTAGCTGTGGGTTTGTTTGATGATGTACCTCCATTGTTACCTCCATTACTTCTGGTTGTCACTCCATCCTTCTTCTTAGGGCATTCACGAGCAAAATGATCCTTGGATGCGCACGTGAAGCATACATTCTTCTTAGGTTGTGGGAAATTTGGGGCAATGAGACCCTCCTGGCCATAATTGAAGCATACTCGTTTCCCCATCAAGCACGCACCCTTGTGAAACTTACCGCATGTAGTACATGCTTCAAACTTCTTGATCTGCTGGTTACCATGCTGGTTTCCAGCACCCACATTTCCATTCCACTTCCTCTTCAAGTTGTTGTTGTTGTTGTTGTTTCCACCACTACCACCTCCATTCTTGATTTCCACCTCGTTCTCTTCTTCTTCTTACATTCACGATTGAACTTTGTCACCGCTGCGTTGCCTCCACCTTGGTAGTATTGCTTTCTCCATCCTTCTTTGCGAAAGTCTTTAATTGAAATAGGAAACCCTACTTTATACAACTAGGGCTTGGTCCTGTTCAAACCTCTTCGCCTTGCGTTCCTCTGTCTTGACTTGATAAAGGCAAACCTCGCCAACTCATTGAATTTAGCGGCATACTTAGAGATACTCATCATCGTTCCACCTTTCTCACTTCCGAAATTTTACTTCCGGTGACCCTTGAACTCTCTCGAAAATAGGTCTCGAAGAATATCTCCTTAAACCTATCCCAGGTCATCATCTGTGGTCCTTCTTGAGTTTTATTGGCCTGCCACCAATAACTAGCTTCTGCTTTCAACATGAATGTTGCGAAAGCAGTCTTCTGATCATCTCCTACCCTAGCAACATCGAACACCTTCTCTATTTCCATAATCCAAGTCTGTGCCTCGACTGGATTCACTGACCCTCAAAATTTAGGTGGTCCAACCGCCTTGAACTCCTTAAATGTTGTTCCTTGGTTCTGTGGTTGATTCTACAACGCTCCTATCAGCAACGTCACTAATTATTGAACTGGGTTAGCATCAACATTGTCGTTATTATTGGTTCCTTCGTTGGTTCTCTGTCGTGGTGGTTGACGTCTGGGAGGCACTTTCTGTTTAAAAATACACCCATTAGATTATTACTCAACTCTTTTAAGTAATTTCTACTTAACTTGCTTCTACAAAAGAAATAACCACAAATCACATAACACTTTAAATAAAATAACAACTTTTATTTATTCATAACCTCTTTGAAAACATAAAACAATAGCATTACTTCTATTTACATTACTTCCTGAACTACAAAAGTTTCAAGACAACATCATCCCCATATCCCATAGGTTGCATAACACTTGAGATTTACAATTTATTTAACATTTTATTCATCGTCAACAACTACGATGTTCTTCTTGATATCTTTGCTAAGACTTACTCGTTCTTCCTCCATGACTTGGAACATAGTTACTGATCTATCTCGTCGATAATGGCGGCGTCTCGAACTAAATAGGATATTCCATGACCCGATCCACGAGCTCGATTAACCATGGTGGTTAATACTCTATTCATCTATTCCATCTTCATCTCTAAAGCTTTGATACCAACTTCCCCCAATCCCGTACCTCCTCAAGATTTGGTGTTCACGTAATCAAAACATTCATATCTAACTACCCAATTATAATAAATTGAATAATAAAAACCTGCCCATACAGGATTACTTAAATAAAAACATTATCTCCCAGGTTCTCTAACCTTTAATACAATCATTCAAGTGCGAAAATAAAATTATTACATCACATCATTATTAAAAGTCTATCATCAATGATAAAACAAAATTACAAGTCTTCATCACTTGTACATTTTTCCCTTTCCTTTGCTAGTTGTAGGTTTATCTACCTTCTCATTCATAGTTGCAATAAATGTATAAATATGCAAGAGTGAGCAAACAAAGCTCACTTGAGATAAGAATAAATATCTTTACAACATTTGCCAAATAATAGGCTCAATAGAACTGAATAATATGTTCTATTAACATTTCAATACTTGCCAACTCACAGGCTCAATAGAATTGAATGATATGTTCTATTAACATTTCAACATTTGCCAACTCATAGGCTCAATAGAACTGAATGATTTGTTCTATTAACATTTCAACATTTTCCAACTCATAGGCTCAATAGAACTGAATGATTTCTTCTATTAACATTTCAACATTTTCCAACTCATAGGCTCAATAGAAATGAATAATTTTTCTATTAACATTCTTAAATAAACTCTTGAGGGTCAAATGACCATGAACCATATCCACGATTATAAGTAATCTTTCAACTTTAACTTTAACGATCGTATGACTATAAGGACTCCACGTACTTTCGGGGGATCAATCCTTCGTCTGATGTATTGTATTGTGCACAACCATTTCAACGCTAAGCGTAAACCCCTAAACATAGGGTTGTTCATCTCGATATTTAGAGTACAAGTCACGCACCAAAGAAAGTTTGGTTTGGATAAGCTTTCAAGGGTAATTGAAGTTTAATGATCATCGACTAGGAACTAGTTGAATCCACAATGTTTGATAATACTGACAGGTTGTTTAATAACAACATAACTTAGAATATTTGAGAATCATAAATGAACTAATTATATACATCTAACTCATGCTTGAAATAACTATAGAGCATAAGTATTCAATAGAATGAATAAAATGGTTAACCTTTGGCTTGAGCGATAAAAATAAGCTAGGTTCAAGTTTTATAATATTTAGAAATGAATTCACGAACTTTAAGAAACTTGTTAGCGTAAACAAGTTAGAATGAATCAATCAATTGAGAATTTCCAATAATACTAGAGTTAGAGTTTGCTCGAATGAATTTTGGAAACAATAACATTTGATATAAAAAACTTGATATCAAAAGCATTGCTCGATCTAAAAAAAATGTATGCATTTATAATAATAGAACTAACTTCAGCGAAAATGTAGAGTTAGAAAAATCAACATACGTAACAAACTAACTCAATGAAAAGTATGGAGTTAGAAAACTTGCCTCGGCGTAAGCTAAAATATATTAAACTCACGTTCACTAAACACAATTATTAAAACCATAACATCCATTAGACATACTAATATTCACGTTTTTAATATAAAAGCATTACTAGCTAAACTTGTTATTTTAACACAAGTCTTGTCTTACGCTTTACATTTGAAATTCCCAGTGTTAATCATCATAACACTTAACTATAGATTCATTGTATAAACTATGTTATCATATAATGCATTTTTGATTTAATAATCATTTTGCAACTTTGATCATACTAACCACAACTCACTATGTTATGTTAACCTTAACATTACATATTTAACATGTTAACAAATTTCGAGATCATGTTGTGACACTTTCCCAATCTCTGAAAATAGCGAAGTTAGAATCTCAAACCGGGTATGGCGGCAATTGCATGCGCATAAAAGGCTTAGGACAGTGGCAATTGCTTAATTAGTTGCCGGTTTGCATTGGTGCCTTAGACCGTAAAAGATTGCTGATGATGTTCGAACAGAACCAGAGTCGGCTATGAGCGATGGCAGACTTTAGCCCAACAAACACAAATTTCACCCGATAGGCGATAATATTAACACGTAGAATAAATACTGACAATATCATAAACATGATTGCTCACATTTACAACCAACTAGCACAATTTAACACTAACTACAACTATTTTAATTTCTCAAAACTCATGTTTTTCACAAAAACTCCATTTTCTTGACATTATTCTAGAAATCATCAACAACTTGTGAACTCAATTCTTGTCCAAATCATCTCATTCAATTACATAATACTCATATCTCACTAAACTAACATATGAAATCTTTAATTTATAATTTAATATAAGAATTGACCACCTAAATTGGTACTTTTACTGAACATATGAATATACAACACAACATTTGTCAAAATTTTTCTTCCTTTGTCGAAAACCGAATTTAGCATACAATTTCTTGTTTAAACATAATCTCTAATCATTATATACTCATGTATAATCACAATAACCAATTATATAACAAATTTCAACAATTTGAATTTCATAGATTATGTAAAAGTTTTTTTTGTAATACTATATATACATAAATAATATCCAATTTTGTAGAACATACCTTGAATTATCGCTTTGAAATTCTTGCTAATTACTTGAAATTGTTGTGAAAATTCTTAAGATTCTCTCTCAATTTCTCTCTGAATCTCTCTCAATTCTTTTGTACTCTCTTAGGTTGAGGATAAGAATGCGATAAACAAATAAATCAAAAATATAAAATCATAAAGCGGCATAAACTTAATACGATAACTTAATACTATACTAATTATAATCATATAACGTATATAATATAAATATATATTATATTTATTATTTTATTATTATTTATTTATTTATTTATTTTATTTATCTAGAAATCTCAAAAAGCCATAAGGCTTGTTTGGCAAATCATTTAAAATATTTAAAGAATTAATATATTAAGCCTTGTTTGGTAAACACTAAATTAAATTACTTTAATTTATTTTAATAACTCCTTATAATATAGTTATTTGTCACACTATATTTAATCAAGCTTTCATATTTATTTTAATTAATTCAAATCACAATTAATTAAATAAATCCTTTAATCACATAACACAATACAAATAATATATCATTTAATTAAAATATCGATATAATAATCATTTCCTTAATTCATCAATTATTTATTTAACAAATAATTCTCCAAATAATATTAAATCAATTAAACAAATATTCATTTCTGAGATAATCACATCCATTAAATATTTATATAACTTTCGATAAATATTTAAAATTACATTTAAAATTACGGAATGTTACATCATTCCCTCCTTAAAAAGATTACGTCCTCGAGAATCACAATTCAAACAACCAAATCGTCACATTCTTCCCTACTTTACAAAGATTACATCCCCGAGAATCGAAGACATAGATTAAACAAATAACTCAGGGTAACTTTTCATCATTTCAGTTTCGAGTTCCCACGTTGCCTCTTCGACATTGTGGTTTCTCCATATCACCTTCACAGAAGGTATCACTTTATTTTTGAGCACTTGTTCTTTCATGTCGACTATCTGGATAGGAACTTCTTCATAAGACAAATCTTTATCGAATTGCAATGGTTCGTACTCGATCACGTGTTTGTAATCGGGTTTATATGGTCGTAACACCGAAATGTGAAAAACATTATGAATGTTTTCCAATTCTGGAGGTAGAGCTACCTCATAAGCCACTTCCCCCACTCTTCGTAGTATCTCAAATGGTCCAATAAATCTTGGGCTGAGCTTTCCTTTCTTGCCAAAACGAATTTTCCCTTCGAGGAGAAACTTTTAGGAAAAAACGAAATTTCTACTTCAAATTAGCGATTACGCTTTGTGTTGATCGGCATACTTTTTACATCGGTCTTGGGCTGCTACCAATCTTGTCTGATGAGTTTGACAACTTTAGTGGTTTGTTGTACCGTTACGGTCCTAACGATTGGCGTTCACAGGACTTCATCCCGGCCAAAGTGGAGTTACGCACTTTTTTCTACCGTCTGATGCCTCGTGGGGTGGCATCTGGATGCTTTCGCGTGGTAACTTTGTTGTTGTAGGCAAATTCTACCAATGGTAAATGTTCATCCCGGCTTCCTTTGAAATCCATGATGCATACTCTCGGCATATCTTCCAACGTTTGGATTGTTCGTTCACTTTGCTTCGTCGTCGGTTTTGCGGATGGTATGTTGTACTCATTCGCAAATGTGTTCCCATACATTCTTGTAGTCTCTTCCGGAAGTTTGATGTGAACCTTGGATCTCTATCGACATAATTGACACTTGGAACTCCATGTCTTGACACGATCTCTTTAACGTATGATTTATTGGTGATCAAGATTAAATCTAATCTTTATTGGCAAAAAGTGTCTGATTTTGTCAATCATCCACTATCACCCATATCGCATCGTATCCTTTACGAGTCGTTGGAAGTCCTACCACAAAATCCATTGTGATATGCTCCCATTTCCATTCGGTATATTTCCAGCGGTTGAAGTAACCCGGCAGTCGTTGATGTTCGACTTTCACTTTCGACACGTCGAAACATTTTGCAACGCGTTACTGCGTCGTCTCTTTTCATATTCGACCACCAAAAATGTCACCGCAAATCTTGATACATCTTTGTACTTCTGGATGAATCGAATATCTTCTGTTGTGTTAGCTTCGGTCAAGATTTCTTCTTTAAGCTTTGATCTGCTGGAACCCAAATTCTTTCCTCGAATCGTAGTAGTCCTTCAGTGTCGATCTTGTATTTTACATCGCTACCCTCAACCACTTTCTCTTTGATCGTTTCACATTCTTTATCTTGTAGTTGAGCACTCTTCACTTTGTCCACCAAAGTTGGACTGGTATCTATCTGGAATAGTCGTTCATCGGATTCCTTTGGAAATTTGATTTCCAACTCTAGCTTTGCCATTGCTGAAATAAGCTCTTCCTGCGTAGTTATCAGCATCAACTTCTCCTGACCTTTCTGCTTTCAAAGCATCTACAACCACATTAAACTTTGCACGGGTGATAAAAGATCTCACAATCGTAATCCTTTATCAATTCCATCCATCTCCTTTGTCGCATATTCAGGTCTTTCTGTGTGAAAATATACTTCAGACTTTTATGATCTGTGTAGATTTCACATTTCTCTCCATAGAGATAGTGTCTCCATATCTTGAGAGCAAACACTACTGCAGCCAATTCCAAATCATGAGTCGGATAACCTTTCTCATAATCCTTCAGTTGTCTTGATGCATACGCAATTACTTTGTCGTTCTACATAAGAACACATCCCAACCCTTTATGTGAGGCATCATTATACACCACAAAGTTACCTGTACTATCTGGTAATGACAACACAGGTGCCATGCTTAATTTCTTCTTCAAATCCTGGAAACTTTCTTCACATTTCTCCGTCCAAACAAATTTCCACGACTTTCTGGTCAAATTTGTTAATGGAGTAACTATCTTAGAAAAATCTTGAATAAATAAATGCGTAATAATCGGCCGGTCCCAAAAACTCCTCACTTAATTCGAAGGCGGTGTTCTTGGTTGTTCCCAATTGATTCTGACTTCCACTTTTGATGGATCCACAGAAATCCCATCTTTGTCAATCACGTGCCCAAGAAATTGCACACGATCTAGCCAAAATTCGCACTTAGAGAATTTTGCGTACAACTTTTCTTTTCTTAGTGTTTCCAATGTCAAACGTAAGTGTTCCACGTGTTCTTCTTGAGTTTTGGAATACACTAGAATGTCGTCGATGAATACCACTACAAACTTGTCTAAGAATGGTTTAAACACCTCATTCATCAAATCCATGAATCGTGGAGTGCATTGGTTAAACCAAAAGACATCACCGAGAACTCGTAATGTCCATCTGGGAGTTACGAATGCCGTTAAATGGTATATCCTCCTTCCTCACTTTCAATTGGTGATACCCACTTCTCAAATCTATTTTCGAAAAGTATTTAGCACCCTTCAACTGATCAAACAAGTCATCTATTCTTGGTAATGGATATTTGTTTTTAATAGTGACTTTGTTTAATTCTCTATAATCAATGCAAAGAGCGCATTGACCCATCCTTCTTCTTCACGAATAACACTGGCGCTCCCCACGTGATACGCTTGGTTGAATATACTTATTGTCTAACAATTCTTGCAATTGTACCATCGGTTCCTTCATTTCTCTTGGAGCCATTACATGCGGGGGCCTTGATATCGGTCTTTGTCCCGACACTAAATCGATCACGAACTCAATTTCTCTGTCGGTGAAAGTCTGGCAAATCCTCTGAAACACATCTCAAATTCCCTCACCACCGGTATCTCTTCCGTTTCACATTCTTTTTACGAGTATCGACTATGTAAGCTAAATAGCCCACACGACCTTGACTCAACAATTTCTTGGCTGCGTAAATCGTCGACATTTCATTTGTCTAGGCGATTTGCTACCATAGAATACTACCTTTGCGGAGTCATAAGGTTTTTACACATTTCTTTTGGCAATCAATTACCGCTCCATATTTTGAGCAACCAATCCATTCCCAAAATAACATCAAACTCTCCCAATCTAATCGAAATCAAATCTACCATTAGGATATTCTCCTTAATGTTCACCCTACGGTTCTTGTATCTGAATCTAACGAGGATTATCTCTTTATTCGCAATCTCTATGTTCAAAGGAAATTCGGTTCTTCTCTAGGCAATTCTAACCTCTTAGCAAATTCATTAGAGATAAATGAACAAGTAGCACCCGAATCAAATAATACATAAGCATCAATATCATTGATTGGGATAATACCTGACACGACATCCTTTAATTGCACTGACATCTTGCATGATCGTGTTGAAGGTTCTAGGCGTGGGTTTGTTTGATGTTGTACCTCCATTGTTACCTCCATTGCTTACGGTTGTCCTCTCATCCTTCTTCTTAGGGCATTCACGAGCAAAATGATCCTTGGATCCACGTGAAGCACACATTCTTCTTAGGTTGAGTGCAATTTGGGGCGATGTGACCCTCCTGGCCACAATTGAAGCATACTCATTTCCCCATCAAGCACGCACCCTTGTGAAACTTACCGCATGTAGCACATGCTTCAAACTTCTTGATCTGCTGGTTACCCTGCTGGTTTCCAGCACCCACATTTCCATTCCACTTCTTCTTCAAGTTGTTGTTGTTGTTGTTGTTGTTTTTCCACCACTACCCCCCATTCTTGATTTCCACCTCGTTCTTCTTCTTCTTACATTTCTTCTTGAACTTTGTCACTACTGCCTCGCCTCCACCTTGGCGAGTATTGCTTTCTCCATTCTTTGCTTTCGAAAGTCTTCAATTGAAATAGGAAACCCTCTTTGTACTGACCAGGGCTTGATCCTGTTCAAACCTCTTAAGCCTTGCGTTAAATCGTCTTGACTTGATAAAGGCGCAAACCTCGCCAACTCGTTGAATTTAGCGGCATACTCGAGATCTGATCATCGTTCCACCTTTTCGGTTCGAGAAATTGTACTTCGGTGACCCTTGAACTCTCGGGAAAATAGGTCTCGAAGAATATCTCCTTAAACCTATCCTAGGTCATCATCCATGGTCCTTCTCGAGTTTTATTGGCTGCCCACCAATAACTAACTTCTTTTTCAACATGAATGTTGCGAAAGCGATCTTACGATCATCTCTTACCCTAGCAACATCGAACACCTTCTCTATTTCCATAATCCAAGTCTATGCATCGACTGGATTCATTGACCCTCAAAATTCAGGTGGTCCAACTGCCTTGAACTCCTTAAACGTTGTTCCTTGGTTCTGTGGTTGATTCTGCAACGCTCTGTCAATAACGTCACTAATTGTTGAACTGGGTTAGCATCAACATTGTCGTTATTGTTGGTTCCTTCGTTGGTTCTCTGTCGTGGTGGTTGGCGTGCAGGAGGCATTTTACATTTAAAAATACACCCATTAGATTATTACTCAACTCTTTTAAGTAATTTCTACTTAACTTTCTTCTACAAAAGAAATACCCACAAATCACATAACACTTTGAATAAAATAACAACTTTTATTTATTCATAACCTCTTTGAAAACATAAAACAATAGCATTCTTTGCTATTTACATTACTTTCTGAACTACAAAAGTTTTAGGACAACATCATCCTCATATCCCATAGGTTTCATAACACTTGGGATTTACAATTTATTTAACATTTTATTCATCGTATAACAACTCGATGTTCTTTAAGATCTTGCTTAGCCTTACTTACGTTCTTCCTCCATGACTCGGAACATTGTTACTGCGATCTAATACGTCTGATGGCGGCGTCTCGAATCGAATAGGATATTCCATGACTTCGATCCTGAGCTCGATTAACCATGGTGTTGAATACTCTATTCATCTATTCCATCTTCAGTCTCTTTGCCTATGCGTCTTTCACTTCTATCCCGGCTCGTTGAAACATTACTTCATATGTATCCTCGGCTCTTGTCCTCTTCATAGCTTCTTCCCTTAGCTTATTCTTCAGTTCAGCGACCTCCTCGATCAGTTGGTCTTTCTCTCCTTCAGTCTGTTCTAGCTTTTCCTCGACATTTGTCAATCGTTCCTCACGATCTAGAATCTCATCGTCTTTCTCGCGTCATTGCGATCATTGTTTTCATTACTATCTCTTGCAATTCCTCATTGTATCCACGAAGTTCCACGTTATGGTGCGTAGACTTCATCGTACATTCGACACTTCTCGAGGTTAGTGGAGTCTCCTCCTCCTCGTCCTCGTCATCCTCATCCTCTGTGTGTGCAACTCAGCGGGATCCTCCTCATCCGTCTCCACATCATCATCCTCATCTTCAACCACTTTGTGACCAGCAGAGGTGACTCCGTGGCGATGGTTGTTCCCAACTAACATGAATGTCTCGAGGCTCCTCCTCTATAGGCATCCGAGAGGTCTATCCTCCCTAGCTTTGACTGATTCTCAGACATTAGTCATCCCGACAACAAAATTTTAAGTTTTAATCATTAATCATTACTACTCGACACTCACGAGCACATAAGTATAAACACATAATCACATAAGTGTTTTATTATTTCTTCCTTAAAACTTCGATAAGAGTTAATCACCACTATCTTTTCAAAGGTTACTTCCTAAGGCTTTTCCCCACCTAAGGTTCATAACCTAAAGCTTTGATACCAACTTGTGACACCCCCAAATCCTGTGCTTCATTACCTCAAGATTTGGTGTTCACGTAATCAAAACATTCATATCTAACTACCCAATTATAATAAATTGAATAATAAAAACACCTTATATGAGGATTACTTAAATAAAAACATTATCTCCCGGGTTCTCTAACCTTTAATACAATCATTCAAGTGCGAAATAAAATTATTACATCACATCATTATTAAAAGTCTATCATCAATGATAAAACAAAATTACAAGTCTTCATCACTTGTACATTTTTCCCTTTCCTTGCTAGTTGTAGGTTTATCTACCTTCTCATTCATAGCCATATGCAATAAATGTATAAATATGCAAGAGTGAGCAAACAAAGCTCACTTGAGATAAGAATAAATATCTTTACAACATTTGCCAAAATAATAGGCTCAATAGAAATGAATAATATGTTCTATTAACATTTCAATATTTGCCAACTAATAGGCTCAATAGAATTTGAATGATATGTTCTATATTAACTTTTCAACATTTGCCAACTCATGGGCTCAATAGAAATGAATGATTTGTTCTTATTAACATTTCCATTTTTGCTTTCTCATATAGCTCAATAGAACTAAATAATTTGTTCTATTAACATTCTTAAATAAACTCTTGAGGGTCAAATGACCATGAACCATGTCCACAGTTATAAGTAATCTTTCAACTTTAACTTTAACAGTCATATGACTATAAGGACTCCACGTACTTAGGGGGATCAATCCTTCGTACAATGTATTGTGCACAACCATTTCAACACTAAGCGTAAACCCCTAATCATAGGGTTGTTCATCTCAGTATTTATAGTACAAGTCCGCACCAAAGAAAATTTGGTTTGGATAAGCTTTCAAAGGTAATTGAAGTTTAATGATCATTAACTGGGGAACTAGTTGAATCCACAATGTTTGATAATACAACAGTTGTTTAATAACAACATAACTTAGAACATTTGAGAATCATAAATGAACTGATTCTATACATCTAACTCATGCTTGAAATAACTATAGAGCATAAGTATTCAATAGAATGAATAAAATGGTTAACCTTTGCTTTAAAAGTAAAATAAGCTAGGTTAAAGTTTTATAATATTTAGAAATGAATTCCTGAACTTTAAGAAACTTGCTTAACTGTAAACAAGTTAGAATGAATCAATCAATTGAGAATTTTCAATAATAATAGAGTTAAAGTTTGCTCCAATGAATCTTGAAAACAATAACATTTGATATAAAAATTTTACTCAATCAAAAGCATGCATTTATAATAATAAAACTAACTAACTTTCAACAAAATGTGTAGAGTTAGAAGAATTTGCATAAACATAACAAACTAACTTTCAATGAAAGTATGGAGTTAGAAAACTTGCCTCGGCGTAAGCTAAAATATTAAACTCACGTTCACTAAACACGATATTAAAACCATAACATCCATTAGACATACTAATATTCACGTTTCAATATAAAATGCATTACTAGCTAAACTTGTTATTTTAACACAAGTCTTGTGCTTTCGCTTTACATTTCGAAATTCCCAGTGTTAATCATCATAACACTTCACTATACGTTCATTGTATAAACTATGTTATCATATAACGCATTTTTGATTTAATAATCATTTTTGCAACTTTGATCATACTAACCACAACTCACTATGTTATGTTAACCTTAACATTACATATTTAACATGTTAACAAAATTTCGACTATGTTGTGACACTTTCCCAATTCTGCTTTGAAATAGCGAAATTAGAATCTCAAACCGAGGGTATGGCGGCAATTACGCCATACAAAAAAACTTAGGACCGTAAGATTTGCTTGCTTTTTTTTGCTTACACATTAGTAAATTGCATTTGCGGCGTTGTTGAACGACAGACGCAGATCGGTATATATGAATATGGCCGACTTTAGCCCAACAAACACAAATTTCACCCAATAGAGCGATAATATTAACACGTAGAAATAAATACAACAATATCATAAACATGATTGCTCACATTTACAACCAACTAGCACAATTTAACACTAACTACAACTATTTTAATTTCTCAAAACTCATGTTTTTTCAAAAAAACTCATTTTCTTGACATCCTTCTAAAAATCATCACTTTGTGAACTCACTTCTTGTCCAAATCATCTCATTCAAATTACATTATACTCATATCTCACTAAACTAACATATAAAAATCTCAATTTATAATTTAATATAAGAATTGACCACCAAAATTGCTACTTTTACTGAAGCCATATATAAGAATATATATAACATACCTTTATCGAAACTTTTCTTCCTTTGTCAAAACCAATTTAGCATCTGATTGTTGTTTAAACATAATCTCTAATCACTATATACTATGTATAATCACAAGTAACCAATTATCTAACAATGATTCAAAGAAAATTGAATTTCACAGATTATGTAAAAGTTTTTTAGTAATAATACTCATATACATAAATAATATCCAATTTTGTAGAACATACCTTCAATTATCAACAAATTCTTGCTAATTACTCAAATTGTTGTGAAAAATTCTTAAGTTTCTCTCTCAATTTTCTCTGAAGCTCTCTACACTTGGTACTCTCAAACTTGGAAATAGAATTAGGTTAATAACAAGGAAATCAAATGATATTCAAGCATAAGAATAAAAAGCTGAACTTAATACTACTAATATATAAAATCGATTTATAACGTATAAATATATAATATAATATATATTTTTATTTTTTATTTTATTTTATTTATTATATTTATTTTATTTAATAAAAATAGAAATCTCAAAAAGCCATAAGGCTTGTTTGGCAAATCATTTAAAATATTAAAGGAATTAATATATTAAGCCTTGTTTGGTAAAAACTAAATTAAATTACTTTAATTTATTTTAATAACTCCTTATAATATAGTTATTTGTCACACTATATTTAATCAAGCTTTCATATTTATTTTAATTAATTCAAATCATAATTAATTAAATAAATCCTTTAATCACATAACACAATACAAATAATATATCATTTAATTGAAATATCGATATAATAATCATTTCCTTTTGTCAATTATTTAATAAACAAATAATTATCCATAATATTAAATTATATTCATTTAACAAATAATTCTCAATAAGTAGAATGAGAGATAAGGTCATTTCCATATCATACTTGGTTTTCTCAAAAATCTGTTTTCAACCTTTGGTGTCTTTTAAGAAAACTTATCTATTTTCATATAAAATCAACATAGCTCATCATAATACTTACTAATACCTCATTTACCCATAGATCTACCATGATGAATGATCTATTTCATCAAACAATCATCAAACACAAAATAAAACACAATCAAGGTAAGGAAAAAAATTAGGGTATTCTATATTTCTAGAAACCTAGTTTCATTTCTCTCCTTTTGATCCACCTTTAAATACTTGAACAAGTTAGATTTATACATGAATCTACATAAAACACATAAATAAAAGGGTCCTAACTTTCAAATCACAAAACCCTTTTCTCCATCAAATCCATAAAAAGAAAAGAAATTAAATCTTTGAAATTAATTTTTGTACCTTGACTTTTTAGCTTCCTTCCTTCTATACCCAAAGTAGGTTAGAAATCTTGGTTGCATGAGCTTAGACCCTCTTCCTTTCTTCTTCTTCTTCTTCTTCTTCTTCTTTTTCTTTTCTACCATGGAGATTCTTCTTTCCTTTTTCCCATGAAGGGTTGCCGCCCCCTCTCACTTTCTCTCTCTATATTTTTTTTTCTTTAATAACTAAAATGAGAGTAAAATGGAAGTTCTAGATTTGCTAGCATAATCTAAATGATTATATTACAACTCATCATCTCTTACCTACTCTCTCATCAAGGCAAAGATAACTTGCAAGAAACAACTAATGTTTTGTCCAAATAAAAAATTGCCAACTAAAGAAAAGTTGTTTACCTACTAAAGTTAACTTAATCATTACATTCCACTCATTTTCTCTCTCTCTAATTTTTGGCCACATGTCCTCTTTATCCACCAATTTGGTTGATATTAGCTAGCTTAATTAATGACCATAATGCCCCTCCTTAAGTGGACTTTAATTGGGCCAAGCTTGGGCTCCCTTTTTATTTCTTTTTGGGCTTGCACTTTCTTATTCATTTGCCTACTAATTAAAATGAGCTTGAGCTCCTCCACCAAATAAATTGGGTCATCACTAAACTTTCCCTACACATAATATATTGGACTAGATTAAATAATTTAATCACCCTTAAATCAATTAGTCACAAATCCATTGCTTAAATAAATAATTGGGCTACAAATTTAATATAATCTCCTTAGTCCATTAAATTTTAATTCACTTGAACTCTAAATAAATTATTGGGCTATGATATCATTATAGTCTCCAATACTTTTAATTCTATTTTACTTTAATCCTTTAATTAGGGTTCCACTACACCTTTGCAAATAAATTCCTTACTTATGCCTTTTTTTAATTTCATAACTCAATTAGACTTGCTATTCTTAGGTTATAAAATTTATTATTTGAGATATATAAAATAAATCTCTTAATGTTAGTATATATTTATATACTATTATTCTACCATATTATAACCTCTCAAGTTATTTAATTATCACACCTAATACATATATATTAGGTTACATAACTTAATTCTTAATTCACTTACTCACCTATTCATACAAAATAATTTTATAAATTGAGACATAGTCCACAATTTCTTAGATTAGGTCACTAGTATATAATTAAAATACTAGAACCACACACACATAATCTTATGAACTTGTACACTAAGCATATACCTCATTATCAGACTAACACTTATAGTCTATCAAATCATTCAAGTTCTTCTCCAAAAAATTTGAAATCTTTAAAAATCCTTTTACATAAATCTCAAATCCATACACTTATTTTCTGTCTATGTTCATCTTATAACCTTTAATCCATCACTTTAGGATTTCAATAATTATCTAAATTCTTGGGTTGTCACAGCAACTCTATCAATCCCGTTCGAAAGGGCTCCTGCAGACCCGACCCAATCTTGATCGTTTATTTTTTTTTCCCGAGATCAACTCGATGTCTTCCGTTTCTGCGGTTGGCAGAGCGAGGGGTTATGTGCTTCTTTCGGTAAATGGCTCAACCTCGATCATCATAGTCTGTCTTTGATTATTGACCCCTACTCTCGAAGATATTAAATTAATTTTGAAAGCACCTCTATGCTAGGTCAAGATCCCCAAAGACTTCACTGATGTCGTTTGGTGTGGGGAACTTTATTTTAAAATGGGGTATGGAAGTCACCGCCTATAGAGCTGTGAGCCTTCCAAATATGTCGTTATACGCCAAATCCATATGTAACACACAAAATCTACAGTTCACTTTAACTTGCCGAGGAGATGTCCTAAAGATCACCGACAGTTTGATGGTACCCGCCACCCGAATCGGGCTGTTGCTGAATCCATACAAAGGGAGCTCCCGCCTAACCTCAATCCTTCTACCTCCCAAATCCATCCTCTGATATACATGGGCGTATAGTATGTCGACTGAGGAACCATTATCAATCATGATCCTCTTCATGTCCATCAATCTAACTTATGCGATGATGATCAGCACCCCTTCATGCGGTTCATTAGGTTCTGATGGGTAATCCTCACCACAAAAAGAGATGACCGTGCCAATTTAATGTCGATCCATCATGGCAGGTTGTTCGTACACACTAAGTACATCGTCCAACATCCCACACCTCTTCTTTTCGATCACCTTTCCCACCAAACCACCTATTATCATGTCTACCACTCATCGAATTGTTTCCACTTGTTTGAGTTGCGGTTGAGGGTTTCTGCTCTTGGTCGGTGTTATCCATTCTCCTTCCCAAACCTTCCTTCTCAGCAACGTACTGAACTAATTCCCCGCTCTGGACATTTTTCTCGATCAAATTTTTCAAGTTACGATAATCTTTTATAGAGTGTCCATAGGTCTGGTGGTAATTGTTGTATCTGTTATGGTTTCTTTGTTGGGGTTTCGGCATAAAAACGCAGCGGAAAATAAAAAATATAAAGCCAAATTTGAAACCCTAAAACAAGATCCATACGAAAACATAGTAATTCAAGGTTTAGATATTATACCGATTATAGAATTTTCTGAAACGCTTTGAATCTCAAACGCAATTCCTCACGGTACTATGTCTCTACGATATCCACACAAACGTTCTGCACGTCATCACATGAACTGCAGTCAAGGGAGTTGCGATACTAGCCACCAAAAGAATAGGATTTTCGAAACTTTTTCTTTCTAGTCTCTCTCTAAGAGCAGCTAGGGCTTTGGTTAAAATTATAATCCCAAAAATGGCTACTACATATCATATATATAGCGGTTAAAAGGAATTAATCAAAAACTTAATTTAATAAAATCCGAATTTATATATATATATATATATATATATATATATTAAGTCTTACTTAATTAATATACCTATATATAAATTATCCTATTAATTTAAATTCGTAATTTAAATACTATCAATCATATTGACATATTTAAATCTTTACAATTTAAATTAATTTCCTTTTAATTACGTTCTATGTGTGTGACCCTATAGGTTATTATTACGTTGGCAATAATTTTAAAATCATATTATAAAATTATAAATAGTGAGCGGCATCTAGTAATGCATCACTGCTACCCAAATAATAATAATATCGATGATTCGATGCAACCTTTTCATGACCAATGTTTCAATGTAATTTAATCCTTTTAACCTTAATATCCTAGATTAAACTCGACTCATGGAATGTGTCATAATCTTCATAATTTAATCTGAGTTTTTCTTGATCAATGAGTAGACTATATGAAACAAATCACTATTTGAGCATGGCCATGCATTTTATAGTCCTACTCAATCAAGAGGCCTATGGAAATCACCCCTAATACATAGGAGGGTTAAATTCCTTCTAGATCACTCATATTCCTCACACAATTCATGATGTACCCAATAATCACCTTTATAGTCCACCCTATTAAAGGTGACCTTTGATGATATCAAAGTACATAAATTCCTGTGTAGTAATATAGTGATTTCAGGTCGGAGGATCATTACATCATTGTCACTATAAGAATCGCTAATGACACTTCGCATAATGCTCCATATAGAATTCTCATGGTGGGTCTGTCCAGTACATCGTTCTCTAACACGTTCCTATGCATTGACTTAATATCTCATATATTTATGACCAATGAGATTTGGTCATCAGTTAATCCACATACTAGTCTCAATGCATCATTGTTGTCCCATCAACAATGATACTCGACTAGGGACATTTAAGAGCATTGATACTAATTGTAATTATATAATCTCATGTTCAAGTCACACACTTGAAACTATATAATTTGTATCACTATTCTAAGGAATTTTATTATGTTAACATTTATATAACGCAGTAAATAAAACCATAATAATAATCATTCATTTATTCAATCAAATATAATATCAAAATGTTAAGCAATTATATCAAATAATTGGCCTCTAGGGCATAAACTCTAACATTCTTCTCTCTGGACGAGTGTTTTTCGGGCAAGACTCAAAGTATGACTTATCTATCATCCCCTCCAATATTGTTACCCGATCCGTATTGAGTGGTGTATAGACTTTGTTGACTCCACGATTCGAGAAGGGTTGTCGGCCTCCTCCCAAACCCCCGTTGTTGTAATTCCTCTTCTTCTAGTTATCCGATTTGTTGTTTTTGTTATCTAACCTAGGATAGTTATTCTTATCCCGATCTCTAGGCTTCTTCGAGGATGATGCATTCGACCTCAGACTCCCCATAGCCTCCTCAACTGCAATGAAACCCTCCGTTATGTCGTAAGCTTTTGCTAAGTCTTTTGGGGCATTGAACATCATGTCATTCGCCAATTTCTTCAATCTTACCACATCCAACCCCGTGGTAAAGTATCCGAGGGCTTGAGGACCGTTCAAGTCCATCACTGCTTCAATCGCCTCATGGAATCTATTTACATACTGGCTCAGCATCTCATTAGAGTATTGTCGTATCTGCATCAGGGAAGCGGTCAGCTTCCCCTTCCTTTTTGTTGCTTTTGAACAGGTCATAAAACTTGTCACAGTGCTTTTTCCATGACAAGATTGAGTTATGGGCCAGGTACGTCATCTACTTTCGAGCCTCCTTCAAGTTGTGATGAAAATTGACATTTGGCTGTGTTAGACTAGTCATAAAATTTCATCAGTCGATCATATGTCTGGCTGTTATCATACGGATCTCCGGTACAATCATAACTCTTTATGTATGGGCCTTTCTTATTAGGGTCGGCCCGAATCCGATCAATCTCTAGGGAGAATGGTTATGTCTGGTCAATCGGAGCCTCCTTATCTTGTTTGGCCACTGCAAGTTTCTGTTTCAACTCTACTACTCTCTTTGTGAGGGAGTCAAAATCCTTCTTCAGGGGGATTACCTGTGCCTATCCCGCTTATGGTTCAAAAAATTCACCCATTGCCTTCGTCATCTTTCATCGCAGCTACCTTCTAGTGAGCGGCTCCTTCGCGTGCTATTTTCTTGAGGGTAGCTCTTTCGCCTGCCCCTTTCGTGCCAAGAACCGTCCGAATGATGTGTCCTAGATTGGATCCCTGACGATGCTTCCCGATGCCAACGATGACTGGAAGAGATATCATCCCTACCTAATAATAACGCCATCTGAGCATTGAGATCTATTTGTTGAAGGCGAAGGGCCTCCATGGTGTCTTTATTCTGTTGCATCTTCTTGGTCAAGATCAGCTCCCTTTCGTTCCAACCGTCTCATTTTGAATTATAATCCTCAGCTCGACTATTTAGAACTATGGTCTTTTGCGTGGTCGAGAAACCGCCTCCTGACCAGCACCATCTTCTCATTTGATGGGCCCATAGACTTGCCGTGGGACCCGAGCCTGTCGGAGACGTAAGGGGAAGGCCCCAATTTGTCCTTGACCAAACCCCGAGGTTGAGAAGAGAGGTCGGTCGTTGATTAATTTGTCTCGTCCTGAAACAGTTTTCATCTTGCTTGACGCCATTATTTCAACCAAACTTCTAGGTGATTAAAAAGTTAACTAGCACTTAAAGAGCCCTCCTTTTAGCGTCAATGTTAACATTAAAATCCGTCCATGTACCCAATCACAAAATAGTGTGTCCAATCTTGCACAGAAATGAAGTCACACGGAGAATTCATCTTATGCCTTGCTCTGCAACGAAAACTACCCACATACGACGTTATTTGCCAGTACCTCTCAAACAAGTCTGCCATTTGCTCTCTTTGTCAGAATCACCCTGAATCGTTTACACACTTATTCTTCACTTGTCAGTATTTCTCATTGATTATCAAAGAAGCGCTCCAGCTTGGTGAATGGTAGTGTTGGGTCCTGATATTTTACATAGTGGGCCGGACTTGTTGGGCCTAATTCTTTGGCTAATCTATTGGGTCATCTTTGTCGGATCTTGAAAGCCTTGGTAGGGTTGGTGAACCGACCCATCGATGACTAAATATCTTCACTTAAGCTTTGGCCGTGATGATGATGAAAAGGTAATGGTCGAATCGATATCTTACATCGCATTAATGAGGATTGGACGATTCATTAACGGTGGACAAAGGGATGGGATTAACAGTGTCGTGAGTCGGTTGCACAAAAAACCGGATCTTGGAGTATATGATAGCCAATATATCACAGCAAGGAGGGGATCCAGGGACAGGTAACTGATAATTTTAATCTCTCTCAATACACTAGATATTTTATCCTCCATTATTAACCTTGTGATCGCCTGTACTGACTCTCACGCCTGAGCTATCCCCCGACGATCGAAGCCGTCAAGCTTGTGGTGTTGATCGTGTTTACTGTGCAGGATCAGAACGTCTTACGTGATTGGGACGTAGCAAAAGATCTTGGCGTTAACATTGGCGCTAGAAGGAGGGGTGAGTTCTAGTGTTCAAGAGCTTTCAATCACAATTTGTTCATTTGTTCTACGTTGGAAAGCATGGTGAGGATTAGAACTGTTATACCGGAAGGATAGCCGATGGCTGTGAGTTCATCTTTGCCACGTATTTCTGTCAAGGATCGAGTGGGTCCTTCAAAGACTGCTCATGACAGCACGGTTTCCAAGCACAACTCAGTGAGTTCTCGTTCGAGAGCTCATGGCGAAGCTAGGAGAAGGTTGGTGTTCGCTGCTGACAAAGAACGTGATCATGGATGAAGCAGATCAAGCTTTAGAGGTTCTTCTGAAGCAGAGGAAAGAAGCTTATGCACTTTGAAGATATGTCTCAAGGCCACCCTCATGATCGAAGAAGACCAAGGAGCCATACTCCTGAGCATCCGAAGAGGGTACCTCACCCTAAGGGTTCTCGAGGCTATGGCACAAGCAGACGAGGGAGCAGCTCAAGAGGATATTCACCCGAGAATACAAAGAGGGCACTCTGCCTTGAGTGTTCTCGCCACAGCGAAGGGCTCATCACCAAAGCAGATCTATAAGCCGCACTCCTGGACATCCGAATACTTCGGTAATATTTCCAAGGTCGGTTGATGTTGTGGTCGAACATTTCTTTTCTGAAGCTGATGATAGTTAAGGAGAAGCTGAAGAGTCCGACAAAGCTGCCGCTGATGATTTCAGGCAGGTTTGAGTTCGTGGACGTTGTATACAGACGGATATTCTATTTCGGACATCAGTGCAACAGGCTAGCAAGGGATCGATGGCTATAACAATTCTATTTTTCGTCACCATTGCTCAAATGTTTGGTTCCATCCGAAGCAGATTATGTTCTTCGGGAAGTTCACGAAGACATTTGTGGCAATCATTTGATCAAGGGTTATTGGCCTACAAAGTACTTCGGCAGGGATATTCTTGAAAGAATCGGGGATTCAAAGACGTAAATACTTCAAAGATAGCTCATCTATAATTTATATCGATCTTCTCTCTATTTGGTCCTAAATTCACAATGGTGCAAGCAGGACGGGGGGGACTCGCTGACCATTCGATGGTAGCCTTTTTGGCAGGTGGTCCTTATGAATTTGTCAGGCCCTTCGTGGTAGGCAAACTTCATCGGTGTAAGGAGGACGGGGTGGACTTGCTGACCATTCGATGGTAGCCTTATTGGTAGGAGTATCTTCATGGGTTTGTTATACCCTGCGTGGTAGACAAATTCCATAGTCCTTTTAATTTTGCTTTACCGCGAGTGGTAAACAAAATGCACCGAAGTAAGGAGGTTCGGGTGGACTCGCTGACCATTCGATAGTAGCCTTATTGTTAGGTGTGTCCTTATGAATTTTTTCTACCTCGTGTGGTAAACAAATTCCATGGTCCTTATATCTTTGTTCTACCCCGAGTGGTAAACAAATGTCTTTATATACTTGTTTTACCCCGAGTGGTAAACAAGATCCCGATGGTGCAAGGAGGATCAGCCGAATTCACCTTATACATGATCATCTCACACTTCGAAAACGATAAGTATTCATGACTTTATTTTTGTTCAAGTGTTGAGTTCGGTTCATTGAGTTCGATTTATGTCATTTCTTAACTTAACTGTTATATGCCTTATCTGATTCACAATTTAAGTTAAGTTCAAAAGAATTTTGTACAGTTTTCAAGTTGATTGATACTGAATTATTGATAAGAAGATGCTAACACAAAAGTCATAATAAATGAAGTTGATATTTCATTAATATTATCTGTTCACATAAAGTTAGAATTTTTACAGAAGGTTCTACAGCTAAAGGTAAAGGGGAGGTCATCTTCAGGCTTCTTCATTGTCATCATGGCTGTCTGAAGAGTCTAGAAGAGATAGATCTACATTGGCTGCGACAAGCTTTCTCTTGCCTTTACTTCGTCAGATTTCATCTACTTCGGCATTACATATGGACGATCTCATCATTCAGATCGGCAGATTTTCTGTATGCTGCCTGGATTTCCTTATGTCGATCTTCGGTCAGTGGCAGACTTAAATCCCTAAGGGCCCGAAGTTCTTTAAGCTCTTCTTTAAGCTTCTGGCGATGTGCCAGATGTTTTGATTCTATAGCTTGGGTCGACATATATATTTGAGATGACCTGATGTGTGGCCTTGGTAGTCTCCAACTCTTTTTTGACCTTGTCGAGATCCTTCCGAAGGCACTCTTTGTTGAAGAGGGCGATATCACAGTTATGTCTTGCCTTCGCCAAGGTCGATTGCAGTATGGCGTTCTCCCTCCGGACGGCGTCTTCTTCGGCTTCGGCTTCGGCTTCGGCTTCTTTGTATTTGGGACGGAGGCGCCCGAAGATAATGTTTACTTGCAGATGATCAATGTTAATGAATCATTTCAAATTGATGGGCCGAGATGTAATTGGATAAGTTAAGTAGCATCTTACCTTAGCTTGGTATTTCATTCCCTCGTCGATCAGGTTCATTATGGAGCTATTATCTAACCGGTGGTCATCGGTATCGCGGACGAAGGAGTTGTGGAGCTGAGATGGGAATTTCTCATTGGATTCTGGTAGAGAGTGAGGGATCTCTTCGATATGAGCTCTATTTGTTCTTCGGGCTCTTCGTCAGAAACCACGATTTCAACTGGGGTGCCCGGAGGAAGATCGGCTTCTGTGGGAGGTACTTATAGCTCTTCGGCGGTTGGAGGAGTTATTTGGATTTCCCTCTTTTTTACACGAAGGACTCGGGTCCGTTCGTCAAGGGGCATATAGAGGAAGCACTCGTTGTAAGTCCGTGTGAGGGGGTGTTTTGATTTTCGGCCAGATTGCTTTCTTTGGCGAGGTTGGCTTGTCCCTTCAGTGGGAGTTGATTATGTGGCTTGAGCTTCGGTAGTTAAAGGCTCTTTAGTTGGTACTTCTGTAGAGGTCGGCGAAGATGAATCCTTTATGTTGCTATTTGATGTTCATCAGATGGACCTCGGTAAGCTATAATTTGGGCCTTTATCGATCTTATTATAATTCCTTTTGCCCTGGACCGATGCCATTTATACTCTTTCATTAAACATCCTGTTTAATAAAAGACTGGGGGACAATGTTGGGTCCTGATATTTTACATAGTGGGTCGGACTGGTTGGGCCTAATTCTTTGGTTAATCTATTGGGTCATCTTTGTCGGATCTTGAAAGCCTTGGGCCGGGTTGGCTGAACCGACCCATCAGATGACTAAATATCTTCACTTGGGCTTTGACCGGTGATGATGACAAAGGTAATGGCTGACTGATATCTTACATCACATTAATGAGGATTGGACAGTCGGCTAGCGGTGGACAAAGAGGATGGGATTAACAGGTGTCAGGGGAGTCGGTTGCACAAAAAACCGGATCTTGGAGTATATGATAGCCAATATATCACAGCAAGGAGGGGATCCAGGGACAGGTAACTGATAATTTTAATCTCTCTCAATACACTAGATATTTTATCCTCCATTGTTAACCTTGTGATCGCCTATACTAACTCTCACGCCTGAGCTATCCCCCGACGGTCGAAGCCGTCAAGCTTGTGGTGTTGATCGTGTTTACTGTGCAGGATCAGGACGTCTTACGTGATTGGGACGTAGCAGAAAATCTTGGCGTTAACAGGCAGCATATGCCTTTGATTTGGGATGATCTAATTAATTCTGTTCTAAATTATAGCGGCCGGAAGCTAACTAAATACATACTCAGACTCACTTTAGTGGTTGCAACTTACAAAGTTTGAGAAGCTAGAAACAACAAAATCTTCAAGGGTACTTGTATTCCTGGAAGACATTTGGCTTCGGAAGTTATAAACTTCATCAAATCTAGGCTGTCCAGATTTAACCCTCTTGTTAAAGCCATAATCCATAGTCAATTTATTGTAACTGGCTTATGTAAATTATGTCTATAATCTGTTGGCCAGTGGGAATCTGCTAAGGGCAGTTGATATAACAAAGTTGTTGCTAAGGGCAGTTGTTGTCAAGGGCATCTCATGCTCTTCGGCAGTTTCTGCTTTATTTTGGTCGGGCTGGGCTGGTTTGGGGCTTTCTGCTTAGCTCTGTTATGATGGAGCTGCTGCTACTGCACTTTAGTTGGTGGGTTTCCTGCTGCAGGTACTTCTGGTTTGGGGATGCTTGGGTCTCACACCGGCTGCAGTTTGGGTTTGCTGGTTTCTCGGCTGCATGGTTTATTCTGTTGTGTTGTGATGGTATGCAACTCGGCTGCATGGTTCTTTTGGGTTGCTATTCAGCCGGGTTTGGCTAGTTGCTTGTTTTTTGCAGCTGTTCCTTAGCTGCTGGAAATGACCTTTGATGTTGGCCTCTATGTTTCCGTGTAACCATTTAGCTATGTTCTTGCTGTAATGGATATTTTGGTATGAGCACTATATGTAATAGTCTGAAATGACAGGTTATTTTAGCATTGCTAGGCTATGGGGCAGCAATTTTATATAGTCATGACATCATAGGGCATGTCCTATGATGTCTGTGCTATATTCTTATTGGGATTTTCCAAACTTTTATACATTCCTTTCTTTTAATACAGTTTAAATTTAGCAAAAAAAAAAAAAAAACTTGACGGCTTGAGCTGCTAAGGGATTGTTCCGGTGTGAGAATAAGTACATGTTGAATAAGATTAACAATGGAGGCTTAAAATTTTAGTGTTGAAAATAATGTGAAACCTAATAATTATAGTGTAACATTGTATTTATAGTGATCACACCTTCTCTATGTTGGTCCTCAAATTGGAATAGAATTCCTCATTATAGAGGATATCATAATGGGATAAAATTGAATTTCTTGACTATTTTCTTTAAAATTTTAAATTTTAAATTTTCCAACTGCCTAAAACAAACTTCTATATAAAGAAAATCGTGGGGAGATTTTCTCCACGTGAACTACTCATCCACGTGAACTACTCAACCCAATTGTTTTGAGTTATGATCAACACAGACCAAAAGAATGAACAGAACAAACTAACAAACATCTCTTTATTTCTTATGCTTAAACCCAAGTCTTTCTATTTTATTGTCTAGATATTTCCATATAATACAATGTTTTCACCATCCTTGTATTTTAAGTTTCTCTCATCTTTTTCATCATGTCATGCTATTTCATTAATAATGTGTTATAATTTTGTTATATGCTAATGTAAATTCTCTTATATAATAATGGTAATTTGAACCGAAATTAAATTTAAACTGATCAAACCGAATTGATTTGGTCGATTTTTAACTGAATTAATGACTACAATTTTGGTAAAAATAAAAAAAATTAAAGGCAGTGCAATTCAGTACTGATATTGTTGTTGAACCAGTGATGAACCACATCGAATACATAAACTAGTGGTACATATCTTTTAAATCGATATATTATACATATATTAACATATCAATTAGGTGTTTGGTGGGTTTGAAACATTATGTTATTTTAAATCACTAACGATAAAAAGAAGAATATTCCGTGAAAATAAAAATTAAAAAACTGGTAAATGATTGTTTTTTCTGTGAGAGAGGGAGTATCACGAAACATATCAAAACATATTTTACTGAAATTCTGTAGCCAATTTAATGGAGAAGACCCAAGTACACTAGTCCGAAGATAGAAAAAACAAAATCTTATTCAGTTAATTCTTTTCACTTTTGCTTTTGAACAAAACAACATTGTTATCTCCCACACTATGCTTTGCTGCAGACAGTAAACCTCAATCTTTTGATCTCAAACATATTCTTAACTGAAACATCGAGGCATTTTACAAGCATCAACTCAAATGTAGAGCTTACAAACCGAGTTGTTCGTGAACAAAGCCCAGCTCGGCGCATTTAAGCTCGGGCTCGATCTTTTGATCTCAAAATATTCTTGATGGAAACATAAGATGCATTTTTTACAAGCAAGAACTAAACTCAAAATGTGCAAAGCATAAATTTTGATGGAAAAGAAACACACATCTTCATTCATTCCCATTGAAAACAAGTACATTTAGATAGCATATATAAGCTCTAAAGTTCAAGCAACAAGTAATTAGCTCCTACTACTAGATGAAGTAAAGACCTTCTTACAATGATTTAAGGAGATGGAGGCCAACCATAGCCCAAATCCTCACCTTGTCCTTCGTAAAATGTCAGCTCTAGACCTTCCAGCCTACCATCATCTTCCCATGCATCCAAACTTTCATAATCGTAAACAGAATCCGAGTAATCCGAAGAATCCTCCCATTCCCAGTATCCGTTCCTGTCCAAATGGTCCACGACATGAGGCCCCAACACCTCCAACGTTGAGAATTTTTCCTTGAGCCATTTGGGATCGAGTTTCACATCCCAACACCCTCTCAAATCAAGAAACTCGAGCTCGGAACAGTTGGAGATGATCTCTAGAACACTTGTTGTGTCGAGACAAAGATAAGCCATCTCAAGGTGCTTGAGCTTCGGCATGGTGGTGGCGATGGCGTGAGCCTCGTCATTCTGTGAAGGCTTGCCTACCATATCTAATGGATGCATGTTCCAGCACAGCCCTGCAAGCAATTTACAGTGTTTTCCAATTGCCTCTAATGCTCGGGTTCCGATTTTACCACAATAACTCAAATCCAAGAAAGTGATGCTAGAAAACCTCCCTGCAACCTGCTCCACAATCGAGTCACTCATTTTGCTTCTAGGCAGACGCAGTGTATGCAAGGAGCGAGCACTAGCAAAACAGAAAGAAAAAAAAAAGAGAGAGAAGAAATAGTAACCACATTTCACATTTGAACCAACTGATGGATCATATAACATAATTATAACTTGCGTAGTGAGAATAACATTATCTGAACGAAAACAAGAAAACGAAAAGAGCGTTAACCCTATACAAATCCAATTTTTTCTCAAAACAAATAGTCATTTTCCTAGGCTTATGATTATGTACATTTATGTAAAGCCAGATAGGACAAATTCCCGAGTACACTAAACTAAATAGGTAGTATGAACCACAGAATTGTTGAGCATATCACATTGGCAACAAAACTAGACTAATAGCAAATCAATTCCTGTTTATCAAAAAATTGTAAATTCCTAAATGGTTTCTAATATATGAATTCTGCACCAGCAATCAGAGTAGAATCTAACAATAAAACTAGAATACAAAACTTCATCACAAGACGATGAGATTCGGCTTACTTATCAGCAATGAAGGAGAAAATGAGGTCATTTTGCAGGCGAGAAACGGAGAGCTTGCGAATGGAACCGCTGCTTCTCGTGATCAACAACCGAAGCATTCGCTCAATTTGGTCAGTATGAGACTGATAATAACTCCATTCTTCAATGTCAATCTCTTGCCAGCAATAAGGCCCAGTCACAGCTTTGCTCCATGATTTGCATACCCTCGGAACCACTGTTAGAACCTCCTGGAGTGAAAGATTGCTGAAGATTAAGCCAAGTGCATCAGGAATTAGTTCATCCCAACATCTAAAATTAGCCACCTCCATCTAAATTTTTCTGCAGAAAAACAGCGCAAAAGTATAAAATAATCGTTTTTTTAATTAATCATATCATGTAGCAAAAGTATATAGCATAACCCAACGACATACGGAGACACAGCTTTCTCATATACAAATCCACATAATCAAGGAAACATATTTTAGCATAAATTTTAAATGGATATTTGCCTAAAATCAATAATATGAAACAAATGGAAAAAAAAATCACGCCTTTAGTTCAAAAGGAAAAACAAGATCAACATTGTGGACAATATATTGAAAGAGATATAGGCAAATCAAAGATTTATCCACAAATCAATCAAAGAACTAGGCACCGCAAAATTTAACATAATTCAAAAACCATGGACCCCACTGAAAGCTGTGGAAGAGTAACAAAGAAGGAGATCAGAACTTCCATAAGTTTCTCTATCCAATCCGCAAAATCAGAAGTGATGCTTTTTATTTTTGAAAAATTTAAAAAGATTGATTCTTTACTTAAATTCAGATAAAGACTTCAACTTGGGAGAGAAACAAAAAGAAATGTATTTTAAGAAAATAAGAACTCCCATGTTTTTTCAGATTGGAACTGCAATCTGGAGTGTTAAAGCAGGGGAAGAGTTCAAAGTAACATCTTTAAGAAATCCAAGATACCCATATCAGCAAAAGGTGCATGAAAATCATTACAAATGAATCCAGGTGAACATCACAACTATTTCTTGTTCAAAAAAGAAAAAAAAAAGGAAGAAGAAGAGTAAGAAAGAAGGAACAGAGAAATTGATAATAACAGAACAAATTAATTATTACCAGCGAAAGGGAAACCCCCATTTCTAACAAACAATCCCCAGATCCATATACCACTACCCAGATCAAGAAATCAAACACCCAAAACAAAAAAACTAAAAAATTTAATCCAAGTCACTTCAGACATGCATAATAAGGTGAAAGAATGAGGAAAATTAGTACTCGATGCTCGAAAAGAAGCAAATAACAAGTTTATTTTTCATCTACAAAAAGTGCAAAAATGGGGGAAAAAGAAAAGAAATCAAGAAATCACATACCTACAAGCCAAGATGTAATTAAACCAGAAACCCCCAACAAGAAGAACAGAAACAAGAGTAAAGACAAGAGTTAAAGCTACATGCCTACAACACGTAATGTGGGTAGGAATATTTGTGAATGAAAATTAAGCAGATCTCCTTCTCTATCTATATTTTATATGTAGATGGTGTATATATATAGATGAAGGGGATGGGAATAGTGTGACTAGTGCTGGGTAGTTTTATCGTGATGCTCGAAAAATGAGAAATTTGCTGGTTGATTACATTTTCTGTGGGTGAATTTAGCAACAATCTTTGACCAAAATGTATGTTTATCTAGTTGGATTTTAATGCTTTTGTAATGTGTAAACACTAGGTTCATGAGTTCATCTACTTGGTTCTTTATGGAGTCTTAAATATGACATTAAATGGGAGTTTTGACAGGTCTTGCTAATGATATTTATTGCAATTATCAAAATGTGGGATTTTTTTTTAACAATAAATTTGGGAATTCAAATACTTTGATTTTAAAGAAATTTTGATTGAAGCACTTGAAATTGAAGGTGTCTTTTTCTTTTTTTTTCTTTTTTTTGTTTACAAGCTCCATACTGAATCTGATTGTAAACAATATTAACAATTACTAAATTCTAAAAGAGAACATAAAATGTGTCATTTATAAAATTTACAATTTTTATTTTTATCTATAAATTTATTAAGTATTTAATCTAATAAACCATCTATTATACAAAAATAATCTTAATTACCAAATTTATAAATTTAAAGATATATTATTCTTTCATTTTGTTCCTAACCATAATGAGTGTAAAGTTTTGTAATGATAAATTAATAGTGAAATTGTGTTGTTATATTTGAAAATATTATGTCTTTTTATTGTTAGCAAACTGAAAATGGATATATATATATATATATATATATATATATATATATATATATATATATATATATATAAATTTGTCTAGTACTTGGGTACTATGTGTTTAAGATAGAGGAATTATTAAATTCATTATATATTTTTGTTATTTTCACAACAAAAGTTGTCATTTGTAGATGTATAATGACGGTGAAAACCGTTCTTATATAGGATCTATAACAACACTTTTGTTGTGAAAATAACATTTTTATCGCGATTTAACAATTATCTTAAAACAATTATGCCTCCGTATGGTAGCTTTCAAAGTTGATAAAGACTTGTCTCTCAAGATCTGATGATCATTAGAGTTTATGCCTAGAGGCCAATTATTTGATGTAATTGCTTAACGTTTTGATATTATATTTGATTGAATAAATGAATGATTTTATTATGGTTTTATTTACTGCGTTATATAAATGTTAACTTAATAAAAATCCTTAGAATAGTGATACAAATTATATAGTTTCAAGTATGTGACTTGAAAATGAGATTATATAATTATAATTAGTATCATTATTCTTAAATGTCCCTAGTCGAGTATCATTGTTGATGGGACAACAATGATGCATTAAGACTAGTATGTGGATTGATTGATGACCAAATCTCATTAGTCATAAATATATGAGATATTAAGTCAATGCATAGGTACATATTAGAGAATGATGTACTGGACAGACCCATAATGAGAATTCTATGTGGAGCATTATGCGAAGTGTCATTAGCAATTCTCGTAGTGATAATGATGTAATGGTCATTTGACCTGAAATCACTATATTTCTACACGGGAATTTATGTACTTTGATATCATCAAATGTCACCTTTAATAGGGTGGACTATAAAGGTGATTATTGGGTACATCATGAATCGTGTGAGGAATATGAGTGATCTAGATTGAAATTAACCATCCTATATATTAGGGGTGATATCCATAGGCCTCTTGATTGAGTAGGACTATGAAATGCATGGCCATGCTCAAATAGTGATTTGTTTCATATTAGTCTACTCATTGATCAAGAAAAACTCTGATTAAATTATGAAGAGTATGACACATTCTATGACTCGAGTTTAATCTAGGATATTAAGGTTAAAAGGATTAAATTACATCGAAACATTGGTTACGAAAAGGTTACATCGAATCATCGATCATATTATTACTTGGGTAGCAGTGATGCATTACTAGATGTTGCTCACTGTTTATAATTTTATAATATGATTTTAAAATTATTGTCAACGTAATAATAACTTATAGGACCACACACATAGAACGTAATTAAAATAGAATTAATTTAAATTGTAAAGATTTAAATATGTCAATATGATTGATAGTATTTAAATTACGAATTTAAATTAATAGGATAATTTAAATATATAGGTATATTAATTAAGTAAGACTTAATTAAGATATATATATATAAATTCGGATTTTAATAATGGGTTTTGATTAAATCCTCCTAACTGCTATATATATGATATATATCAGTCATTTTAGCGATTACGTCAAAATACAAAACCTTAGCCGCTCTTAGAGAGAGACTAGAGAAAATAGTTTTGAAAATCCTCATCCTTGGTGGCTAGTACTGCGGTTCTTTCTTCTGCAGATCGTAGGACGATTCGCGGAGCGTTTGTGTGGATACCATAGATACACAGTTCGTTTGGATTGCGTTGAGATTTGATCGCATCAATTCCTGCTTCATAATCGGTATAATCTTTTACACACTTAATTATTTTCTGTTTTGCATGGATCCTGTTTGGGTTTCGAATTATTTTGTTCAATTTATTTTCCGCTGTGCATTGCTTTGATGTGCCGAAAACCCTACAATGACAACATGTGTTATTGCAGTACTACAAATAACACACTCTGTGACGCCCCCAAAATAGATATACATCACCCATTCTGAGTTGCCAAATACATGGTACAGAAATAAATACAACTTCATTAATACAATTGTCGTGCAAAATATGACAACACATATACTGTGAGTTTAAATACAAATACTGTCTAATAGACAGTATACAAACTCAAAAGGAGTCCTCATTACAATTATTGATACACTATTTTACAAAAATAGTGAGGACCGCTAAAACAACTTTCTAGAATCATCACTCCATACCCCCGCTAGTTCCTGCTAAATTCTCACCTCCTAAGAAGAAAAATGGAATAAAAAGGAAAATGGTGAGCTCAACTAGCCCAGTAAAGAATATTATGACTAAGATAATATACAACAATTTATCATTAGTCTTCAACAGGGAAAAATCTGATAGAATATAATAGACAACAAGTTTTAGATCAACAACTGCAGAGGAAACAACAATCCATTAGAAAAGTCAAGTAGAGAATGAATTCTACTATCTTCTAAGATTTAAAAGTCCATCATCAATATTTTATCCCTGTAGCATCAATCAATATACATATTGAATCAAATATTCATCTTTGCACTACATGCCAAAGATATTCATTTGTATCACCTGTTGGTCATGTTCATTTCAACACATGTTCATCTTTGCAATACGGGCCAAAGATATTCATCAGTTAATCATTCATCTTTGCACTATAGGCCAAAGATATTCAGTAATATCATCATTTAGGATTGAGGATGATGAAAAATATCTTAAAGAAAACGAATCCAGTAAGATAAAAGATCAAAGATTAGGGATTCGTACTTTAGATTATCTAAGTTCAAAAATACCTTATAATAATCAATTGTTGAGCAAAATTCAAGAATGAAGATCAAAACATGTATACAATCAAAATAGTAACCATAATAAACAGCTTGGACAAAGAAAAGAAATTTTCATTTTTTTTGTGAATAGTGCCGTATTCGTGAATAGTGTCGTATACATGAATAGTAACCCCGACATGAAAAAGGTATAAATTCCACAGTAAAATCTATACCAATATTTTGGTATAATGATATTGAAAGAATAACATCATTATGAAAAAATAGCATCCCTTACCTCAAAAGAATAGTACTTCCGGCTAAAATATCAAGTATAAGGCTGAAGGAAACTTGCACTGAATAGCAACTCATAAAATATCTAAATTCTCACAAAATACGCTCGATAATATAGAGAGAGAAAGTTTATGATTCTGGTGTGATTTTCAATTCTAACTAAGCACCTTATTTATAGGAAAATGCTTAGAACGCCATAGCAGACTAACCTGCTACTTGATGGCTTTACCTGCTACTATTCACGCCCACCACTTTTGAAATAAAATTTCAGCATATTTCTCACCAACCAAAAGTGGGGCCCACCCATATTTTAAATAAAAACATTTATTTCTGAAACTTCAATAAATCATAATAAATAGCCCTTTTATCAGAAAAATATAAATTTTATGTCCATTCCATAGGAAATCGAATTCTCTACAACTTTATAGAAGAAAGTTTTTCCAAATTCCAAACAGAAAATGTCCGAAATCCACATACGGACGATTTTTAATACATCCATTATGACAAAATACTGATAAAATACCTCAATATTAATTCTTCATTTATATCCACATAAAATATATATATCCATCATTTATATCCACATTAAATAGATATTTCCTTATCATATAAATCAATAATTAATTATTCATAAATAATATTACAGAATCACAATTATGACAACTAGGTCGTTCCCAAGAAAGAGGGGGCTTTCCGATAAGGATTTCTCCTTATTGGCACGTAATTAGGTGACCAAACCCCTTTCCTAGACAGAACTTCCTTAGACATTGCCAATAATGTTATCTAATAATATTATTCAAATAATATGAATTATTGATCCGATAATGGAAAATATTGTGCGATGTGATTATTATCAAACAACAATAATATAAAATATCAACGTAACAATTATTAAATCAATAAAATAAAATATTGAACGAAGAATTCTCGTAATAATTATTGAGTAGTGTCTTCTTACGTAAGAATCAATAATTCAAAATATCGTATAATCTCAGGTAATACTTCTTTTAATGCAACCACGTGTATTACTGTATTTTAACCACTGGGTATTCCAACATTATTAATGATAACAACTATGCCGTTATTTGTAAAAACTCAAACTTGTCATTTTCTTCATCCGACCATTTTCCGTTATAGAGCACACACAAATGGTCATACTGTCAGTATTTAATATTCCCTTGACACCAGCAAGAATAATATTCCACGACCAAACGAATATTCTCCGACAACAATGAATATTTTATAACCACTTGCTTATTTTGCAAAATTTACACATTTCACCCATAATCAAAGCATTATATCAAATTAACACCTTATTATTCACAATAATAAATAGAGAAAATTTGATTTTATTTATAAAAAGTTGGGGTCTTACACACTCAACGAACCAAAATAAATGCTCTAGACTCTCTTTCAATATAAACTATAAATTGTTTATGAAATGAAGAAGAAGAAGAAGACTTCTAATGATTAATGCTCGAATGAGTTGAATCAATGAAAATGGCAACTCCCCTTCTCTATTTATAGTAGGGTAAGTTACCCATCAAAAGGGATACAACTCATTGAAAAGGTATGATTAAGTCAAAAATGGCGTAGTTTTGGATTTGAACAGAAAAGGTACGTCCGTTCGAAAAAAAAATGACGTAGTTTTAGGTTCAACAGAACAAAAATGACGTATTTTAATGCTTTAACAGAACAGGCTTGTCCGTTCAGGCAAAAACGACATAGTTTTGCTTTGAGACCCCAGATTTTATCAATAAAGATTTAAATTTTGTCGAAATAATTTTTAAAATTATGGTGTGAATTTGAGATAATATTATAGTTGTGGGTAGTATTTATAAATTTTGCAAAGTATGCAAGTGGTTATATTATATTCGATTGGTTCAGAATATTCGTTTTTAGCGGGGAATATTCGTGACAACTACTCAATCATTGGTGGACCCCATAATAGAATTATTGTTTGGGATTGAGAAAACGACAAAAAATATTTTATTGAAATAACGACGGAAGTTTTACCGTTGATCTTGTTGAACTACTTCGGTAGTAAAAGTACGATGTCGTGTTAGGTTGCATAAAGTAGCACCTGTAGATTGATTATTGATGCTTATGTGAGAAGTCACTCGGTTTGATTCCATTATTGTCGATTAATAATATGAATTATTATAGCGATAATGACGTTTTGTTTTATTCAGTATTATTAACGTAATAAAAGCGAAACATCTTTTATATAAAACAAAATACTTTATTAAAGTTATTCTATAAATAGAATATATTATATTTTATTATGCATAGTGTTGCATAGTGTTTTGCATAGTGTTGCATAGTATTTGCATAGTAAAATATTTTTATATAAATAGAATATATTATATTTTATTTAAAAGATTTTGCTTTAAATATGGATTGTCGATTAAAGTAAATCAATCTGGACCGTTCATGGATTAATTACTATGCATTCTATTTTCCTATAAATAAGCTCATTCCTTCATTATTTTCTTACGAATTCACCAAAAACTAGAGAGAAACTATAGAGAAAAGAAGAAAAGTATTACGCTACTTCACTTTGCCAATATTCAGTTCTTCTAAGGTAGGGAATATTATTTGTTGTACCTTTAAGGGTGTTATTCTTTCTTATTCATGAAGAGAACTTCATTATTCCATTCATTATTATTACGTTGGAATAACTCAGTAAAAAGTGGCATACCCTATACATAACTCGTGTATCACGCCAGATACCCTATACTTGGTGAAATCCTTATATTATTCCATTCTTATTTATTACATTTGGAATATCCATGCGTGTGTTTTTACACCCACTGGTTCCATTGTTTATTATTCGCATTTATTATTCATTGGAATATCATATCTGCATGTGTTTTACACCGACTGGTTCCATTGTTTATTATTCAAAGATTTATTATTCTGTTGGATCATCCTGTTGATTGTGAATTTCACGACTGGTTCCGTTATTATTATTACATTGGAATAACTTTACTACATCTGGCATCGCATGCACGGTGATTTCTTTTGTTATTCCATTCTTTATTATACCCAAATTGGTTAAAACTTGACTTCTATACTCCATGAAATTAGTAGAATATCTTTGATATTTGCATTTCATCCATAGATCTTTTCATGGAAATATTCTTCCGATCATTCTTGAATTTTACTCTACAAAACAGTATCATGTTGATAATTTGGACGTTAATAATTCCTGGATAAAATAATTCTTGAACTTGTTTTATTGAATTCTTATATCATTGTCATCATCCTCATGTTTATATTATGTTGAAAGTTATCTTTGGCTTACGTGCATAGATGAACTTAGTATGATTATGACCAGGGTTCATTCGGTATAATCATGGCTTGATATAAATGATGTGACAAAAGTCCTCGAAGGCACTGTAATGCGATGATGGATAGTTTTTGTATGATTATGACCAGGGGTGATTCGGTATAGTCATGACCATTGATAATTTGATGAAAATCCTTGACCGTGGTACATGGATGATTAGATATTGTGGTTTATTCATTAAACTGAGTCTTAGTGATAAAAATTGATGAAAACCTTTTAAAACCTAAAAGATAGTAGACTTTATTTTCTACTTGACTCTTTTAATGGATTGCATATTCCTTTGCAGTTAAACTGGTTGTCTATTGTATTTTATCAGTTTAACATTGTTGAAGACTATTGATAATTTATTCTGCATTATCTTAGTTATAATATTTCTTCTTGGGCTAGTTGAGCTCACCCTTTTTTTTCCGTTCTTCTTGAAAATGAGAATATAGCTGGGACGAGTCGGGAAAACGAGTGATGGTCCTGAAGATAGCATTAGTAGTCCTCACTATTCTGTTAAATAGTGTGACAATAAATGCAATGAGGACTCCTTGAGTATGGATATTGTCTATATGACAATATTCCTATTAGAACTCTAAGTTTATGTATTGTCGTATGTTACACGAGAGATGTATAATTAAGTTTGTATTTGAATTTATGTACCATGTAAGTGGCGACCCAAGATGGGTGACGTGTACCTAATTTTGGGGGCGTCACATTTGCAGCGCCTATTCAGGCAGGTTGTAAGGCCCCAACTTTTTATAAATGAAGATTTAATTTCCTCTATTTATTATTTTGAAATAGTAAGGGTTGAATTGATTAATGTGGTTAGTTATGGGTAAAATGCATAAATATTTTTAAATAAGCAAGTGGTTATAAAATACTCATTGTTGTCGGAGAATATTTGTTTGGTCGTGGAATATTCTTTATTGTGGGGAATAATCGTCTGACTGCCTTGTGACCTTATATGGGCCCATAACTGAAAAACAATTGGATGAAAAAATCAACAAGTATGAGTTGTTTATAAATAACGGCGTAGTTATTCTGAATTATCTTGTTGGAATACCCGGTGGTTAAAACACAAGAATATGCATTATTACACAAGAGATAGCACGATATTGCACCAATTATTGATTCTTACGTGAAAGGCACTTTACTCAATAATTGTTACGATAATTACTGCTCAAAGATTTTATTTTATTGATTCAATAATTGCTTGCGTTGATATTTTATATTATCGTTGTTTCAATAATTGTCACTACACAAAGATTTTTTTATTAATGAAGCGAATAATTATATTATCTAATAATATTATTAGAAACATTATTGGCAATGTCTAGAAAGTTCTATCTAAGGAGAGGTTTGGTCACCTAATTGCGCGCTAGTAAGGAGAAATTCTTATTGGAAAGCCCCCTCTTTCCTGTGAACGACATGGTTGCCAGTACTGTGATTCTGTAATATTATTTGTGAATAATTAATTATTGATTTATATGATGAGGAAAATATTGATTTTATGTGGATATAAATGGAGAAAATTTTTAAAGTGACAATTGTTAAAAATTGATATAATAGAATAATGATGATATTTTTATAATGAATGTGGGATATATGAGTATATGAGGAGGAAGAGTATTTTTGTTGCATTAAATGATTAACATGTTTTTTGTGTGTCTGGACCCCATTTCTTGAATCGAAATTTGATTATAGCACGTAAAATCGTCTGTATGTGGATTTGGTTGATTTCTTTTGGAATTTGGAAAAACATTCTTCCGCAAAGTTGTAGAAATTGAATTTCCTATAAAAAGTCGTGAGATTCAATTTTCCGATAAAAGGCTATTTATTATGAATTATTGAAGTTCAAGCTCCAAAATAATTAATTTTTGAAGTTTTAAATATTTTTAATAAAAACATTTTATATATGTTGTGAACCTCATTAATCACATGCTAAGTTCTTTGAATTGAAGTCTAAGGTTGGCGTAGAAAATTTTATTTATATAATATTATATTAAATTTTCTACTTTGGTTTCTAAGCAATTTCCTATAAATAGGGTGCTTAGGATAGAATTGAAAATCACACCGTAAACCGAAATCTTTTCTCTTTCTCTCTCTATAATATCGGCGTATTTTGTGAGTATTTTAGTACTTTGAGTATTGCTATACGGTGCAAGTTCTTTCAAAGACTATATCTAGTATTCCAATCGTAAGTACTATTCTTTACGAGGTAAGGGATGTTATTTTTCTTGATATTATTTTCTTCAATATCATTAAAATATTGGTGAACGTTTTATCAAATTTGGAACTTTTCATGTAGGGTTACTATTCATGAGTTACTATTCACGAAGTTACTATTCACGAGTACTATTCACGAAGCATGATGATGTTTTTGTGAAATTTCTATCTTTTGGTGTTGGAGTTACTATTCACGATACGACACTATTCACGTATACAACACTTATTCACGAATACGACACTATTCACGTAAAAAATTAAATTTTCATTTTTCATCCAAAATATCTATTATGGATACTAGCTTTGATTGTATCCATGTTTTGATCATTCTTGAATTTTACTCCACTCTGGTTATTTATGAAGTATTTTCGAACTTGGGTTATTTAAAGTATGAATCCTTAATACTTGTTCTTTTGTTTCACTGGATTCGTTTTCTTTAAAATATTTTTCATCATCCTCAGTCCTAAATGATGATATAACTGAATATCTTTGGCCTGTAGTGCAAAGATGAATGATTTTATAATGAATATCTTTGGCCCGTAGTGCAAAGATGAACAGATGTTTAGATGAACATGACCAACTGATGAATATCTTTGGCCCGTAGTGCAAAGTCGAACAGTGTTTAGATGAACATGACTAACTGGTGAATATCTTTGGCCTGTAGTGCAAAGATGAATATTTGATTTATGATGTATATTTATTGATGTTACAGGGATAAAATATCGATGATGGACTTTTAAATTCATAGATGATAGTAGATTTCATTCTCTACTTAACTCTTCTAATGAATTGTTATTTCACCGCGATTCTTGATCTAAAATTGTTGTCTATTGTATTCTATCAGATTTTTTCCTGTTGAAGACTAAGGATAATTTCTTGTACATTATCTTAGTCATAATATTCTTTACTGGGTTAGTTGAGCTCACCCTTTTCCTTGTTGTTCCATTTTTCTTCTCAGGAGACGAGAATATAGCGGGAACTAGTCGGGGTGTGGAGGAATGGTTCAAGACAGTTGTTTTAGTAGTCCTCACTATTTTGTAAAATAGTGTATCAATAATTGTAATGAGGACTTATTTGAGTGTGGATATTGTCTAGATGATAATATTTGTATTTAAACTCACAGTTTATGTATTGTCGTATTTTGCACGACAATTGTATTAATGAAGTTGTAGTTGTTTCTGTACCATGTATTTGGCGACTCAGAATGCGTTGGATGGAATGGACCTATTTTGGGGTTATCACACAGATAGCCTTTCCCAAAACGACGCAGTTTAGACGCGTTCGTTCGACAAGTAACGCTTTACAAGATGACATAGTATAATGATTATAAATAAAACGACACAATTTTGATTATAGAACTAAATAAATAATATAATAAATTTTTAATTAAAAATTAAAATAAATTTTATCTAAAAAATTATATACAGGACCCGCACCCATGAGCCATGAGCTAGGCCAGGTTTACGCATGCGTCTTGGTGTGGGTTTGAACTAAGTCCCACAGCTAGGTCTCAGAACGATCGAGAATTTTATATTTAATTTAAATATTTATTGATTAAATAAATATTTTAGTTGATGTATTTATTGATTAAATAAATAATTGGTTGAAGTTATTGTGGAGTAATTTAATTAAGTGTGTTGTGTTAATTAAATTGATGTTAAATAAATTGGTAAATAATTTTATAGTTTGATGTTTTAATTTAAATAATTAAATTAGAAGATAAATGGATGTTGAATTATTTAATTAAGCGTATTTATTTACGCTAACACGTTATAATGTAATGTTTTAATTTAATTTAAATAGTTAAATTAAAACATAAATGAATTGTTAAATAATTTTATTTTAGTGAATGTTTATATTAATTTTCTAATTTAATTTAATAACTAAATTAGAAAAGTGATTATGATTAGATTGAAATAATAATTAGTAAGATTTAATTAGATTTATTAATAAAACAATATTAATAGAATTTGATTGTTTAAAAGGTCTGATTAGTTTAATTTAATTAAATTTAAATATTAGAAGTTGATTAATTAAAGTGTAACAAATATACTATATAATAAGAAAGTTATTAAAATAAATTAAAAGAAGTCTTTTAAGGTTTAGCCAAACAAGTCCTTAAAGAGCATGACAACTGCTGAGTCATGGTGCATATAACTGATACCGACGTTATGCAATACGCATAGTGGGTATACCAGTTATATCTTACGTAAAATATTTTCATAAGGCTCAATTGCTCATTTGCTAAGTCAGAGAAAAATCAGAGAGAAATTTGAGAGTGTGAATTTTAAAAACCAAATTGAAGAATCAAGTAGTGCAAACAAGCAATTCTACATCATCTTGCTCAATCTAAATATAGAAATCAAGGGTAATTTCTTAATCTCAAAGATTTTGTTGTGGTCTTGAGTTTTTCATAGAAAACTTGACTTTTGTTGTTTAAATTGATGAGATGTAGTGGTGTGAATAAATGACTTATAATCTGTTAGTTGTCTTTTACAAACGATTTTGGAATAATTTAATCCATGAATTCTGTTAAAGTATGAATAACTTGAGTTTTGATGATATATATACAATATGTATGATTTTGGTGTCAAAATTGGAGTTTGGTTGACGAATTGATTAAATAGTTGTTATATATGTTAACATGTATATATAATCTGATATATGTTGTTTAGAAATGATTTTCAGAAATCAAATATTATAAAATAGGCTTTAAAGTGAGGATTTGGGTTTTGTAAAAATATGTACAAAAGGCTTATTTTAAAGTCAAAATTAGTGTTCAGTTCATGTTATAATCTATAAATTAACAATTATTTATGTTAATACATTCAAATACGAAAAGTGCAAGTTGTATGAACTGATTTGGTTGATAATCGAATCTGTGGTGAGATGATTCGCTAATTATGTTGAAATATGAGTTTTGAGCGTGAACATGGTTTTAAATCCTTTGGGTTTTGTTAATTAAACTGTTTTTGTATTTAGAATCAAGTTATATATGTTAAAGTTTATTTTGGTTAAGTCTATAGCTTTTGAGTTTGTTTAATTTATTGGTTGTATGGAGAATTTGTGAGTTTTTTGGCTCGTGAATGTCAGGTCGCGATGTGAAATGCAAAATTGTTTGGTTGGGATTCCCGGCCCCAAGCTTCTTCTCAGGTGTAAATACCCTCTACGTGGTGTAACAGAGTGGCCCTAAAATGTATTTTTTCTTTTGATGTGTAAGTCTGGAATTGTTTATGAAACCTTATTAGATGTTCGTAGTAAGGTGTAAAACATGTTATAAAGGTTTACAACATATTGTAATCCCATAGTTATTTTATATGGGTGAATTGGTATGTTTCATGGTTTGTGGCTAGTTTAATCAGATATGAAGTTATAGATATATGAGAAGTAAACAAGTAATGTAGCGCTAAAGTTACTAATTGGTATCGCAAACTTATATGATATATGTAGGACTTTTGAGGAACGTGAATAATAAGTGTTAATCTATGCACAAGGCAAGTTCCCTAACCCTACTTTATACTTATGCAAGTCTCCTAACCCTACTTTTACATTTTCCTAGTTTCTTGAATCTATTATTCAATTGAGCAAGTTCTCTAACCCAATTCTTTCATTACACAAGTTTCTAAAACTCACTTTTTGTTAAGCAAATTATCCAATATTTGCTTTTTACACTTTAAACGAGGTTTCTTGACTTAACTCAAAGCTTATCTTCTTAATTACGCTTTCTAATTTTTTTTAAAGCACTACTTCAATAAATGATAGTTACTTAGTTCTGAATTATTGAAACTCGTTGTTGAAACAAGAATTATTTAAGTACCTTTATAACCTTGAGGCATGAATTTGATGATTAATACTTGTTCGTTTATAAATCACTGAGACTCTATCTCGTAGTAATTAGTTGACATACTTTGTTCATGTTGATATTGTAATCAAACTCTTGAATAGTTATTGATCTCTATTTGATTCAACCAGTACTTGGTTGATGAACATTCTAAAGATCTAGAATTCCTTGAAGCTAATTCCAAACCAAACTTACTTTGGTATGGAACTTGATGATTAAAGCTGAGATGAACAACCCTATATCAGGGGGATTATTTTAGAGCTACACATTAGCGTTAAAATTTTTGCGCAATACATAGTACAAAGGGCTGATCACCTGGAGTATGAGATGATGGTCCATATAGTTGTTTAGACTGCTAAAGGTTATAGCAAGAACACTTGTTAACATAGGACACAAATGATGTTTATAGTCTTTTAGACTGTTAAAGGTTAAAGTAGAAATACTTGAAAACCTAGAACATAATTTGTGGACTTGTGACCCTCAGTGTATTCTTTTGATATCAGCATTTATTATTTGATTTAAAAGTTTATTATTCCTTTGAACTCATAGCTCTTGAATTAAAGCATATTGTTTCCGGTAAGTATATATTACCAATTAAAGCTCAGTCGATTGTCATTTATAGACTATTTGTGACACCCCCAAATCCGGGTACTTGAATCGCACAGATTTGGTGTTCACTGTCCAATTAAATTATAACTAACTACCCATAAACAAAGGATATAAACTTGCAAGATTAAACAATAGAACTCCTATTAAAGGGTTACACAATCTCGAAATAAATCCCAGGTCATCTAACCTTTATTATTACATCATCAGTGAAATAATATAATATAAAAATAACCAAGTCTATTACATAAGCTTCATAAATAAAAGGTAAATTAGACGTCATCTAATCGAGCATTATGCATTTGCTTTTACTTGTAGAAAGCTCTTCAAACTTCTTAACTTCATCTACATTGTTTTGTGCAAGAGTGAGCAAAAAATTGCCCACAAGAAGGATAGTATACAATAACATTCTTTGAATGACAATTAACTGAGCTTTCAATGGTAAAGTATTTTTACCAAAATAATAAGTTCTAATTCGAATACTGTGAGTTCAAAGGAATAATGAACTTTAAAATTAAATAACAGATATCAATATCAAAAGAATACACTGAGGGTCACAAGTCCACAAATTATGTTCTAGGTTGTCAAGTATTTCTACTTTAACCTTTAACAGTCTAAAAGACCATAATCATCATATATGTCATAGGTTAACATATGTTTCTACTATAACCTTTAACAGTCTAAACGACTATGTGGACCATCATCTCGTACTCCAGGTGATCAACCATTTGTACTATGTATTGCGCAAACATTTTAATGCTATTGCGTAGCTCTAAAATAATCCCTTGATATAGGGTTGTTCATCTCAGCTTAGATCATTAGGTTATGTACCATAGGAAGTTTGGTTTGGAATTAACTTCAAAGGAATTCTAGATTTTTAGAACGCTCGTCAACTAAGTACTAGTTGAATCAATTGAGGATCAATTGTAACGACCCCAAAATTCATACAATTCAACTATCGACTTCGGTTGTTAATAATAAGTCTTACTTTTGATTTTACATTATTATTTGATGTTAAACTTAATAAAATGCGGAAAAATTTAAACTTTTCTGTCTTCTTACTTCAATTTCCTAAATCAAAACCTTAATCATTTACACATCTATAAATCAATTTATTTTATGATTCGCTTCATCAAAGTTATTATATAAAATCTTACATTTAAATCCGATAACCTTTACATATCATATAACTCAAACTTTACAGTCTATTATTACATAATCATAACTTATCAAGTACATATCTCAAAACCTTAAACATGGTTTATAAGAATAACATCTATGGCTAAAGTATTTAATCTTCCTGCATTTCATCTGTTCCATGTCATTCAAGTAGCACATATCGTTTCCTTAAATCTTTAACCTGCAAAAATGGTTATTTGCAAGTTTGAGCTTGACAGCCCATCAAAATCTAACAGTTTTCATGCATCACGTAGCACATAATAACATAACATACATTTCATAAAAAAATTGAACTAACATAACATACATGCTGCAGTTCATATAAAAAGTATAAAGATTGAGTTCCTTACTCAATTAACATTCATTACTCAACCAACGTAGTCATAAATTGACCTTAACGTTTCATACTTTCAACATATATATAACACATCATGCTCTTTTCAACAAAGATTTAAAACAGTTCATCATCAAGTTCACATAGCAAATAGGAACTGAAAGACTTGCATTAATCGTTGTTTACCAATAATAGTTTAACAACTTACAGCTATCTGCACTTCACGTGCCCTACACAATTATATAATCATACACATAAACTATTAGTCACATAGCAATGTGTTGAGAGAGTGCATATATTTGATTTGATGTTTAAAGTAAATGCTCATGATTATATGTAAAGTCCTTCAAGGAATATTTATACAAGGACTTAGTGATAGATCAAATTTGTTAGGATGATCTAAGCTTTTAATGTTTATCATTCTATAAATGAATGTATAGATGAAGAGATCAAAGATGTTAGGTTGATCTATATCTTGAGATGTAATAGATAGGCTTCAATGAGATCGTAGTCTATCGAGCTGATCAAGAAATTATAGAAAGCTGAGGCAGAATCGTAGAGCTTCGAGGATCGTAGTATGACTGCCTTGAAGGGTCTCTCAAAAAATGTAGAGTGGTCCCAACGTTTGCCGAGCCAACTTAGAGATCATAGTGTGCTCTTGGAAACGTAGAGTCTGCAAAACAATCATGTAAAGATCGTAGTGTGCCAGTCCTTAAGAGAAATCGTAGTGTTCTCGTTTGCTATTGTCGGATCAAGCACCAAGGTGGCAAGACACCACGATCTGAATCATAGAGTATCATCTGCCTATGTCAGAAGCATCGAGCCTTGACCATTTGTTTAAAGATAAATCTCAACAAATGTGGAATGGGTTATAAACGTTGAAGTCCTCACCAGTCCCAATAACATTAAAGATATCCTTAGTATACAACCAAGAAACGTATTGAAGAAGCTAAGGAAAGTACCATTGGTCATAGGAAAACACCTTTTCAGGTGTTAGGTAAGAAAGCAGTCTGCTGTGTCAGTGGGCCAGAATGCAATTTAGAAGATGATAAGTTGGTTTTATACCTACTTATCCGGTATCTATTACTTAAATTAGTTGCTTAAACTCATGTTTCTTAGTTACTTTTCATGCATTTTGTGTTCATTTTGTAGATCTTAGGTTTGGGAACGATGTGAGCGACTATTGGTATGAAAATGCAAGGAAAATCAATCCGGATATCATTTGGGCTTTCATGTTCATGTTATGTTCTTGGCTTAGAACTTGGACTATGTTGTAGAGCTTCTTCTAAGCTTTCCGGAACATCTTGAATCATTTCAATCGGAGTTCGGATGCAAGATTTATGAACTTTGTACCAACGAACGTTGAACGTCACTATTTTGGATGGCCATTTGCATAGCTGTCGTTTATAATCCAATTTCAGCCTTCATCCGCGAATTATTTCTCAATCATCAAAGAATGAAAGTTATAGAGCTCGTCGATATCTTCGATTTGATAGGTTACAGGCCCCGTAACTCTTCCCGGATCAAAAGTTATGGCCATTTTAACAGAGGACATTGCAGTAGAAAATGGACCGCGCGGGCGCGCGAATTTGTAGTGCATTTCCCGTGCGGCCGCGCGCGACCCTGGAGCCAAAAAATGTGATTTTTTGCTTGAGTGCGGCCTCGCCCAACTTCAGGCCAATTCCTGAGCGGCCGCACCACTTCGGGTGTTGACAAAAGCTGACTTTTCATTAAACAGTGCAATTGAAGCATAATTTGGGGAGGGGGTTCAATTAGGGCTTATATATTAGACGTATTTTCATTATGTAAGACACATTCCACCCCTTGGGGGCTAAAGCTACTATTGTTTTTTTTCTTCAACTTTGAATAAGTAGATTATAGTAGACTAGAGTAGTGATTTCTCGAGTTGATTAGATTGAAGACTTGAAGCGATTGGAAAGCATTGGAGATTCAACATTGGAGCAAGAGAACAGATTTGCACTATCATTCTCTATTCTTACCCTCTCTTTGATTCCTAATTGTATCTTATGATGTTTATTCAATATGTGGATGATAGCTTTAATTTAGTTATGATTTAAACACTATTCTGAGATTGTAATGGATTCTATGGATTAATTATTTCGAATATGTTTCATTGATAGCCTTATTGATTTCTATAGGTTTGTCTATTAAGATTCATGCTTAATTGCTTAGTTGATTGGCCATCAATTATTGTGATAATCCATATGCTTAATTTCTTTAATAATTTAATTATTAAATTTTTATGTTAATAACTTATGAAAATTCGGGTTGTCACATCCTTCCCTCCTTATAAGGATTCCGTCCTCGGAATCAAAGAAACCTCCCTTACTCGATTTTCACCAAATCTCATTTCAAAATTTACTTGGAATATTACAGGATCTGATCTTAATAGCTTATGATTGTATATTCTACATTGTGTTGGGATGTATGATTTGTGCTTAGGATAGACATATATCGACGCACCATTCGTAGTCAATTGAGAATTTGGGCTTAAACCCTAATTATTTGTAAATCACATAGACATATAGTGGTTTAGGTAATGTGGGTGTTCATGTGTATTCTAGCAACTGTGAATTATATATGATATGGGTATGGTACATTGAGAGATGGCTATACTTTATTTTCGTGTTCTCGACTAACAAACCGGTACATTTAATTTGGCTTAACATGAAGTGTATGGAGTTAAATGAGTCAATAGATGAAATTGTGATCTCAAGTCTTCTCTATCTAGTCTCACTCTAGGAATAGTTAGGTTTATTTAATTTCATAGTTTAAATATAAAATATAATATCATTCATTTAAATAAGACTGAAATGGTTATGGGCTAGTGCTTGGTGAACTTTATTAGTTAATTCTCCGTGGGAACGATACTTTACTTACTCTTTATTACTTGTTGACCGTGTATACTTGCTCGCATATATTGATCGATAAAACGACCAACAAGTTTTTGGCGCCGTTGCCGGGGAATTAGTTTAATAAATTTTTGTCAACATTAATTTCAATCAAATAGGTCTTAATTTAAACATTTTTTTTGTTTTAATTATCTTATTATATTTCTCTCTTTTCAGGTACCATGGATGACTTTTCTTATAAATGGCCTTATACAAATATGACTCAACCAAGGGACATAAGCACTGAGGGACTCAATGTATTTTCTACATTCTCAGCACAAATTGCAACACTTTCGGAAAGGTTGGATATTCTTGCAGCCCAACGCACTCGAGAGATAGCAGTTACATGTGAATACTGTGTTGGCGAGCATCCGAGTTATCAGTGCAACATCAAGGTTGGACAAGTCAAGTTTGGGGGTGATTACTTCAACAACGATGTTTATCCTGATTATCAACAAGGTTGGGGGTATCACCCAGATTATGAATGGGGTTATAACTATTAAGACCAACACTACGTTCCAAGTCTAACACATCCATCAGATTTCTCATATCCACCTCCAATGCAACAAGAAGAAAATTCAAGGTTAAAGGATTTCATGTCAAAAAGCATAGCAGACCATGAAGAGATGATGATGAGTCAGGAGTTATCAAGCCAAAATCTTAACAAATAGATGGAACAACTCATTAACTCCTCAATGAATGGTCCTCAATACATGGATTTTGACACTAAACAAGATAATTCAAGATTGGAGGATTTATGGTTCAAATTTATAGCATCAACTGAGGAGAAGATGATTGAGCAAGATAGGTCAATTCGAAATCTTCAAAATCATATGGATCAAATATTCGAAGCCTTGAACAATCGCCCTCCAAACAATTGGTTGTATGACATGGATGATGAAACTGATGGAGAGCCAGAAGTGTATATGTCACTGAATGAACTAAAAGGAGTGGACATTGAGGAGACAACTGGGGGTATGGAAAATGAAGAACATGAGCTGACTTGTATAATACCCCAAGTGCCTTCTCGTTAGAGTTAAAAAATTCAGTGAAATTTGCACCCCCATGTCCCCTTGGTAGTCACATCCAAAGCCAGAATTTTCGCGATTATAAGGCCTCTTACAAACCATGGTGGGCTGAGGAAGAGATAATAGAAGAAAAAAATCTTGTTGTATCTGTCATGCCTCAATACAAAAATCTATTAACAGATACAATGGAAGGAGCACCTGGCTGTGTAATAGAACTGGGGACATCATGTACAGGAAATATGCTAGGTTGTTTCAATTCACAGACACACAAGATGGGGAACCCACCTACGCACATTGCAGTTCTAATGGATGGAGGGTTCCTAGCTTATCGAAGAGGAATTGGATAGCAGTGTCCAGAAAAGAGTCCAGCTAACAGACTATAAACCGAGCGCTCGATGGGAGGCACCCCATCCAATCTTTCTCCCTCCTTGTTTAATTCTTTTTTACATTTCCATATTTAGTAGATGTTAGATAGTGGTAAGTCTTAATAATAGTTTTATTGTTTCTCCTCTCAGGTTCAATCCAATTGGTATAAGCATTTAGGATCAAACAAACGTCAAAAACCTAAGTCGCCAAAGTCTGTGGTCGCATGGTCGGGCCAACTACAAACCCAAACACTCATATGATCAAGACTTTAGCTTAGTCACAAAAAATTGCTAAATATTTAGAATTTTTGACTCAAGCATTCGGACAGTTAGAAGCCCACACTCAATTTCCAAGTATAGAATATCTCAAACTTAGCCATCGCCTGATATACCATTGGATCATGAGGAGGTGAACGGAGATGACATTGCCAGTTAGGGGAGTATTCTTTCACTTTTAATTACAATAAGGGCATTATTTATTTTAAGTTTGGGGGTATTGGATTGTAGTGAGTAGTTGTTGCATATAGTTAGTTGCATATAGTTTGATTGTATGTTTAAGTTGCATAGTAGGAGTATTTTAGTATCTTTGTAGTTAAATTTAATGAAATTTTTTATTTTTAGTTTTCTTTTGTCTTGTTTACTTAGTATGTGTTTAGTTGCATAACATTGCATAATCCCAGGCTTTTAGTTAGTTGAATTCTAATTTGGCCAATGATGAAATAGAAATGTGATAGATTTTTGAACTCTGTTAATAACTTAAACTTAGTTATAATTTCATACATGATGTAATCTATATCAGTTGTTTAGATGTTACCGGGTAGCACGACAATGTTCCCATTTGCTTGTTGGTTAAGATTAGCATGTTTGTCTGCTGAGAGGAAAATGTTGTTTTTAATGATAAAATTGTGTAGGAAATGAGTAATGACTATGAAAACACAGATACTCAAACTTTGGGAACACATGGGTATGCTTGTTATTGGGACGAGATGGAGCGTAAAATGCACTCGTTTAAATGGAAATGGAAAGTGAGATGGAGCGTAAAACGCACTCGCTTTATATATATACATAAAATAAATAAACACTGCGAAAAAGTGCGAAAATCGCCCCGTGAGTAAAAATAAAAGCGAGATAAACCCTTTCTTTGAACCTTAGCTTGTCTTGATCGATGTGTTGGAGTAGTTGTTGTTTCATTTGTATGCATAGTTCTTGGTTTGAACCTCAGTTTTCTTCCTTAAGCAGTATAGCATGTGAAATCCTCACCTTTTTCAAGCTTATATGTGAACACATCACACACACACCACATCTTTATAGTAGGTTAGGATTATATGATTGTATGTCATTATGCCTTTAGCTTAGTTTGATGCTTTGTTCTTGGATCTTGATTTTTCTATGAGGCATATCGTATTAGAATTCTTAACATGGCTAGAAATCTGGGGATTCATTGTCATAGTAGTGTAGCTTGCATAGCATATAGATTGCATTATGTTGTTTTGCTTGGGAATAAGCAACGACTTAAGTTTGGGGGTATTTGATAAGTTGGTTTTATACCTACTTATCCGGTATCTATCACTTGAATTAGTTGCTTAAACTCATGTTTCTTAGTTACTTTTTATGCATTTTGTGTTCATTTTGTAGATCTTAGGTTTGGGAACGATGTGAGCGACTATTGGTATGAAAATGCAAGAAAAAGCAATCTGGATATCGTTTGGGTTTTTATGTTCATGCTATGTTCTTGGCTTGGAACTTGGACTATGTTGTAGAGCTTCTTCTAAGCTTTCCAGAATATCTTGAATCATTCCAATCGAGTTCGGATGCAAGAGTTATGACCTTTGTACCAACGAACGTTGAACGTCACTGTTTTGGATGGCCATATGCATAGCTGTCACTTACAATCCAATTTCAGACTTCATCCGTGCATTATTTCTCAATCATCAAAGAATGAAAGTTGTATAGCTCGTCGATATCTTCGATTTGATAGGTGGCAGGCCCGTTAACTCTTTTCAGATAAAAAGTTATGGCCATTTTAACAGAGGACACTGAGTTTTAGTAGAAAATGGACCGCGCGAATTTGTAGTGCATTTCCCACGCGGCCGTGCGAGACCCTGGAGCCAAAACACGTGATTTTTTGCTTGAGCGCGGCCTCGGCCAACTTCAGGCCAATTCCTAAGCAGCCGCACGACTTCGGGTGTTGACAAAAGCTGACTTTTCATTAAACAGTGCAATTGAAGCGTAATTTGGGGAGAGGTTCAATTAAGGCTTATATATTAGACGTATTTTCATTATGTAAGACACATTCCACCCCTTGGGGGCTAAATCTACTATTGTTTTCTTTCTTCAACTTTGAATAAGTAGATTAGAGTAGATTAGAGTAGTGATTTCTCGAGTTGATTAGATTGAAGACTTGAAGCGATTGGAAAGCATTGAAGATTCAACCTTGGAGCAAGAGAACAGATTTGCACTATCATTCTCTATTCTTACTCTCTCTTTGATTCCTAATTGTATCTTATAATGTTTATTCAATATGTGGATGATAGCTTTAATTTAGTTATGATTTAAACACTATTCTGAGATTGTAATGGATTCTATGGATTAATTATTTCTGATATGTTTCATTGATAGCCTTATTGATTTCTATGGGTTTGTCTGTTAAGATTCATGCTTAATTGCTTAGTTGATTCACCATCAATTATTGTGATAAACCATATGGACTTGAGAGATGAAGTATGGGTTTGGATCTGATCTTAATATCTTATGATTGTATATTCTACATTGTATTGGGATGTATGATTTGTGCTTAGGATAGACATATACCGACTCACCATTTGTAGTCAATTGAGAATTTGGGCTTAAACCCTATTTGTAAATCACATAGACATATAGTGGTTTAGGTAAAGTGGGTGTTCATGTGTATTCTAGCAACTGTAGATTATATGTGATATGGGTATGGTACATTGAGAGATGGCTATACTTTATTTTCGTGTTCTCGACTAACAAACCGGTACAATTAATTTGGCTTAACATGATGTGTATGGAGTTAAAAGAGTCAATAGATGAAATTGTGATCTCAGGTCTTCTCTATCTAGTCTCACTCTAGGAATAGTTAGGTTTATTTAATTTCATAGTTTAAATATAAAATATAATATCATTCGTTTAAATAAGACTGAAATGGTTATGGACTAGTGCTTGGTGAACTTTATTAGTTAATTCTCCGTGGGAACGATACTTTACTTACTCTTTATTACTTGTTGACCGTGTATACTTGCACGCATATATTGATCGATAAAACGACCAACAGAAGATGTGCAGAAAAAGCTCCATCAAAGTTCAGAAATGTCAAACGCATTTAATGCTTCAACGGATGTCTTCAACGGATAGATTTCAAGGATCACATATATGCAAATCATCTGTAGATGATTCAACTAAGCAAGCATTAAACAAAACACTGAAGAACACTCAACGCTCAACTCTATGATCTAGGAAAAAGAGAAAGCTTGCTCAACTACTCAGTTTTTTCGAACATGTCCTTAACGGCAACTGAGTAACACCAACCAAGAACTCATCAACTACCAATCAAGTGAAGTAAGAAGTACCAAGTCAGAAGGACTTGAAGAGTTCTAAGTAAACTGTGAAGAACCAAGTCTGCTGGACTTGAAGAGTTCAAAAGTGAACTAAGAAGTGCCTAGACTGTTGGTCTAGAAGGAATCTGTGAGATGTAGAAAGTGTAAAAGATATCCTTAATGGATTTCCTACTCGAGGATTAGAAGAGTGGACTAGGAGCTTTAAGTGCTCTGAACCACTTAAAACTGCTGTGTCTATTGCATTCTTGCTATAACTGCTATAACTGCCTCACTCTCATTAACACACTATATCTAAAAGGGAGAACAAACAAATCTTAATTCCGCTGTGTTAGAATCATTATCAAAACTAACAAAGTAAAACGAAAAGAATTTAAATATCTATTCAACCCCCCTTCTAGATAACTATTGTGCCTCCGAAAACTAACAATTGGTATCAAAGCAGGTTCTACCATATAGCCTACAAAGCTTAAGTAGATCCAATGGCACATCTACCTAGCGAATTAAAGACTGAAGGAGGCAGCAAACCACCTATGTTCAACAAAGATAAATTCTCCAACTGGAAAGTTCGGATGCAAGCATACATGGACTCAATAGATGAAGATCTATTTGAAACTATTCAAAATGGCCCCTACGTTCCTACAAAGCTTTCACCAACTATAGACGATTCAAACAGAATACAGATCAAGGTCAAGGAGGAATGGACAGACAACGAAAAGAGAGCTGTTCAACTCGACAAAAAGGCCAAGAACATTTTGTTCCAATCCTTAGAAGATGATCTGTTCGAAAATGTGGTCAATAACAAAACAACAAAGGAGGTTTGGGAAGCATTGCTTATCATGCATGAAGGAACAGAAGAAGTCAGAGAAAAGACAAACAATCTCTCCTGACTCAACAATATGAGATGTTTGCACACGTTCAAGGAGAAAACGTCACTGCCACCTACGAGAGATTCAATGTACTGCTCAACTCTCTATGAGCCTATGGAAAGATCTATCCAAATAAAGATCTAATCATAAAGTTCATGAGAGCCTTACCAAGCAAGTGGGATGCCAAAACCACTGCTATTAGAGAGTCAAAGAATCTTCATGAAATGACTGTTCAACAGTTATATGGCAACCTTCTTACATACGAACTGGAGCTGACTCAACGAGCAAAAACTCTATCTGGAGGAAGAAAGAAGGATAAGGGTGTTGCTCTCAAAGCAACTGAAAACACCTCCAAAGTCAACACTGAAATTGACTCTAACTATGATGAAGATGATGATGAGGACTTTGCAATGCTGGTGAAAAGACTCAGAAGGTTCATGCGTCAAGGCAGAATCAAAAAGCCAAAGAAAGTCATCAACTACAGCAGCCAGGAGAAAATAAATGATCTATGCTACAATTGCAAGAAGCCTGGCCATTTTATTGCTAACTGCAACAAACCCCTCAGAGAAGAATTAAAGAAGAAATCACATCCAAAGAAGAAATTCAAAGGCAACAAAAGGCCTCAGAAGAAAGACAAAGGCCTTGTAGCTGGAGGATTGTGGAGTGACTCAGATAATGACTCAACTCCAGAATCTGGAGATGATGAAGATCCTCAAATGGAAAATCTATGCTTGATGGCCAAGCATGCAAAGGATAAATAGAACTCCAACATACATGAAGTAAGTATAGATGAGGTATTTGACTTCAACTCTCCTGATGTAGACATTGATGATTTAACAACTGCACTGCATGACATAACATCTGATCTGCATCAATACATAAAATGGTTTAGAGTTCTGTCTAAGGATTATTCACTTCTTCAAAAGGAGAAAGAGAAAGTTCAAGAAGAACTGAAAACAACCCTTCTAAGTACTTACTCTCTCTCCAAGTTTGAAGCTGAGAATAAGCTCTTAAAACAGACCAATGAGCTCAATGCACAAAGAGAGTCAAGTCTAACCTCTAAAATTGAGGAACTAGAAAAGACAATCTCTACATGGAATAAATCATCTTCATCCATGGACTCCCTGATCTCTAGCCAGAGAAGTGTCTCTGACAGAACAGGTTTAGGATTTGGGGAATCCACCTCAGAGCCATGTGTGGAAAAGGTAAAGGAAACTAACACTAGTAATGCTTCAAGTTTTAGTAAAGGCATTATATTTGTGAAATCCTCACAGAAGGATGAGCCAGTCCAATCCTGCTCTACTGATTCAATCCATATTCCAAGGAGCAATGGATCCCATGCTAGCCTAGGTTTCAAAAAAGAGAAGAGTAACCCGACCACTACCTTCTAACCTCGAAGGATTGTAGAGTCGAGCAAAATCAGCTCCACGAACCAACTGGGAAGGAATAGTAGAGGAAAGGTACAATCCTAATAAATCATGAAAAACAATGACACATGGAAGAAGGTGAATCAGTTTAACAAAAGGATGGCTAAGAACCCACACAAGTCCAAATGGAGGAAGAATCCTCATACACACACAAGCATGCATCATATTAGATGTTTTGTGTGCAATAAACTTGGTCACAAGGCTGCAATATGCTATTATAAACCTATACATATGAGACCCAAAATCAAGTAGATTTAGGTTCCCAAGGTACTAACAAAGTAGGACCCATGCAAGTATGGGTACTGTCAGGAATAAGCATGAGAATGCTATTCCTATTTATATATGATTTGATTATGATATATATGTATATGAATGAATAATATGCAAGTATGCTTGCATTAAGAAAAGCTGTAAAGTCCTCTGATAGATAATAGAAATATGTATACAAGGACTTAGAATGAATTGATCAAATATGTTAGGTTGATCCTACATAAGAAAGACAGCTTTGTAAAGTCCTTAAAAAGAAAAGATGTACAAGGACTATAGAGATAGAAAGATCAAGCATGTTAGGTTGATCTTATGATGTAATAGATAGGCTTGTCTGATCGTCGAGCACTGCACCAGAAGTCATAGTCTGCTAGAAGAGTCAAAGTTAACTCGGGAGCTATCGAGGAAGAATAGGAGTATGCAAGATAGTGAGATCTCGGAGTTCGTAGACTTCCAGGGGAAACGAAGAAGGATCATAGTGTGTCGAGAAGAGCTTCCTCGGGATCGTAGTGTGCTGAGGAAGTCATGTTCAGAATCGTAGAGACAACACGCCTATGATGACGAACGACGATCATTTCTTAGAACAAAGTCTAAAACATAGACTACACTCGGAGTCGTAGAGTCTAGTGATGCCGGAGCCAAGCCAAGGATCGTAGACTACACTCTGAGTTCGTAGAGTTCATTAAGTGAAGGCAAAGATCGTAGTCGGGTAAGATGAGATGAAGACAACAAGTACAAGGCAGAAATTGTAGAGTGTCAAGATCTGATCTCGGGATCGTAGTGTCTGCACATCCAAAGTTGAATCGTAGAATGCAGAACTACGACTCTAACAAAAGTGCTCACAACGCTAAGTCAGAATCGTTGAGTAGATACGGTTCTCAATGAATGAGCACTCCCAGAATATCCAAAGATACGAAGCCTCTGGTTGGCACTGCAAAGATGCATTCCACAGTAAGGGAACCAGAGAGCACTCAACGAATGGCATGCATGCTAACAGAAGATCTCAGTACAAACCCAATCAGCATTAAGATTGAAGTGTAAGGCCATTCTTGATGAAGTCTTCCACAAGGAGATCCAAAGAAGACTTCAGAAGGTCGACTAAGGAAAGTCGACTTATGCATTAGCTATCAAGTGTCTGAGAAGACAACGATCTTGGAAACAACCAAGATCGTAGTGTTTCTGAAACAAAGAAGGAACCAATGGAAGGTGAACCAGATCTTTGGTCGACTTTTTGAAGAGAAAGGCTAAAGTGATTAAGTGTAGGGTCAGTTCATTGATGATAAGTGAGCGGAAGATCACCAGGAGAAAGCAAGCTGGACGCACCACAAATCTGAAGTGTCTTGATATTCAGAAGTGGACCAGAGCAAGGAATTAGGCCATCAGTATCTGAGAACAGTCGAAGCAAATAGAAGTATTGAAGCACTGCACAATACAGTGAAGAGGTGTTCTTCAGTGAAGATCCAAGCAACACTCTTCAGGATCGTAGTGTTAACTCTACTAGTCAACGAGCAACACTCAACAAGACACTACGATCAGGTCCTTGAAGACGTGCATCAGAATTGTAGAGTCCGAATAACTGAAGACTGAAGCATTGGCAAAGGTTCAATCTGAAGGGTAATATTCAGACAAGTGCCTATTGAGAGCATCGATGCAATAGGACAACCTCTAATCGAGGAATCAAAAAGAGGTGATAAAATCTTCAACCTGCCCAAGACATTAAAGTTATACATCGGCGACAGTAGGTGAAACGATGAGATCGCAGTCGGAAAAAAGTATGACAAGTCACATCAAGCGCCTACCTCAAGCAACTTGAGATCTGTGAAGATATTTGAATAGCCTTCAACAGTTACTTTCCAACGGAAGGATTGGGAAGAAGTATAAATGAGAAAGAACTTCAAAGATCAAAGGTTGCTGAAGTTATCGAATTTGCAGAGAAGGTGGACTTATCTAAACCATGTGATAGTGAGTCCGAAGGCTCACTCTACGATCCACCAAGAACGCTCAGAAGTCAGATCAAGAAAGAAGTAGAAGTGTGAGTTCTACTATGTAGAAGTGAGAGTTCTACTACATGAAGAGTGTTCTGAACTGCCGAGAGAAAGAAGAGCATCATGCCATCTGGATGTCCATCATGGGAAGACTCTAAGTACAATAGAGAAGTGCTTATGGTCATCTTAGCAAGTCCATCATGAGAAGGCATCGAGTAGCAAGAAGGGGGATCACAAAAGCCATCTTGGTGTCAAGCATGAGAAAGCTTCTAAGTACCTAATAGAAGTGCTTAAAGTCATCTTAGAAGCCTCTCATGTGCAGCCATCAAGTACCAAGGAGAATGATCTTCAAGGCAGTTCATCAAGGGGTCATCCGGTGTAGTTGAAGCTGAGCATCATGCAACACTCAGCTGCACTTCAAGGATGATCAAGCCAAGCTGCTAAGCATAGAAGATGTTCAGAGCATGAAGACATCTTAGCGAATTTCAAAGACCGACTCCAACAATAACAAACAAACAACTCAACAAAGCCAGGGCCAGAGGGGTCCTTGTCCAGTGGGACTAAACAAAGCATGGCCAAAGGGTCCTTGTCCGGAGGGACTAAACAAAGCAGGGCCGAAGGGTCCTTGTCCAAAGGGACTAAATGAAGTTCCAAGTCTGCTTTGGTCTTGAAGAGTTCCTAGGGAACTAGAGGAGTCCCAAGGTCACGGCCTTGAAGAGTTCTTAGTGAATCAAGTCCCAAGGTCACTTGGCCAAGGAATCGTAGAGATTCTGTGGTGCTTCCCTTCCTTAGTGGAAATCTCGCTAGTTGAAAGCGTAAGATTGGATTAGGAACTTGAGTCTCACGAACCACTTAAAACCCCTTGTGTCTTTTACATTATGTCATTTATATTATGTCTATAACTACTATAACTGCTATTATGTTCTAACTGCTTACAACTAAACTAACCCAAGGAACAATGTATGTATGATTATGAATATATCAATGAAGGGGAATCTTTTGCTTATTCCGCTGTGCTTGAAAAGATTCTTATGTTTGTCATATACTTTAATATGAATAATACAACATAAACCAGAAAAGTATTTGAAATAAAAAGGATCTATTCAACCCTCCCCCCCCTTCTAGATCTATTGTGCCCTCTAGGAACTAAAAAGTACCAAAATGAAAGTTTAATGTTACCACAGGAACATAGCTCCACGATCACAATCTGGTATCTGGACAGTGGATGCTCAAGGCACATGACTGGGAACAAAGCCCTTTTGTCTAACTACATAGAGAAGGAGGGTCCCTCAGTCATCTTTGGAGACAATGGCTCTGGCAAGACAAGAGGATATGGCTCAGCTGGAAATGGTCCAGTGTCCTTCAGTAAAGTGGCCTATGTGGAAGGACTACAACACAATCTTCTGAGCATTAGCCAACTTTGCGACAAGGGTCATCAAGTAACATTCCTCAACAATCAATGTCGAGTCAAAGATTTGAAGACATCTGTTATAAAGCTAACTGGAACAAGAGAAGAAAATGTCTACACAGTAAATCTTGGACAACTAAGCTCAGACGAGACACTATGCTTTCTGGCTAAAGCATCTGAAGAAATGAGTTGGCTATGGCATAGAAGACTGTCTCATCTCAACTTCAAGAGCATGTCCAAACTGGCCTCAAAAGATCTAGTTGCAGGCTTACCCAAGTTTCGACCAAATCAAAGAAAGACCTTGAATGCACTGGGCGACTTGGAAAGCGCATTTAAGCTCATTTAAGAGTAGAACTGCCAACTCAATTGATAAACCCCTGTAGCTGCTTCACATGGATCTATTTGGGCCAATTCCAACAACGAGACTTGAAGGGAAGAGATACTCACTGGCCGTAGTGGACGACTACACCAGATTCACATGGGTGTTCTTTTTAACCTCAAAAGATGAAACGAGCTCTCAACTTATCAAGATGTTCAGACTAGTGATGAACGAGAAAGGGGAGAAAATCAAGGCTATAAGGAGTGATCATGGCAGAGAATTAAACTTCTCAAAAATGGACCAGTTCTGCACAGACAATGGCATCAATCATAACTTCTCAGCTCCACGAACTCCTCAACAAAATGGAGTAGCTGAGAGAAAGAACAGAACGTTGATAGAGGCTAAAAGAACTCTACTAGCAGCACCCATCTGCCTGAATACTTTTGGGCAAAAGCTATCAACACTGCATGCTACACTCAGAACAAATCACTGATACACTCTACGATTAAGAAGACTCCCTACGAACTGTGGAAAGAACGAAAGCCAAATGTCAGCTACTTCCATGTATTCGGCTGTGCATGCTACATTCTCAACAATGGGAAGCAGTATTTGACAAAGTTCCAACCCAAGTCAGACAAAGGAATTTTTCTTGGGTATGCCATAGGCAGTAAGGCCTACAGAGTGTTCAACAAAAAGACACTGAGTGTTGAAGTCTCGATCCACATCATCTTTGATGAAACAGACTTGGACAAAATAATGCCTCAAGACACTACGAACGATAATTCAGACACTACGAACGAGGTCGTCGAGCTCAACACTATGATCATAGTTCCAGACAGCGAAATCGTTGACCAAGGAAATGAGATCGTAGAGAGGCCTACGCAAGACAATGAACCCCCACATCAAGAAGAAGAAAATTGATTTCGAAGATCTCAGACAAGAAGGCATCAGGACAGATGTCCCAACAAGAAATAGATGGGGAAGAGATCACACTCAAGACTTAATCATTGGAGATCCTAGTGCAAGAGTTAAAACAAGACCTGCCACCCAAAATGAATGTTTCTATCTAAGCTTTCTATCACAAATAGAACCTAAGAAGATAGAGGATGCTATGGAAGACTCCAACTGGATAGAAGCCATGTAGGAAGAACTTAATCAATTTGAAAGAAGTAAAGTATGGAGATTGGTACCAATACCAAAGAGTCATCCAATCATTGGAACCAAGTGGGTCTTCAGAAATAAGATGGATGAAATTGGAATAATAACCAGGAATAAGGCAAGACTAGTGGCCAAGGTTTACTCTCAGGAAGAAGGCATTGAGTACGATGAAACATTTGCATCTGTTGCCAGACTACAAGCCATCAGAATATTCCTTGCCTTTGCTGCTTATATGAAGTTCAAAGTCTTTCAGATGGATGTCAAAAGTGCATTCCTAAATGGTGAACTTCAAGAAGAAGTATATGTAGAGTAACCTCCAGGTTTCATCAATCCATCTCTTTCTAGTTATGTCTATAGAATAGACAAAGCCTTATATGGTCATAAACAAGCACATAGAGCATGGTATGAAACACTAACTAACTTTTTTTTTTATTGAAAATGGATTCACTAGAGGTAGAGTAGATACCATATTATTTCTTAAATAGCATAAAGACAAAGTCTTATTAGTTCAAATATATGTTGATGAAATTATTTTTGGATCTACTAATGAAAAGTTATGTAAGAGATTCTCCAAGCTTATGCAGAGCAAGTTTGAAATGAGCATGATGGGTGAGCTGAACTTCTTCCTTGGACTGCAAGTAAAGCAGAATGATGAATGAATATTCATAAATCAAGCCAAGTACATTAAAGACTTGCTTAAAAAGTATGGCATGGAATCAACATCTCCCATGAAAACCCCAATTGCTCCAGCAACCAAGCTTGACAAAGATGAAAAAGGTAAAAATATTGACATAACTCAATACAGAGGTATGATAGGCTCTCTTCTATATCTTTTTGCCAGTAGACCAGACATAATGTTTGCAACATGCATATGTGCTAGATTTCAAGCTAATCTTAAGGAATCACACTTAACTGCTGTAAAAAGGATTTTCAGGTACCTCAAGGGCACACCTCACTTGGGGCTTTGGTATCCCAATGAGTCCTCATTTGAACTAATAGGATATACATATGCTGACTTTAAAGGATGAAAAATAGACAAAAAGATTACCAGTTGCACCTATCAGCTGATAGGAAATAGACTTGTGTCCTGGTTTGCAAGAAGCAAAACTCAATATCTACTTCAACTGCAGAAAGTTTGAATACATCATTCTTCTTAGCGATTCTTTGTGCTTTCGAATCCTATGGATGAAAAACCAGCTTGCAGACTATGTGTTTGAATTCAAATCTATACCTGTTCAATGTGATAACACAAGTTCCATAGCAATAACTCATAATCCTGTCATGCATTCTAGGACTAAGCATATAGAAATAAGGTATCATTTCATTAGGGATCATGAACAAAATGGAACCATATCTCTATAATATATCCCTACTAAAAATTAACTTGCTGACGTCTTTACAAAGCTTCTAGATAAATCCAAGTTTAACAAGTTAATATGTGAGCTAGGCATGCTTAATTTACAACCATAAAATCTATGCTCTAGTTTGTGCTAACCATGCAGATATAAAGGCTATGTTCGAAATCGTAGACATGACCAAAGGAAGTCCATGATCGTAGAGCTGCAGTAACATGAAAGACTACGATCGCAGTGCAGACTTAACGATGGCAGAGCTCCATCAACAGAACAAAGGAGCATCCTGTGATGACAAAGTTCAACAAAACAAAGAAATCTCTTTGATAAGCACCTCAGGAACAAACCTAACCCTTGATTCACTCTATGAGGTTGGCCCTTCCTGAGCTACCTTAAACCAAGAAGAATGCTAAGTCAAAAGTTCATCACAAGGACCCGGGAAGACTCGACGAATGCAGAGTAGACTCGACGAATGCAGAACAGACTCGACGAATGCAGAACAGACTCGATAATCATAAGGACTACCTCAACGATCGTAGTCCTCCCAAAGGATACATTAGCTCAGAAAGAGCTAAAGGCAAATCAGTACATTCCTCTTCAGTCAAATTTATAGAGCCAAGCAGAAGTTGAAACCCTAACTTTCTGAAAAGCTCAATCAACCACACTCAGTCCAAAGAAATCAATGGCAGCCTCCAATGTCATCTCTAGCTACAGACTCTATTTCGATGAGTTCAAGACAGTTGAACCCAAATTTCACAAAACTTTGTCTCTGATAAAGAAAGCTAGTCTTAAAGAAGCTCTGGGTACGAGCACATGGATCTACCCTAAGCTGATAAAGGAATTCTACAGAAATGGTGCGTTCAAGAATGACGTCATCACTATGAGGGTTAGAAACGTGGAAATTAAGCTCAATGCTGATGACATAAACCTAGCCCTAGGTTTCAAATCTAAAGGATTTTCGTTTATAGAGGGCATCGATTTCCATGAAGGACTTAAAAGGATGCATCATGTAAGACCCCAACTTTTGAATAAAGATGAATTTTCTATAAATATCATTTTTGAATATTATGGAGTAAATTTGATATAATGTTATAGTTGTGGGTAATATTTATAAATTTTGCAAAGTATGCAAGTTGTATATTATATTCGATTGGTCGGGAATATTCGTTTTAATAGGGAATATTCGTACAACGGCACAATCATTGGTGGACCCCACAATGAAATTATTGTCGGATTGAGAAAATGATAAAAATATTTTATTAAAAATAATGGCGGAAGTTTTACCATTAATACTGTTGAACTACTCGGTAGTAAAAGTACAGTAATACGCGTGGTTGCATAGTAGCACACGATATTGATTATTGATGCTTATGTGATAAGTCACTCAGTTTTGTTTTATTGGTATTATTAATGTAATAAAAAACGTAAAAGCTTTTATATAAAACATAATACTTTTATAAAATTATTCATTTTATTAGGCTAATAGTAAAATCTTTTTATATAAAATGCAGAATACTTTTATAAAGTTATCTGCTTTATTAGACAATAATTAGAAAATATTATATTTTATTATACATAGTATTTGCATAAATACTGCGTAGTGTTTGCATAGTAAAATCTTTTATAAAGTTATTCGTTTTATTAGATTATAAATAGAATATATTATATTTTATTTAAAAGATTTTGCTTTAAATATGGACCGTCAGATTAAAGTAAAGCAATCTGGACCGTTCATGAGTTAGTTACTATGCAGTCCATTTTTCTATAAATAGAAGCTCATTCCTTCATTATTTCTTACGAATTCACTGAAACTCTAGAGAGATAAACTATAGAGAGAAAGAAGAAAAGTATTCTGATACTTCACTACTTATATATCTAGTACTCTTCTTCTTAAGGTAGGGGGTATTATTTCTTTTGTATTCATGAAGAGAACTTCTGTTATTCCATTCTTTATTATTCTGTTGGAATAACCTGTATACGTGAACTTCCCTATACTTGATGAAATTCTCCTATTATTCTATTCTTTATTATTACATTGAATATCACATCATGCGCTTTTATGCCGGACTGGTTCCGCTCTTTACTATTGTGTTGAACATCCCGCTTGGTGCGTATTACGCTTTGACACGTTCCTTTATTTAGTATTCATTGGAATAACTTTGCTCTCACGAAGCATGCATGGTGATTTCTGTTGTTATTCTATTCTTTATTATTCTGTTGGAACATCCCGCTTGGTCAAGTAATTTCACGACCTAGTTCCGTTATTATTATTCATTGGAATAACCTATTTATGCAAAAAAGTACCGCATGCATGGTGATTTCTTTTGTTATTCCATTTTTATTATACTCGGTTGGTTAAAGTTTTGACTTCTATACTCCATGAAATTAGTGGAATATCCTTGATATTTGCGCTTCATCCAAAGATCTTTTCATAGAAATATTCTTCTCGAGCATTCTTAAATTTTACTCTACAAAAAAAGTATCATGTCGACAATTTGGACGTTATTAGTTCCTAATAACTTAATTCTTGAACTTGTTTTATTGAATTCTTATATCGTTGTCATCATCCTCATGTTTATATTTTTAAAGTCATCTGTGGCACTCAGAGTGCATAGATGGACTTGGTATGATTATGACCGAGGATTATTCGGTGTAATCATGGCCGTATTATTACAAAATGATGTGGTAAAAGTCCTCGATTGGCCCGTAGTGCATTGATGGATGATTGTTGGCATGATCATGACCATTAATGAATACACAAATATTCTTGGCCCGTAGTGCGTGGATAGTTGTGGTCGTGATACTAAAGAATATCCTTGGCCGTAGTGCGAGGGGGTGGTTCGATGATGTGGATTATTTATTAAAATCGAGTCCCAATGATAAAAGTGATGAAAAACCTTTTAAATAATAGAAGATAATAGATTTTATTCTTTACTTGACTCTTTTTAATGGATTGCTTGTTCATTGCAGCAGCTTAAACTTGATATTTGTTATATTGTATCGGTTTAACATTTGTTTAAAACTAATGATAATTTATTACGCATTATCTTAGTCATAATATTTCTTCTTGGGCTAGTTGAGCTCACCCTTTCTTTCACTATTCTCTTGAAAATGAGAATATAGGTTTGAGACGAGTCGGGGAACGGAGTGATGGACGGATGATAGTATTAGTAGTCCTCACTATTACGCTAAATAGTGTGACAATAAATGTAATGAGGACCCCATTGAGTTTGTATATTGTCTAGATGACAATATTTGTATTAAAACTCAAAGCATATGTTTAATCGTATTGTACACGACTGTTGTATAATTAAGTTGTATTTGAATTTTGTACCATGTATTTGATGACTCAAGATGGGTGATGTATACCTATTTTGGTGGCGTCACACATCACAAGAAGTCCCCAAATGTCAGGGGGTTCAAAAAGAAGGAGTTCCCCCAAAGGTACGAATTTCTGGAAGACATTGTTGGGAAATGCATATGCTGCCAGAGCTCCTGCCATGACTCTATAAACGAAGTACAACTCAAGCTCATGACAACTATAAGTTGTGGGATCCAACTCAACTATGGAGCCCTACTACTTGACTGGATTGGGAAGTGGATACTTAGCTCGAAGAAGTCAAAGAGCTTTGGCAATATGCTCTACGGGCGATTCATAAGTATCATTCTACAATCTACTTTGGGTGATAGAATAAGGGATGATGAAGGAGAGTCCATCAATCTGAATAGAAGAATGACTCAGCAGCTGTTCAAGAACTGGAAAAGGAATCCAGCAGATAATGTAAGAATGATGTTTGAATCCAATGGAATAACTGGTGTAAGGGAATAAGGGATTCTAGGAAACATGTCAGATGTCAAGGAGACTGAAGAAGAAGAAGAGATCAACACAGAAGAACCTATTGCTTTAGACAGAAAAAGCAAAGGCAAAAGAAAGATGAAGGCTCAAATGGTAGAAGAACCTCAGGGTTCAACCACTGATATACCTCAAGAGTGTTCTGACATTGAAACTCTAAGGATTTTGAGAAGGAAAGTACAGCAGGCTGAGGCAGATGAAGACAGAGCCACCATCTCTCAACTGCTGAAGAAGAGAAAATACAGTCACAAGTCCAAGAGGCCCTCTATCTCCTCGATCATAGAGTCTTTACCGATCGCAGAGACCAGACAGGACGCCTCTCCCAAAGAAGTTGTTACAATAGATTCTCTGGCTGATCAACAACTCAGAGCCGAAGCTAAAGAGAGTCCTAAGGCTGTGGCTCACCCTAGGAAACCAAGAAGGAAATTGGTCAAAAAGTACATCCTTGTCAATGAAGGAGTACTTAAAGAAGAAGACAAAAAGATAGCTACTGAGAAGGAGCTATCCAAGGCAAGTCAAAAGAAATCAGCTCAAGCTGAGGGGGAGCTACCTGAAGTTCTCACTCTAGAGAATGCTCCAGCTAAGGGGGAGCTATTTGAAATGCAAGTGGTTGATCATGTTGAGGGGGAGCCTCATGATATCCCTATGGCAGTAGAAGCTGCACTTGAAGAGAATGAGAGAGCACCAGAGCAAGAAAGTCAAAAAGAGGTCATTGATGTAGTGGACTCCTCAAAAGAAGATAGAGAAGAAGAAGATGATGATGATGAGATCGAGATTATAGCTGTGGGCTGTGATGGGTATAGGAGAGCCAACTATAATTAGCTGTTCTCCTATCTACCCTTGATGCCCTTTAATAGAGCTCAAATTCACAACTCCTGGGATCACATGTTCTTAAGCTTCAAAGCATATCCTGCAATCTCAGTGCTAGCCCATGGATTTCCAGGCAACTTCAACTTTGCTAGAAAACTGATCACAAATGGCCCTTCTTCAAAAATTAGGCATGAGGTACTATCTATCCCAATATCTTTCAGGGATAATAACTATCCACCATCATTTTTCAGCCAATTCTATGAATTCCCAAGCTGGTTGGAAGTGATCCTCAAACCACTAAATCAATTCCCAGTTGTAGAATCCCAACATTCTGTAATTGATGAACCAAACATGCCAAACTTTATTTCGATCCCATCTCCTTTCATCTCTACGATTACTGACTCGAGCCCAATCACAAAGTCACACACTCAAATCGTAAAGCCACCTACTTAAGAAGCCCAAACACAAGCCCCTCCATCAGATATTCCCTCCTCATCCACAAATGAATATTTCAACCTTGATCTTACTCTCTACACCTTGCAAGATCAATACACGAGAGCCTCTCCTCCAAACAATCCACAACTCTGTGAACTTCTTTCAAATCTGCCCACCAAAACTGAGTTGTCCGAAGCATCCAAACAAATGACCAAGGACATAGACGACAATCTTGAAGCTCACATTGAACTCATTCAAATGAGACTGACTAAAATGATCAATGCTGCCAATGCTTTCCCAAGCACCCTAAGCTCTGAGCTCACAAAGATGCTTAGGGAGATCATAAAAGAAATGCTTAAGAGCATAAATGAAAGGGATCAGATCCACTTTCAAGCTGCTAAGAGACACTGGGATGTTGTTCTTCTCTTGCAGACGACTCAGGAGTCCCAGAACACACTTATGGCGGACAACATCACAAATCTACAAACTGCAGTAAAAGAATTCCAAGGATTTTTCATGAGCCAAAGGAAGCAGACTGACAATGTTCTGGACATCCTCCAACGAAGGGAAGCTCGATCTGAGGCTCAAATCAAAGAGAATCGAGAAGACATTGCTCAAACTCAAAGTCAGCTCAACGAGCTTGTCCAAGGAATGACTCGCCTCTCAGAAGATATTCGAACACTTGATGCTGACATAAAGGGGGAGAATAAAGGGAAATGAGAAAAGGGCAAAAGCAGAGGAAGAGGCACATTCATAGCTCAATCATCAAGGAGCCCTCCTCCAAGGCAGTCTCACCATCAGACTCAACAATCTGGCCATCAGACTCCACGATTTGATCAGCAGTAAATCATCATGGCTCAACCATTAAAGAGTCAAGGGCCAACTCCTAGCTCACAAGAAGTGACCACCAAAGACCTAAGAATGCCAATTGGAGATCCTGCATTCATGAATAGGTATGATCATAATCCAAGACTAAGTCTAAGCGAGCTGGAAGATCTAGCCAGGAGAGACGAAGCTAGCAGGAAAAGAAGGGCTGAGGAGTATGCCAATCCTCCATGAGGCAAAATGCTAAAGAAATAGAGATAAGTTAAAATTTAATTCTTATTGATGTAACTGAACTTAGATGTAATATCTATCTTTAAACATCAATAAATTCATGCTTATTCTCTAGAAATTTCAGTTGCTCACTGAAATATTAAGTCATATTTAATTTCTAGCAATTGCATCTAGAAATTGATAATCATGATAACAAATCTCCTTGGTAGTAAATGCTCATGATTATATGTAAAGTCCTTCAAGGATTATTTGTACAAGGACTTAGTGATAGATCAAATTTATTAGAATGATCAAAGCTTTTAATGTTTATCATTCTGTAAATGAATGTATAGATGAAGAGATCAAAGATGATAGGTTAATCTATATCTTGAGATGTAATAGATAGGCTTCAATGAGATCGTAGTCTATCGAGATGATCAAGAAATTACAAAAAGCCAAGGCAGAATCATAGAGCTTCGAGGATCATAGTATGTTTGCCTTGAAGAGCCTCTCCGGAAAATGTAGAGTGGTCCAAATGTTTGCCGAGGCAACTTAGAGATCGTAGTGTGCTCTCAGAAACGTAGAGTTTGCAAGATAAGTGAGTAAAGATCGTAGTGTGCCAGTCCTTAAGAGAATCGTAGTGTTCTCGTTTGCTATTGTTAGATCAAGCACCAAGGTGGCAAGACACCACGATCTGAATCGTAGAGTATCATCTGCCTTTGTCAGAAGCATCGAGCCTTGACCATTTGTTTAAAGATAAATCTCAACAAATGTGGAATGGGTTATAAACGTTGAAGTCCTCACCAGTCCCAATGACATAAAAGATATCCTTAGTATACAACAAAGAAACATATTGAAGAAGCTAAGGAAAGTACCATTGGTCAGAGGAAAACACCTTTTCAGGTGTTAGGTAAGAAAGCGATCATTGTGTCAAGGGCGTAATGCAATTCAGGAGATGTGCAGAAAAGTCTCCATCAAAGTTTAGAAATGTCAAACTCATTTAATGCTTCAACGGATGTCTTCAACGGATTGATTTCAAAGATCACATATATGCAAAATATCTGCAGATGATTCAACTAAGCAAGCATTAAACAAAATGCTGAAGAACACTCAACACTCAACTCTACGCTCTGAGAAAAAGAGAAAGCTTGCTCAGCTACTCAGTTCTTTCGAGCAAGTGCTTAACAGCAACTGAGTAGCACCAACCAAGAACTCATCAACTACCAATCAAGTGAAGTAAGAAGTACCAAGTTAGAAGGACTTGAAGAGTTCTAAGTGAACTGAGAAGAACCAAGTCTGCTAGACTTGAAGAGTTCAAAAGTGAACTAAGAAGTGCCTAGACTGTTGGTCTAGAAGGAATCTGTGAGATTCAGAAAGTGTAAAAGATATCCTTAGTGGATTTTCTATTTGAGGAATAGAAGAGTGGAATAGGAGCTTTGAGTGCTCTGAACCACTTAAAACTGTTATGTCTATTGCATTCTTGTTATAACTGCTATAACTGTTATAACTGCCTCACTCTCATTAACTCACTATATCTAAAAGGGAGAATAAACAAATTTTAATTCCGATGTGTTTGAATCATTATCAAAACTAACAAAGTAAAATGAAAAGAATTTAAATATCTATTCAACCCCCCTTCTAGATAACTGTTATGTCTCCAGGAACTAACACAATGCATAGTAGTTGTAATGTAAACTTTACTCTATATCTCATAACCCTTCCTGTTAATCAATACACAATTTTCAATTTGATTGTGTTAACTTCCAACTTATATCTCACTATTTTTCTTCTTAGGTCACACTCAAAGTTCATTCAAGTGTTTAAGTCTTTCTAGGACTACTTATTGGTTTTATATAAACCCCATTTCATATCTTATAATGTTCATTTCATTTGACTTAAAATACTTTTTACGTTCATTAACACTTGTTATGACGTTTCGACGATCATTCGTCACACGCCCGATTTGTCTCTCTTGTGTATGCTTAGTATGCTTATACAACTTATCTAATACATTATTTATTAATGTTAAGCATCGTTATATTTCATAATATTCATATTCTATAACTTAGAACAACATCTTTTATCGTTAGAAGCATTACACTTGCATACGTGCATGCCCGATGCCCTCCGATTGTCCTCGAAAACACAATAGTCCTACAAATGACCATTTTGACCCTTGCTAACGACCTCAAATTGAAAAACTTAAAGAATGAAAGTTGTGTTTCTATTCTTCCTTGTCCCAGATCATCTTGAATCTCCTCAATCGAAGTTTGTATGAAATAGTTATGGCTATTTTACTACAAGAGGTCAAAACAGTCACACCGGACAAACCTAGAGCGCAGCTGCGCCCAATTAAGCCTTGGACACAGCGCAGCTATGCCCCAAAAGACTTAAGGCACAGTGCAGCTGCGCCCATTCACAGAACCGGGACTTATAGTTTCTTGTTCTTGCGACTTTTGACCATTTTCTCCTTCTAATCTTCATAACTTGAGTTATACACATCCAAATTAGTCCGTTTTTGATTCTATGGATTCGTAATTCATAGAACTACAACATACTAGAATTATAACAATTTATAGAAATATTAACCAACCTAAATCTTGACCCAAAACATATGTTCATACTCTATTTTCATGTTTTAACATGTTTAGCGAATTCATTCACTACGAATTCATTTCTTAACCAAATTGATTCATTCAACTTGTGTTATTTTTGTTTCTTATTGTATTAACACAATCCATCACCAATTTTACAATTATAACATAAACTCCTAACCAATTTTAGTCTCAAAACAGACCCAAAATACATATATTAAACAAAACTCATATTATTTATCTTTAACATGTTCTCATGAGTCTGATACTCAAAAACCACTTTTAGATGATATAGAATGGATTATACAAACCCATTAACATCTACAACTAATTCCTTAAGAAATCAAATTTATCAATAAAGAACTCAAGAAATAAAACTTAAGGGTTTAGAATTGATTCTTACCTCTTGATTATTCCCAATCTTAGTCTGGTGATAAAGAACAATTGCTTAATTTTCTCCTTACTTCTCCTTGACTCTTCATCCTTCTTCTCAAATTCTCTCTAAACTCTCTCTTTTCCTCTGTATTTTCACATAAGCTTTCTAACTAATAAAACACGTAACGTGTTTTTTTATTTATCCTTCAGTTATACAGATACCATCAGTTACAAATACAAAGGGCCACTAGACCATGTTTGGCTAGCTCTCTAAAATTCCTTTTTAACTTATTTTTATTACTTCCTTATTATATGGTATATCTTCTTTTCTCTAAATGTCACACTTTAACTATGTTGCTAAATTATTTAGCTAACTACACTGAATAATTATACAATTATAATTTGTATAATTATTACACTTATACATTATGAAATTATATTCATAAACACCTCCATTTAAAATACTAAATATTTTCATTAAAATAGTTAATATTTATTTTATAATTATTTTAATTAACTCAAATGAATTATAAAATTATTATATATAATCATTTCATTCCTTTTTCTCACATAAATTGTCTCAATACAATTTATTTAATCCATACATCTAATCATAACTTAATTAATAATTCAATTTATTAATCTCTAACCAATAATTACTTATAGGTATATTGGTTTTTCTTCTCTCACCATCAATTTATATTTTATTAACATCATTCAAGATACTAAACCTTTTCATATATTACCATTGTAATACTTGCAATTTGAATAAATTATAATATTGAGAATAAAGATTGTTTACCTATTTATTTTAATATAAATATATATAGTATTGGCATGAGTTGTGATAAGTAATTTAATTGATTAAGTATGTGATTAGACCTGGCAAACGGGAGGGGGGGGGGGGGAGAGAGAGCGGGCCGTGCCAAAATGGCTCGGGTTTTGGTGGGCTGAGATTGTGAGGCCCGTGTCCCGGGTTGGGCCTGGGTGGGCCGGCCCGCGGGCTTTTTCCTTTATTATATATTTTTTTTCCGAAATCTTGCTACACCAGTTCAATGATACATTTGTAAATCGAAGATGTGGAAACTACTTAACTTTTCGAGAGTTTATGATATGCTTTCATTAGTTTTCCTTTTTTCTATGGCATCTCAATTCTCACAGGCTATGCATAATAATAGCATATTTCGGGTTGATTATATTACTGTTGGGGATTTCCAATCAATAACATTAAAGAATTACCATATTCAATTAGGACGATAAAAATTGGAATTACAACAGTAATACACACCACATTACTGTTGAGTCAAATGGCGTCTTTTATGAATATTTTAATACCCTTTCTGTCCCACATTGTTGGCATGTCTTGATAATATTATAAATTAGGCACGATTTAGGTTTTAACTTTTAAGAATAGTAAAATTTGAAAAAAAGTAAAGAAACAATATATTGAAGATTGCATTAAAAATAAATAGTTTTTGTAGCTCAGTTGGTTTGAACTCTTATTTATTTACTTACAAGTCTTGTGTTCAAGCCTCATAACCCACAAGTAACAACATTTTATTTTAAAAAAAAAAAGCTAAAGTCATGAACCATGGTAGGTCTTCACTGAACTCAGCCAAAACGACCCGTATTTTCCAAGGCTAAAATAGTGCGGCCCATGGCCCATGTTTCAACGGGCTGGGGGCCTAAATTGTCAGGTCTACATTGTGACGCCCCCAAAACAGGTATACATCACCCATCTTGAGTCGCCAAATACATGGTACATAAATCAAATACAACTTAATTATACAACTGTCGTGTAAAATACGACAAAACATAAATTGAGAGTCCATCAAATCATCCCTGTACTACGGGCCAACGATATTCATTAAATCATCAATGATGATGACTATACCGAATAATCCCTAGTCATAATCATACCAAAAACTGTCCATCAATGCACTACAGGCCACTGAGGATTTTTACCACATCATTCGTCACATTACGGTCCTGATTACACCGAATAATCCCTGGTCATAATCACACCAAGTCCATCTATGCACGTAAGCCAAAGATGACTTTCATCACATTATAAGCATGAGAATGATGACAATGATATAAGCATTAATCAAACGAAAACAAGGATAAACATTAAAGACTTTAAATTTATCCAAATATTATCAATCACTTAATAAACTTATAATCTAATATTATTAATATTATAACAATATGTTAATCACTTCTTAAACTTATAAACAATTTATTTCAATTGTTTACACTTTACCAAATATTGCATTTAATCATTCAAAAATGCCATACTCATAAGATTTCATCACTAATGATCAAATCCCTTATCAAAAATCTGCATATACCCTATATAGGATTCCCAAGCCATAAAATTCTATTTTCTAATTTTGTTACTTCACATAACATATTTAACTTATTTACTCATAACTAGATTATTTTCATGAAAAAAATACCAAATCAGTTCTAAAAATATTTTTTTTCTGGGATTTAGCAGAATATAGTCCCATATTGAACATATATTTTTCCTCAGAATTTTTAAAATTTATTTACTATTTTTAAAAAATAAATTTCTAATTAATTCCTTAAGAATTTAGCTACCTCAAGTTTAACTCCAGAAATTCCCAAATCTTGGCAGGATCTTACACATGTTAACGTGAGCTTTCAGTTTAAATTTCATGGTCATCGGAGTTATAGAACTCCGATTATAGCATTTTTCGTCGAAAAAAACTTACATATTGAAATAGTCATAACTTGCTCATTTTAAGTCGGAATGAGCTCATTTTTGGACAGTAAGTACTTTATACCATATGTTTTCATGTCCCAAAAGCCCAGAATTTATTTCACAAACTAAGTGGCCGAAAATGCCCTTTTAAATTTCTGGGCAGTAGCTTTTTTGGTATTTTGCAGTTTTTAACTCCATTGCTAAAATCAGTCCACACGAAAATCTACAACACATTTTCTAGTGATTCCACTTGGATAAGTTAGAAAACTCATAGATCTAACTCTAGAACTTGACCACACTCAAAAATGTGAAATATAATATGAGATATGGTCAATTGAAGTTCATGTTCCATTTTCACCAAATTCTGATTTTCAACCCTTTGTGATTTCTAATAAACTTTTATGTTTTCACATAATAACCAACATAACTCATCATAACACTTGCTAATACTACATATAACCATGATTTTAATCGGTCCAATGCTTTTATTATGACTTTCATCATAATCCACGTAAACAAATCATTTCCACAATTTAATAAGGAATGAATACAAATGATCATTCACCATGCATGTGGTAATCCACATGACCAGTTATTTCAACCAGAATAATAAAGAATAGAATAACAGAAGAATTCACCATGCATGCGATAGGCCGCAAAAGACAGGTTATTCTCAATGAATAATAAATAATGGAACCCGGTCATGCGTAAGCGCATGCATGAGAATATTAAAGCGAAATAATAAATAATGGAACAAGGTCACGCGTAAACGCACAGACATGATATTCCGACAGAATAACAAAGAATAGAATAATAGAAGAATTTCACCATGTATGCGGTACTTTGCATATACAGGTTATTCCAACATAATAATAAAGAATGGAATAACAGAAAAATTTTACCATGTATGCGGTACTTTGCATATACAGGTTATTTCAACATAATAATAAAGAATGGAATAACAGAAGAATTTCACCATGTATGCGGTACTTCGCATATACAGGTTATTCCAACAGAATAATAAGGAATGGAATAACAATAGCTCTCTTCATGAATACGAAAGAAATAATACCCTTACCTCAAAAAGAAGATGGATCTTTGGAATAGTGAAGTAAGTAGACTTCTTCTTCTTCTTCTCTCTATAATTTCTCTCTATAATAATTTCTCTATAGCTTTAGTGAATTGGTGAGAAATGAAGGAAGACTGAGCTTCTATTTATAGGAAAATATAGTTTCAATAATTGCACATTTTGGGGCTCGAAATATTACAGTACAATACCTCTAACTTTTCTTTCCTTTTTAATTTAGTCCTGCAAGTATTATCAAACTTGCACCACCTCCCCTAATAGTAAATAATGTGAATCAATAGTTCAATCATGTGAACCAATAGTTATAATCATGTGAAAATAGGAATTACAGTATAGTACCTCCATCTATACCTCTATTTTTAACTTAGTCATGCAAGTATTATCAATTTTTCACCAACTCCCCTAATAGTACAAGAATGTGATTCAATAGTACACATATGTGAACAAATAGTTATATAAGCATGTGAATTAGTAGTAATTAATTGCTCATTTATCCGATAAATTACCCGATTTATCAATATAACCCCCAGACATCAATTATCATCGGAATAGATGTCAATTTCCATTAAAACTAATAATCTCAACCCAATGGAACTATCAATATCATCTTTAATCAACACGAACTTATTCATCATTAATATTATAACTCACAATATTTAACAACCAGGTCGTTCCCAAGAAAGAGGGGCCTTTCTGATAAGGATTTCTCCTTATTGACACGCAATTAGGTGACCAAACCTCTCCTTGAGAACTTCTAGACATTGTCGATATTATTGCAAATAATAATATGAATAACTTTGCCATCTCAATTATTGATTTAATAATATAACATATTATATAGATGATCTTGTGACAATAATTGAATCAATAATATGAGAGATATGATCTGACGTGATTAATGTAGCAATAATTGAATATAATTGAGTGACTTATCACGTAAGCATCAATAATCAATACCGTGTGCTATTATGCAACCACGCGTATTACTGTACTTTTACTACCGAGTAGTTCAATAGTTTTAATGGTAACACTTTCGCCGTTATTTTTATAAAATGATAATTTTGTCGTTTTCTAACTACGACAATACTTCCGTTGTGGGGTCCACCAATGATTGTGCCTTCGTACGAATATTCCCTGTTAAAACGAATATTCCCCGACCAATCGAATATTATATAACAACTTGTATACATTGCAAAATTTGTAAATACTACCCACAACTATAACACTATCTCAAATCCACAACATAATATTGAAAAAAAATATTTTGAGAAAATTAAATCTTTATTCGTGCGTCACGTCTCACAATATATCTTAGAATAAATTGAGGATACCTTGACTTCACTTTAATTTCTAACTCTTGAGGTATAACCTTTGAGTGTCAAATATAATCCTTCTTATCCAAGATTTTAACACATATCTCCTCATACGTTAAATCTTCTGCTATCTCGTCTAATTCCAATTCAATAATGTAGTTCGGGTCATCCACATATTTACGTAACATCGATACGTGAAAAATATGTTATGAACACGCAACATACTTGGCGGTAAAATGAGTCTATAGGCCACAGTTCTTACTCGATCAAGTATTTCAAATGGGCCAATTAAATCGAGGGTTGAGATTTCCTCTCTTCATCGATTCTTGCTTCTAGAATAACGCCCTCTGGAACCTTCTTCTTCACACTCATCAGCTCTGAGTATGTAGCTTGCACAGCTTTAACTTTATAGATTAAAATCGATTCTACTCGTATATTCGTTATCTTCACATGGGTCCCTATAGTCTTTAACTCTATCTTCATCATTTGTAAGTTATACGAAATGGATTTTTGTGTTAATAACATCACACTCGTAAACGCATACGATCTTCTATTCAATGCATCAGCTACCACGTTCGCTCTTCCACAATGATATTGAATATTACGATCGTAATCTTCAACAGCTCGAGCCAACGTCTTTGGCACATTATACGATCATTTTAGGTAAAGAAATATTTGAGGGTTTTAGAAATGGGTTTTGTACTGGGGTCAATACAAAATTTGATTTCACGCTTTAAGGTAGGCTAAGAAGTCCTTCAGGAATACGTCAGGAAATTTATTAACAACAGAAATATCATTCAAAACTGTGACTCTCATCCAAGACTTGGATATCACATGTAACGAAGGTTTCTCCTAACGGAGTTTCAATGGATAAGTCGAAGTCTAATTTCTCCGGAGTCAAATTTAAATGTTGAGCGCAAGCAAGAGAGATAAAAGAATGGGTAGTAGAACCGGTATCTAATAAGGTATAGACTTCGCAAGAATTTATAATTAACTAACCCGTGCTAACTTCATTTGGGTTACTCGCTTTTTGAGAAGTCACGAAAAATGCTCTTCTTGAAACCACCGACTTTATTTTTTCCGTATCCGCCTTTGGTACCATCGTTCCACCTGGACGTGACTTCACTATACGACAAAATCGAGCTAAATGACCTTCTCTTCTTGAAATTTTCACTTCTATTATATTGGCCATGATTACCACCGAAGTGGTTACCATTCTTGGCATGATAATTTCCCCCACGATGGTTATCATTGTTCCGATGGCCGTTGCCACCAGTATGATTATTATCGTGTTATTGGTCATTACCTTTTGGTTGAGCTAACTCAACGGTCTCATATGCTTCATTGCTTATCTCAGCATTTTCAGATGCCATTTTCAAACACTGCCACAAAACAAGGGTTAATTAACATGTCACATATTATCCCTATACTCTGACCGACCAATTAAATACCAAATAAACTTAGGTAGGACATACTAGCGAAGGAATTCCCCGTCTCTCCCCTCCTAGTTCTTGTCTCACATCTCAGCCAGGGATCATATCCCTAAGCTTTGATACCAGCTATGACTTCTATCCCTTAACCTGGATAGCACCTCACAATGATACCTATCAACTTCCCACCGCAGAACGGCGTCCCCTATGGAAAGTCTAGCTTCGGTGCATCCCATGACTTGGAAGTCACCAGCAAAAGGCTCGGGGCTCTTTTCTATGGCTTTGATACCAACTGTGACGCCCCCAAAACAGGTATACATCACCCATCTTGAGTCGCCAAATACATGGTACATAAATCAATTACAACTTAATTATATAACTATCGTGTAAAATACGACAAAACATAAACTGAGAGTTTAATCAAGAATATTGCCTTCTAGACAATATTCACTCTCAATGGAGTCCTCATACACAGTATACAAACTCAAATTCAGTCCTCATTACATTTATTATCACACTATTTAATTATGAGAATAGTGAGGACTACTAATGCTTATCATCCGAATTTGTCACTCCGTTTCCCAGACTTCGTCCCGCTTATATTCTCATTTCACGAAGAGAATAGTGAAAGAAAAATTGAGCTCAACTAGCCCAAGAAGAAATATTATAACTAAGATAATACGAATAAATTATCATTAGTCTTCAACAATGTTAAACCGATAAAATACAATAGACATCAAGTTTAAGCTGCGGTGAATAAGCAATCCATTAGAAGAGTCGAGTAGAGCGTGATATCCACTAACTTCTATGATTTAAAATATTTTTTCAATTTTTATCATTGAGACTCGACAATAAATAAACCACATCATCAAATCATCCACATACTACGGGCGAGGATATTCATTAGATCATCAATGGGCATGACTATCTTAGAATAATCCACAGTCATAATCATACCAAAACTCGTCCATCAATGCACTACAGCCAATTTGAGGATTTTTACCACATCATTTGTCACATTACGGTCATGATTACACCGAATAATCTCTGGTCATAATCACACCAAGTCTATCTATGCACGTAAGATAAAGATGACTTTCATCATAATATAAGCATGAGAATGATGACAATGATATAAGCATTAATCAAACAAAAACAAGGACAAATATTAAAGACTTTAAATTTATCCAAATATTATCAATCACTTAATAAACTCATAATTTAATATTATTAATATTATAACAATATTTTAATCACTTCTTAAACTTATAAATAATTTATTTCAATTGTTTACACTTTATCAAATAATGCATTTAATCATTCAAAAATGCCATACTCATAAGATTTCATCACCAATGATCAAATCCCTTATCAAAAATCTGCATATACCATATATAGGATTCCCAAGTCATAAAATCCTATTTTTCAATTTTGTTACTTCACATAACATATTTAACTCATTTACTCATAACTAGATTATTTTCATGAAAAATACCAAATCAGTCCCAAAAATATTTCTTTTCTGGGATTTAGCAAAATATAGTCCCATATTGAACATATATTTTTCTCGGAATTTTTAAAATTTATTTACTATTTTTCAAAAATCAATTTCTAATTAATTCCTTAAGAATTTAGCTACCTCAAGTTTAACTCCAAAAATTCCCAAATCTTGGCAGGATCTTACACATGTTAACGTGAGCTTCCAGTTTAAATTTTATGGTCATCGGAGTTATACAACTCCGATTATAGCATTTTTCGTCGGAAAAACCAAAATATTGAAATAGTCATAACTTGCTCATTTTAAGTCGGAATGAGCTCATTTTTGGACAGTAGGTACTTTATACCATATGTTTTCATGTCTCAAAAGCCCGAAATTTATTTCACAAACTAAGTGGTCGAAAATGCCCTTTTAAATTTCTGGACAGTAGCTTTTTTGGTATTTTGCAGTTTTTAACTCCATTGCTAAAATCAGTCCACACGAAAATCTACAACACATTTTCTAGTGATTCCACTTGGATAAGTTAGAAAACTCATAGATCTAACTCTAGAACTTGACCACACTCAAAAATGTGAAATATAATATGAGATATGGTCAATTGAAGTTCATGTTCCATTTTCACCAAATTCTGATTTTCAACCCTTTGTGATTTCTAATAAACTTTTATGTTTTCACATAATAACCAACATAACTCATCATAACACTTACTAATACTACATATAACCATGATTTTAATCAGTCCAATGCTTTTATTATGACTTTCATCATAATCCACGTAAACAAATCATTTCCACAATTTAATAAGGAATGAATACAAATGATCATTCACCATGCATGTGGTAATCCACATAGACAGGTTATTTCAACAGAATAATAAAGAATAGAATAACAGAAGAATTCACCATGCATGCGATAGATCGCAAAGACAGGTTATTCTCAATGAATAATAAATAATGGAACCCGGTCAATGCGTAAGCGCATGTACATAATATTAAACGCTGCATAATAAATAATGGAACAAGGTCACGCGTACGCATACGCGACATATGATATTATTCGATGTAATAATAAAGAATGGAATAATAGAAGAATTTCACCATGTATGCGGTACTTTGCATATACAAAGTTATTCCAACATAATAATAAAGAATGGAATAACGAAAAAATTTCACCATGTATGCATTACTTTACATATATCTGAGTTATTCCAACATAATAATAAAGAATGGAATAACAGAAGAATTTCACCATGTATGCGGTACTTCGCATATACAGGTTATTCCAACAAAATAATAAGGAATGGAATAACAATAGCTCTCTTCATGAATACGAAATAAATAATACCCCTTACCTCAAAAGAAAGTTGGATCTTTGGAATAGTGAGGTAGCCACTTCTTCTTTTCTTTCTCTCTATAATTTCTCTCTATAATAATTGCTCTATAGCATTAGTGAATTGGTGAGAAATGAAAGAAGAATGAGCTTCTATTTATAGAAAAATAGTTTCGATAATTACACGTTTTGGGGCTCGAAATATTACAGTACAATACCTCTAACTTTTCTTTCCTTTTTAATTTAGTCCTGCAAGTATTATCAAACTTGCACCACCTCCCCTAATAGTAAATAATGTGAATCAATAGTTCAATCATGTCAACCAATAGTTATAATAATGTGAAAATACGAATTATAGTATAGTTCCTCCATCTATACCTCCATTTTTAACTTAGTCATGCAAGTATTATCAATCTTGCACGAACTCCCCTAATAGTACATGAATGTGATTCAATAGTACACACATGTGAACAAATAGTTATATAAGTATGTGAATTAGTAGCAATTAATTGCTCATTTATCCGATAAATTACCCGATTTATCAATATAACCCCTAGACATCAATTATCATCGGAATAGATGTCGATTTCCATTAAAACTAATAATCTCAACACAATAGAACTATCAAATTCATCTTTAATCAACATAAACTTATTCATCATTAATATTATAACTCACAATATTTAACAACCAGGTCGTTCCTAAGAAAGAGGGGGCTTTCCGATAAGGATTTCTCCTTATTGGCGCGCAATTAAGTGACCAAACCTCTCCTTGACAGAACTTTTAGAATTGTCAATATTGCAAATAATAATATGAATAACTTTGTCGTCTCAATTATTGATTTAATAATATAACATATTATACAGATAATACTGTGAAAATAATTGAATCAATAATATGAGAGATATGATGCAGCAATTACTGTAGCAATAATTGAATATAACTGAGTGACTTATCACGTAAGCATCAATAATTAATACAGTATGCTACTATGCAACCACGCGTATTACAGTACTTTTACTATCGAGTAGTTCAACAGTTTTAACGGTAATACTTTCGTCGTTATTTTTATAAAATGATAATTCTGTCATTTTCTAACTACGACAATACTTCCGTTGTGGGGTCCACCAATGATTGTGCCGTCGTACGAATATTCTCTGTTAAAATGAATATTCCCCGACTAATCGAATATTATATAACAACTTGCATACCTTGCAAAATTTATAAATACTACCCACAGCTATAACACTATCTCAAATCCACACCATAATATTCAAACAAAATATTTTGAGAAAATTAAATCTTTATTCATAAAATTTGGGGTCTTACATGTATGTGATAATTAAGCAATGTAGCAGAAGTGATGAGAAGATTAGTTTAAGCTTGTGGAATTATGCTTAGTCTGGTAATGTGGTGAAATGAGAAAGTACTAATTTAATTAGTGATGAAATTAATTAGTACTATTAATAAATAAATAATTTCATAATATGATTGACTAATTTCTATTATTATTCATTAATTATCATGGATAATAACATGTAAGGAGAAATCTTATATATAAGGTTTTTCATTCAATATTAAATGATGTGTGACAATTGAAATGTAAATAATTATTATATAAAAACTATATGATAAAAGTACGCTTGACTTAAGTAATTGATCAAGTTGTATGAAAGAGTCTTATGTAACCCCATGATGTGTGTGGGAGTATTTAAATTGGTATTCTAAACCTATGAGAGAAAATAACTTTGATTACATAAATAAGTAATATTAAATGATTATTTTAGTATTTATGTAGAATTGAAATAATGAGTTTTATGGAAAGTAATATTAGTACCCAACTAAAGTATATCATAGTCTAATGTAAATATTATTGGAATTAAATGGATTATATGATTCTTGGTGTAATGTATGAGTGGGTGTATATGTATGCATATTTGTGGACAAATATCAAATAAACCCAAGTATGCTAAGTAATGGTTTGCAAATGCTGAGCATTGGTAGTATCCCAAAATGAGTGTCTTGTTCGATTTCTTCTTCACGTAATAGGCCATTGGCCTAGGTGTGACAATTGAATGTAAATAATTATTATATAAAAACTATATAATAAAATTACGCTTGACTTAAGTAATTGACCAAGTTGTATGAAAGAGTCTTATGTAACCCCATGATGTGTATGGGAGTATTTAAATTGGTATTCTAAACCTATGAGAGAAAATAACTTTGATTTCATAAATAAGTAATATTAAATGATTATTTTAATATTTATGTAGAATTGAAATAATGAGTTTTATGGAAAGTAATATTGGTACCCAACTAAAGTATATCATAGTCTAACGTAAATATTATTGGAATTAAATGGATTATATGATTCTAGGTGTAATGTATGAGTGGGTGTATATGTATGCACATTTGTGGACAAATATCAAATAAACCCAAGTATGCTAAGTAATGGTTTACAAATGCTGAGTATTGGTAGTATCCCAAAATGAGTGTCTTGTTCTATTTCTTCTTCACGTAATAGGCCATTGGCCTAGTCCCTCATTACCAAACACAAAGCTAGCAAATCATGAGGAGGGGAGTGGTCTACATGGTACTCTTCTACCAAATCCTTCATACCCATCAGCTTCTTCTCCATTCCAATGGTTTAATTCATTGAGAAAAACCTAAATTTAGTCACAAGCTTTCCTATAAATGGAACCCTTCTCATTCACAGACATTTTGCTAATTTCTCTGTTAAAACTTCAAGTTGTGTGTGAATGTGGTTGGGTTGAGCTTATACAATTTGCAAATTGAAGCTAGAGTAGCAATTCAACTTCATAGAAGGTAATATTCCTCTATATGTTCTTAAATTTAAGTTTTTGCAAAGTTCTTAGAAAAGTACAAAAATACTTGTTTTGAGTTGAAAATTTTATGGTTGAAGCATGCTAGAATGTGTCAATTGATGCTAGACATTGTTAATATGATTAAATACGAAATCAACGAAAGTTAAACGAAGTAATTTGGTCAAGTAACGAATCTGTAGTGAAGAGAATCGCTAAAGGTGTTAAACTTTGGAAAAATGGCATAAATCTTGAATTTGATTGTTTATATATTTGGGATTGTTAGAAGCATGCTAGGGATGTTTAGTAGCAAGTTAATATCAATTATATATCATTACATTGATGTTTGGATGGGAATTGGCATGTTAGCTCGTAGTAGGGGAGTGTCTGTGTTCTTCTTTGCAGAAGTCATACATTTCATACGGGGGGAAGCGAAAAGTTTAGCGATAGCTATGCACTTCCCGAGGGGTCCTGTAGTACAAATGCCCGCCTCGGCGAGGTCGATAATCTAAATGCCTTATCGACGAAGTGCTTCAGTTGATGACTTTGTTTTGATTGTTAGATGCAAGAAGTCCTAACTAACTTAACTTAAGGAGGATGTATAACCCTTAAACATTTGTCAATGCATTTTGCAAGATGTTTTAGTAGGTTTGGAGTTTTAATTATAACCTTTTGAAAGAAAAGTTAAAAGACGAAAACCATGTTTATAAAACCTTACGCCTTTTTGAAATATAACCTTTTGAGCATGTGTTTATAACTTAGTTTGTTTTACAAATACGTATGAAATATGAATTCAACTTACTATGCACGCTTCATTTGTTTGTCATGAATTCTTAATATTCAAAAACCAATTCAGTTGAAAACTCTACGACTTGTATTGTGAACTTTTGAACAAACTATGATAGGATGTTTCATGCCTTTAGAGATAACTGACATATTCGCACACTAGTTAAACATGCTATAAACTACGCATGCATAAACTAAAAGAGGTTGTTTGGCAATGTTGTGTGGTTAACGAATATTATGGTTAGTGGTTGATATAATGAGCTCTTTTAACTTTGTAAAATGGAAATTTATGAGTAAATATAACAAAGGACCAAACTTAGCCTAAAGGTTCTTCAACATGTATGAGTAACTTAAGTAATGTTCACATATGATGTAAGTATAAGAGATCTAAAATGTTTCCAAAGATTTTAAAAGTAAAACCAATGTGAGTTATACATCTATGAGTTGAATGTGTGTAGCCTACATGAATTTAGATATGTGTGATAAAAGTATATGAATATATAAATCAACTGTGTGTGACTAATGAATACCTATACATACATAAATAGGCTAACATAGTTCATTGAGGTGATTTTTCGCTATAAGTGGTAATCAACGCTAAAGGCAAATATCCTAACACACACAACTTTGGATTGTGTGCGAGTTATCTAACTTTATTTTGATTCTCATATTGAATGCAAGTTTCCTAAATTCTTTATATTGTATATTGTATAATCCGAATTGTTGCCATACTTATATCGAGCAAATATCTTTTAATATTTGGAAATCATTTGTATGCCTTGACATTGTTACAAGCATGTGACTTATCATTCATAAATGCAGTATAAAAGTGGTCTAAGCCTTTGATTCGGCTAGACTATAATCATGTGTTAAGAAAGCTATCCAAACCAATTGACTTGGTACATACTCTTGTAAATCTACTGAGATGAACAACCCTCTTAAAAAGGGGAAATTTTATATTGTCGGGGAACCGACGTGCGCACATGAGTATGATTAAATGTTATGCATATCGTAGGGTACTTTAGGCTGATCACCTGTTGTACTCGTTTATATTGGGTTTATAGTATAATACTGTTAATTCTAGTAAGAGTTCTTAGTCCTTAGTGACTGCTCAGTGTTCATTCTTATTAAACCTCGAGATGAATAAACCTTGAAATTTGTTGATATCCTTCAGCCTGTAGCGACATTTATTGAACATTCTTGATACTTCTTGATACCCTTAAACTATCAATTATTGTTATACTTTGAAGATTCAAACGTTATAACTGCTTATTCTAATTGCTATATTACTTTTTGGGCAAACTTGTTGCTCATTCTTGCTTCCCTAAAAACATTACAGTTAAGGCAGAGCAAGGCGGTACATCGGGAAAGGACAAGGGAAAGGGCAAGGCTACAGAATAGCTTAGTCCTTTAAGTGTAGAAGTATTATTATTATTGGTATGATCATTATGATGTATTTAAGGATGATTAAGTTATGTTTAAGTTTAATCACTGGATTGTTGTAGTAATGGTTACGGTACCTTGGGACGTGAATATTTATATTATATTAATGTAAATTATTCTATTAATTCTATTGTTGATGATTTTAGTATGATATTAGAATTAGTACGTGACAAACCAAATTCAAGATAGGAGTTTTTGAATTTAGGGGCGTCACAGGTTGGTATCAAAGCTATAGTTATAAACCTTAGGAGCAAGAATCCTTAGATTATAACTTAGGAGAGCTTAGAAGTTAGAGAGGGATGAAACTCATTTAGATTTTTTGTAGAGAGAGACTTAGTGTGTTATAGAATATAACTTCATTCTATACAATGAACTTATATTATTTAACATTCTGATGGAGTTGTTGTTTGTTTTGTTTTATGTTGGTGATTGTAGGATGACTGACATGGGAGGACCTAGCCGGGTGGTAGAGGAGGAGCTGTGTGATATACATGTGGTATATGAGGCACCATTGATAGCGAGGCCTATATCGGCAGTAGCCCCTATCGACGATGACGATGAGGAGGAAGAGATGGAGCCATTTCCCGTGGAGTCTGATCCAGAGGAGGAGCCTATGGAGGAGGAGCCTGAGCCCATAGAGGACTCCGACGAGGCTACTTTTGAGGATCGGATGTTGGGGGAATATGATGAGAAGATTCAGGAATTTGGAAGTAGAATCGAGGAGCTAGAGGCTGAGGCAAGGGAGAGGGAGTCTGAGTTCCAGAAATTGAGGGACGAGGACCATCAGAGGAAGTTAGTGATACAAGAGATGGAGGTAGAAATTTATCAGCCCAAGGAGGTAGGGATCCAGATGGGAACCTTGTTTCATAGGTCGGTGGCTAGGAATGTGGAGCTGGAAGGGTAGCTAGAAGAGTCTAAGTAGAGGGAGCTTAGTGAGAAGGTTGAGAATGAAGCTCTTCATACTTAGTTAGAGATGGAAGTAATGGATAGGATCCACTTCTAAGAAAAGTAGGAAGAAGCTAATGGCAGGGCTAACGATATGGAGGATGAGGTGAGGTGCAAGAGAAAGAAGATGAACAAGATGGGCTATGCGGTGTGCACGGCCATGGAAAGGTTGATTGACGGGGTAAATCATTACCCGGCAGAGCAGGGACAGACTCGACACACCATAAGATGAGATTTGGTGGTTCACATTACCCAGAGGGAGTACCAGAGCGCTGTGGACCGCGGGATGTTGGATTAAGTCTAGGTGTTAAAATTTAGTAGTTTTAGTATTTTTTTTATGTGTTGTTTAATCTGTTGTTGAAATCTCAATCTTTTGTGTAAGATGTGAGATAGTAGTAAACCTCAACTTTTGCAAAATGTTAGAGGGGTAGTAAGCTGGTGTTGTCCCCGTCTTTTGTGATAATATGGGATATGTGTTATCATTTATAGCAGTATGCTAGGGAGGATCATGTAATTGTAACGATTTGGCATATGAATATAAATGTTCTTATTTTAGAAACCATGTCATAAAATTTTTGGTTTCCTTTCTGTATTAAAGAAATAATTAATTAATATAATTAGAGACTAAGGATGAAATTTTGTGATGCAGAAAATGCCGCCCAGACATAGAATAACTGCACCGGAAGAATCGATTAATGATGAGAGAGGACCAGTAGATCCGATACAGAGGCTTATAGATTTGTTAGGAGAAGCTCTTAGGGGAAGAAACGAACCAGTACCACCCATTCCCCAATTAGCTTCGATCACAAACTTCAAGGACTTTAGGAGTGTAGGACCTTTGGAATTCGTGGGTACTACCGATCCTATCGTGGCGCAAACGTGGATCAAGGAAATGGAGAAAGCCTTCACCATTACTCGTGTGGGTGAAGACTAGAAAATCGTGTTTGCTACATATATGATGAGGGGTGAAGCAAACTACTGGTGGGAAGCAAATCAACAGAGGGCGGGAGAAGAGACTATAACCTGGGAAAGGTTTAAGACTTTGTTCTTCGAGAATTACTTCCTGAATAGCATGAAGATTAGGATGGAGGTAAAGTTTATAGAACTGAAACAAGGGGAGATGACGGTGGCGCAGTACCCAGCCAAGTTCAATGAACTCGAACGATTTGCAACACATCAAGTCAACACTGAAGAAAGGAAAGCTCGACGCTTCGAACTCAGACTAAAACCTTGGTTGTTCAACAAGGTGTCGGTCCTTCAAATCGACTCGTTCGCCACATTATTGGAGAAGGCAATAATTGCTGAAGGAGGTAGCGAGGCATTGAGCCAATACAACAAGGAGAAGAAGAACAAGAATATTGGGGGAGAAACTCGTGGAGGGAGTAGTAGTGGTGGAAGCCATCTGGGAAAGAGGAAATGGGATAACCACAACAACGACAACAACAACAACAATACCAACAATTGAAACATCAGCCAGTCAGAAGGTTATCAAGGAGGGTTTAAGAAAAGAAGTGAAGCTTGCTCGAAATGTGGGAGGAGCCATCAATGGGAATGCTGGAAGGGGCGCAACATCTGCCACAACTGCGGCCAGGAAGGGCACATTTCACCGAACTGCCCAAAACTGAAAAAGATTAAGGGATGTTTCGCGTGTGGCTTAACTGAACATCAAATTAAGGATTTCCCAAAGAAGGGGAGCAACGGAGGAAGCAACCAACAGGGAGGGGGCAACAAGCAGATGATCGGAGGACCAACACAATCCAATCGACCAACTGCCCGAACCTTTAACATAACTATCCAGGATGCAGTGGCTGCAAAAGACGTGGTGTCAGGTATTCTCCCAATCAATAATATAAATGCCTATGTATTATTTGATTCGGGTGCTACCTATTTCTTTATCTCTGAAGAATTTTCTAGACAACTAAACATACCCATGAACGCTTAGAAAATTTGTTGAACATAGAGATTGCGAATAAGGAAGTAATTCCCGCAGAGTTTGTTTACCAAAACTGTTGTGCAAACATTAGAGGTCATGAACTAAATGTAGACTTAATTCCGATTAGACTGGGAGAGTTTGATGTGATATTAGGAATGGATTGGTTATCCAGCCATGCTGCGATAATCAATTATCAAGAGAAGAGTGTGAACCTTCAGACTTCAAATTGGTCTAAGGTAGTGTTTGATGGTAGCTCATCGCTCGAGCAATCGTGTTGCCTTATGATGATGCAGGCCAAGAAATTGTTAAAGAAAGGATGTGTAGGTTATTTGGCGTATATAGTAGATACTCAGAAGAAGGGAGTAGGAATGAAGAATATATCGATAGTCAAAGATTTTCAAGATGTGTTTCCAGATGATCTGCCTGGTCTTCCGCCAGACAGAGAAATCAAATTCGTAATAGACTTAGCACCAGGAACGACACCGATTTTGAAAGCCCCATATCGTATGGCGCCAGTGGAAATGAAGGAATTGATGATACAATTGCAAGAGTTGCTAGATAAGGGTTACATTAGGCCAAGTGTTTCTCCTTAGGGAGCACCGATGTTGTTTGTAAAGAAAAAGGATGGATCGATGAGGCTCTATATCGACTATCGAGAGTTGAACCGAGTGATAATTAAGAATAGATATCCATTACCAAGGATAGATGACCTTTTCGATCAACTGAAGGGAGCAAAATGTTTTTCCAAAATAGACTTACGAACGGATTATCATCAGTTGAAAGTGCGAGAGGAGGACATACCAAAGACGACGTTTTGAACTTATTACGGACATTACGAATTTCTAGTGATGTCATTTGGGTTAACTAATGCTCCGGCATCATTCATGGACTTGATGAACCGAGTTTTCAAGCCATACTTAGATAAGTTCGTAGTAGTGTTTATTGACGACATTTTGATTTATTCAAAAACTAGGGAAGAGCATGCCGAACACCTGAAGACAATATTGGAAGCATTGAGAAAGGAAAAGATGTATGCTAAATTTTCAAAATGTGAATTTTTGATGGAGAATGTTCAATTTTTGGGACACGTGATAGATCAAAATGGGATTTCTGTGGATCCTGCAAAAGTGGAGGCAGTAAGTAACTAGGAACAACCAAGGACGCTAACAGAAGTAAGAAGTTTCTTAGGATTAGCCAGGTACTATCGAAGATTTATCCATGATTTTTCTAAGATAGCAACCCCGCTGACCAATCTAACGAGGAAGACAGTGAAATTCATGTGGACGAACAAATGCGAGGAGAGTTTTCAAGAATTGAAGAGGAGGTTGAGTGAAGCGTCTGTATTATCATTACAGGATGATATAGGAGGATTTGTAGTGTATAGTGATGCGTCGCATAGAGGACTTGGCTCTGTGCTAATGCAACATGGAAAGGTCATTGCATATGCGTCACGATAGTTAAAAGATTTAGAAAAATGATACCCTACCCAAAACTTGAAGTTAGCAGCGGTAGTTTTTGCTTTGAAGATTTGAAGGTATTATTTGTATAGAGAGAAATGTGAGATATACACAGACCACAAGAGTCTAAAATATATCTTCACACAGAAGGAGTTGAATATGCGACAAAGAAGGTGGTTGGAATTAATCAAGGATTACGACTGCGAAATTCTTTAATCACCCGAGGAAAGCAAATGTAGTTGCCAATGCTTTGAGTAGAAACGAAAGGGAGAAGTTATTCAAATTGACAACTCAAGAGGAATTAATAAGAGGAATGAAAAGGTTGGAAATAGAGGTTGAGGAACCGAAAGAAGTGGAAGGAAAATTATTCGTGATGGAAGCTCACCCGACATTATTAGATAGAATGAAGGAAGCACAAGAGGAAGATGAAGAATGTGAGAAGATAAAGAAGAGAATAGTAGGGAATGAGGAAGAAAAGTTCAAAGTAGATAAGGATGGTATATTAAGATTTGAGGGTCGAGTATGGGTGCCAGCTGTAACCAAGCTGAGAGAGGAAATCTTGCATGAAGCACACAATACGACGTATTCTGTTCATCCAAGAGGCACAAAGATGTACCGGGATCTTCGACTCCACTTTTGGTGGCTTAATTTGAAAAGAGAAATTGCAAAATGCGTTAGTAGATGTCTTACTTATCAAAGGGTCAAAGAAAAACATCAGAGGCCAAGTGGACTACTTCAACCACTAGAAATACTAGAATGAAAATGGGAGCACATTACGATGGACTTCGTGGTTGAACTTCCAATCACACAGAAGGGTTATGATGCCATTTGGGTTATCATGGACCGACCGACAAAGACAACTCATTTTCTACCCATCAAGATCCGATTCAACTTGAACCAGTTAGCAAATTAATATGGAAAGGAAATTGTATCGCGACATGGAGTGTCGGTGTCGATTGTCTCCGATCGAGATCCGCATTTCATGTCAAAATTCTTGAAAAGTTTGCAAGAACGAATGGGAACTCAGTTGAGATTAAGTATTGCATATCACCCTAAAATCGACGGGCAGAGTGAACGAACCATACAAACGTTGGAGGACATGCTTAGAGCTTGCGTGATGGACTTCAAAGGGAATTGGGATGATCACTTACCATTGGTAGAATTGGCTTACAATAATAGTTATCATGCGAGTATTGGTATCCCGCCATATGAAGCTCTTTACGGGAGAAAAGGTAGAACACCATTGTGTTGGGACGAAGCCAGAGAACAATGACTTTTGGGACCGGAATTAGTTCAAAAAATGGCTGAAGTAGTAACAAAGATAAGGGACAGATTGGTAGCAACTCAATATCACCAAAAGAAGTACGCTGATTTGCATCGTCAGAATCGAGACTTTGAAGTTGGTAGTTTTATGTTTTTGAAGGTGTCTCCCTGGAAGGGAAAGATCAGATTCAGAAAGAAAGGGAAATTGAGTCCGAGGTTCACAGGACCATTCGAAATCTTAAAATGAGTGGGTGAAGTGGCATACAAAGTTGCATTACCACCTGAATTGGAACATATTCACAACTTGTTTCACATTTCGGTGTTACGTCTATACAAACCTGACTATAGACACGTGATCTCCTACGAGCCCATTTAAGTAGAAAAAATCTAACGTATGAAGAAATTCTTATTCAAATACTAGATAGAAAAGAACAAACGTTGAGGAATAAAATTATATCTTCTATAAAAGTGGTTTGGCGAAACCACGATACTGAAGAGGCCACGTGGGAATTAGAAGATAAGATGAGAAGGGATTATCCCCATTTATTTGTATAACCTTGTATAATTCCGAGGACATAATTCTTATAAGGGGGGGGGGGGAGGATGTAATACCCGCGAATTTTAATAAATTATAATATTGAGAATAAAGATTGTTTGCCTATTTATTTGAATATAAATATATATAGTATTGGCATGAGTTGTGATAAGTAATTTAATTGATTAAGCATGTGATAATTAAGCAATGTAGCAGAAGTGATAAGAAGCTTAGTTATATATGCACATTTGTGGACAAATGTATGAGTGGGTATATATATATATATATGCACATTTGTGGACAAATATCAAATAAACCCAAGTATGCTAAGTAATGGTTTACAAATGCTGAGTATTGGTAGTGTCCCAAAATGAGTGTCTTGTTCTATTTCTTCTTCACGTAATAAACCATTGTCATAGTCCCTCATTACCAAACACAAAGCTAGCAAATCACGAGGAGGGGAGTGGTCTACATGGTACTTTTCTACCAAATCCTTCATACCCATCAGCTTCTTCTCCATTCTAATGGTTTAATTCATTGAGCAAAACCTAAATTTGGTCACAAGCTTTCCTATAAATGGAGCCCTTCTCATTCACAGACATTTTGCTAAATTCTCTGTTAAAACTTCAAGTTGTGTGTGTGGTTGGATTGAGCTTATACAATCTGCAAATTAAAACTAGAGTAGCAATTCAACTTCATAGAAGGTAATATTCCTCTATATGTTCTTAAATTCAAGTTTTTGCAAAGTTCTTAGAAAAGTACAAAAATACTTGTTTTGAGTTGAAAAGTTTGTGGTTGAAGCATGCTAGAATGTGTCAATTGATGCTAGACATTGTTCATATGATTAAATACGAAATCAACGAAAGTTAAATGAAGTAATTTTGTCAAGTAATGAATCCGTAGTGAAGAGAATTACTAAAGGTGTTAAACTTTGGAAAAATGGCATAAATCTTGAATTGATTCTTGAATTTGATTGTTTATATGTTTGGAATTATTACAAGCATGATAGGGACGTTTAGTAGCAAGTTAATATCAATTATATATCATTACATTACTGTTTGGATGGGATTTGGCATGTTAGCTCGTAGCATGGGAGTTCCTGTGTTCTTACTACAGAAGTCATGCTACCTGGGGAAGTTTGAAGAAGTATATGCATACAAGCTGGGGGTCCTCAGTAGTACAAATGCCTACTCTTTGGGGGGTGTTTTGAATGACTTACTTTGTTTTGATTGTTTGATGCAAGAAGTCTTAACTAACTAAACTTAAGGAGCATGCATAACCCTTAACATGTGTCAATGCATGTTGCAAGATGTTTTAGTAGGTTTGGAGTTTGAATTATAACCTTTTGAAAGAAAAGTTAAAAGACGAAAACCATGTTTATAAAACCTTACGCCTTTTTGAAATATAACCTTTTGAGCATATGTTTATAACATAGTTGGTTTTACAAATACGTATGAAATGTGAATTCAATGTACTATGCACGCTTCATTTGTTTGTCATGAAATCTTAATATTCGAAAACCAATTCAGTTGAAAACTCTATGACTTGTATTGTGAACTTTTGAACAAACTATGATAGGATGTTTCATGCCTTTAGAGATAACTGACATATTCGCACACTAGTTAAAAATGCTATAAACTACGCAAACATGAACTAAAAGAGGTTGTTTGGCAATGTTATGTGGTTAACGAATACTATGGTTAGTGGTTGATATAATGAGCTCTTTTAACTTTGTAAAATGGAAATTTATGAGTAAATATAACAAAGGACCTAACTTAGCCTAAAGGTTCTTCAACATGTATGAGTAACTTAAGTAATGTTCACATATGATGTAAGTATAAGAGATCTAAAATGTATCCAAAGATTTTAAAGGTAAAATCAATGTGAGTTATACATCAATGAGTTGAATATGTGTAGCCTAAATGAATTTAGATATGTGTGATGAAAGTATGTGAATATGTAAATCAACTATGTGTGACTAATGAATACCTATACATACATAAATAGGCTAACATAGTTCATTGAGGTGATTTTTCGCTATAAGTGGTAATCAACGCTAAAGGCAAGTCTCCTAACACACACAACTTTGGATTGTGTGCGAGTTATCTAACTTTATTTTGATTCTCATATTGAATGCAAGTTTTCTAAATTCTTTATATTGTATATTGTATAATCCGAATTGTTGCCATACTTATATCGAGCAAATATCTTTTAATATTCGGAAATCATTAGTATGCCTTGACATTATTACAAGCATGTGACTTATCATTCATAAATGCATTATAAAAGTGGTCTAAGCCTTTGATTCGGCTAGACTATAATCGTGTGTTAAGAAAGCTATCCAAACCAATTGACTTGGTACATACTCTTGTAAATCTACTGAGATGAACAACCTTCTTAAAAAGGGGAAATTTTATATTTTCGGGGAATCGACGTGCGCACATGAGTATGATTAAATGTTATGCATATCGTAGGGTACTTTAGGCTGATCACCTGTTGTACTCGTTTATATTAGGTTTATAGTATAATACTGTTAATTCTAGTAAGAGTTCTTAGTCCTTAGTGACTGTTCAGTGTTCATTTTTATTAGACCTCGAGATGAATAAACCATGAAATTTGTTGATATCCTTCAGCATGTAGTTGACAAGCCAATCATGTTTGATGCTAAAGCATATACTTTGTAATAATCTTATTCATATATTAATAAAAAGTATTAGTTTATTAAAGGTTTTTAATTATGTACATGATGTTGCTTTATAATATGTGATAAACCCATAGTTTTAAGCAATGCTTTTGTAATAATGATGATGATCATTCTAATGAGATCTAAATTCTTAGAAAGCTTAAAACTAAAATAGTTCTCAATCGTTGGATTACTAAATTGGGGATTAGTGAATCCGGATAGATTGATACATACGTTGCTTGCTCATTGGATGAGGATGATTGATCTCATTATCATTTGTGTGGAGACACTAAAGCAAGTATGTAGATGCTTATTAGAGAATAAGTTCATTGAACGTGGCTCGCTAAGAAATACCTAATGGAGTTTTACTTTCCTGTCAATAGGAATTCCTGTAGTGATAGTAGTACAAGTGATCCTTGGACTTGAGGTCATCATAGTATCTTGTGTATGATGAGTTATACTTTGACTTATTCCTTAAGACCCTTAGGGTATATCAAAAGGTATGCTTGGGTATAATAAGTTGTATATAGAGATAATGTATGATCAATAAAGGATCTACCACTTCTAGTAAAAGAAGAGAAATGTCCTATGTGATGCGATAAATGACAACCCAAGAGTCCTTCGCCAAAAGCGAGAATGAAATTAGAAAGGAGTTTCTAATTTGTATTATTTGAGTTGTGCATTTAAGACTCGAAATACATATAATTAAATAAAATAAGACTTGACAATAATTTCATGCCTTATATTTAATTGGGACATTGTATGGTGGAAGGATTGAATCAGTATCAGAACTATTTACTCAAATATTCTTTTATGATTAATGTTGAAATCTATATTATCCGGAAAGTCGTTGATCATTTAGGGAGCTTTATCCTATTGTAGAATAAATATTATTTATTTTAATAAATTAATAATTTAATTTATTTATTTAAATAAGATTAGAATTGTTCTAATTGATTTATTCACAACCTGTTTAATATGGAGAGAACCCAGATTACACACCATAAAAGGAAGAATAATTATTTAAGAAGTTAATGACATAATCGTAATAATATATTAAGTATATTTAATTTAATCTATGGTGATAGAATAAATTAAATAGCTTAATATTTATTATTTTAATATTTTAAAATATTAAATATAAATTAATAAGAGGAGACTTATTAATATTATTACAATTATTATTATTTTAATTTCTAAAAGAGTTTAATAATTAATTTAATATTAAGATACTTCTCATTTATTCCTAATAGGATTAGGAGGGAAAATTAGTTAAATGAGTTTAATTGATTATCTCTAATAAGATTAGGGAGCCTATTTAATTAAAAGAGTTTAATTAAATAAATAATATCTTATTAAATAGGGTTACCTGATATCTTTATAAGAGGAGTCTTATATCATATATCAAATATACATAATTCCAACAGTTGAGAGAGTACGCTCTTTTTCTATAAGAGATAGAAAAATTTGGGTTTAGCCAACCACCCATCTTCTTGAATCTTTCTTCTTCCTATGATCACCTCTGAAGCAAACACTCAGGTGGCTAACATCGATCAAAGGAAGGAACCAAACCCGGTGGATTCAAGTTGAACACGAAAAGGATTGGAGGTGAACTTGTACCCGAGGAAGCTCGAATCTTCAAGGGTATGATTCATATTCTTTATCTCTTCGTTTAATTAATAATTGTGCATAAAGGATGATCCGGGTATATGATTTGTAAAATTTTAAAACTCTGATTTTCTACGTTTTCGCTTATTTTGTGCAATTTGATTGCGTCCAAGAATCTTACAAATCTAACAGTGGTATCAAAGCCAAATCTTTATGCTAAATTATTAATTGTTTTAATTTTATATGTATGTTGATATGTGTTTAGAACAATTTAATTGAGTATAATTAATTGTATAAAATTTATTTTTAAAAAAATCGCAAAATCTATATATTTTTTTTAAAAAGGGGGCTCTGCGTATCACGGAACATGAATATTATAAATCAATTAAAATTTTTGATTAATGCCACGTGAATAATATAATCATGTTTTGTTAATTGTTAACAGTGATTTTTTTTGTTTATTCAAAAATATGATGCGTGATTTGGGTGATCTGGTGATATTATATATATACATATCTCACGTGACAACAGTACATCAGGATGATTACTTATAAATTACTTATATATATAATGATTCAATGATTCCTTTGGTTTTATATGCTCCTGTAGCATGTTTTCATTATTATATATATAAAATTAGTTATATATATAATACTTTTGTACACAGTGTGTTTCACGTGTATATTATAAATATATATATATATATATATATATTATAAGGCACAAATTTTAATAAATAAAGATGAATTTTCATAAATATTATTTTGAATATTATGGAATAATTTGATATAATGTTATAGTTGTGGGTAATATTTATAAATTTTGAAAAGTATGCAAGTGGTTATATTATATTCGATTGGTGGGGAGAATATTAGGTTTAGCGAGGGAATATTCGCATAACTACTCAATCATTGGTGGACCCTACAAATGTAATTATTATTATTTGATTGAGAAAAAAGACAAAAATATTTTATTGAAATAACTACGCGGAAGTTTTACCGTAGTAGTTCTTTGTTGACTCTTTCAGTAGTAAAAGAAGTACGATGATGTACGTGTGGTTGTATAAGAGTACACCGGTATTGATTATCGATCTTTATGTGAGAAGTCACTCAGGTTTGATTCCATTATCACGATTAATAATATGAATTATTATAGCGATAATGACGTTTTGTTTTATTCAAACATCTTTTATATAAAATAGAATACTTTATTAAAGTTATTCTATAAATAGAATATATTATATTTTATTATCGTAAATGTTGCGTAGTGTTTTTTGCGTAGTGTTTTGCGTAGTATTGCGTAAGTGTTTGATAGTAAAATGTTTTTATATAAATAGAATATATTATATTTTATTTAAGATTTTTCTTTAAATATGATACGTCAGATTAAAGTAAATCAATCTGGACTGCTTCATGGATTAGTTACTATCGATTCCATTTTCCTATAAATAGTTCATTCCTTCATTATTTTCTTACGAATTCATTTAAACTACAGAGAAATTATAGAGAGGTTTATAGAGAAAGTTATAGAAAGAAGAAGAGTATTCTGCTACTTCACTACTTCCATATTCAGCCTTTTACTAGTAAGGGGTGTTATTCTTTCTTCAAGAGAACTTACATTATTCCATTCACTATTATTCTCATTGGAATAACTTTGTAAAAGTGGTATACCTATATACATAACTTTGTATACGTGGCATACCCTATACTTGGTGAAATCCTCTCGTTATTCCATTCTTTATTTATTCTCATTGGAATAACTCAGATATATGCTGCTTAATTCTATACTTGGTGACATTCTTCTATTATTCGCCTGGAACATCCCGCTCACGTTTTTCTGTACCCTAATTCTAGTTCCGCTTTTCATTATTCTTGGAACATCCTCATCGCAGGTGTTTTACACCGGACCGGTTCCGCCTTTTATCATTCTGCTTGGAATGTCCTATCTCGTGTGTTTTACACCGGATCCGGTTCCATCTTTATTATTCTGTTGAACATCCCGCTTGCCAGGTGAATTTCACCCGACCGGTTCCGTTATTATTATTCTTACATTGAATAACTGCTATGCAAGTACCGCATGCATGGTGATTTCTTTTGTTATTCCATTTTTTATTATACCCAAATTGGTTAAAACTTTTGACTTCTATACTCCATGAAATTAGTAGAATATCCTCGATATTTGCGTTTTCATCCAAAGATCTTTTCACTAAATATTCTTCCGATCATTCTTGAATTTTACTCTACAAAGCAAGATCATGTCGATAATTTGGACGTTAATAATTCCCGGATAAAATAATTCTTGAACTTGTTTTATTGAATTCTTATATCATTGTCATCATCCTCATGTTTATATTTTTTTAAAGTCATCTCGTACCTGTAGAGCATGGATGGACTTGGTATGATTATAATTGTGGATTATTCTACGTAATCATGGCCGTAATGTTACAAATGATGTGATTAAAAATCCTCGGGGCAGTAGTAGTGCATTGATGGACAATTGTTGGTATGATCATGACCATTAATGAATACACAACTATTCTCGGCCGTAGTGCGTGAATAATTGTGATCGTGATATTTAAGAATATCCTCGTCCGTAGTGCGTAAGTGATTCGATGATGTGGATTATTTATTAAAGTCGAGTCTCATTATAATAACAAGTGATGAAAAACCTTTTAAATCATAAAAGATAGTAGATTTTATTTTCTACTTGACTCTTTTAATGGATCAGATATTCAACGCGCAGCTTAAACCGGTTGTACGTTGTATTTTATCGGTTTAACATTGTTGAAGACTATTGATAATTTATTCTCGCATTATCTTAGTCATAATATTTCTTCTTGGGCTAGTTGAGCTCACCCTTTCTTTCACCGTTTCTTCTGTGAAATGATAATATAAGCTGGGGACGAAGTCGGGGAAGCGAGTGATGGTCCTCAAGATAGCATTAGTAGTCCTCACTATTCGTGAAATAGTGTGATAATAATTGTAATGAGGACTTTTTTTTGAGTTTGTATAATATCTAGTAGATTTATATTTGTATTTAAACTCACGCTTTATGTCATATTGACACGACATATATGTTAATAAGTTGTATTTAAATTTCTGCCATGTATGTGGGCGACCCAAGATGGGTGATGTATACCTAATTTTGGGGGCGCCATATTAATATCGAGCTAAGGATATGATCCACCGCTAAGATGTGAGAAAAGTACTAGGAGGGAGAGAGGGAATACCTTTTCGCTAGTATGACCTACCTAAATTTATGTGCTATTTTATTGGTCGGTCAGAATATAAAGATAATTGTTTCATGTCAATTATTTTTTTTTTTGTTTTGTGGCAGTATCTGAAAATGACATCTGAGAATGTTGAGAATAGCAATGGAGCACAGGCGATCGTTGATTCACCACATATCAATAATCAGGATAATGTGCATCAGGAAGGCGACAATCCTCATGCAAACAACAACACTGACCAAATGATGAATGATCAAATGTTCAGAGGCTTTATGCAATTTATGCAACAGCAGGCGAGAGCGACTCCTGTCCAAAACGTAGGTGGAAATACGGAAAACTCTCGGGCGGTCACCGCTAAACAATTCAAGGAGCTGGGACCACCGGAGTTTAAGGGAGAGCCAAAACCACTTCTGGCGGAAGCATGGATAAAGCAGATTACCAAGATATTTGATGTCTTGGGATGCTCCGAGAGCAAAAGGTTCCCTTCACGCTTTATATGTTGCGTGGAGAGCGGAGACATCGTGGGAATCGGTAAAACGTACTCAACTTCATTGTCTTCAAGATATCTTGGGAGAAGTTCCAGAGTCGTTTAACGACAAATACTTTCACGAAAGTATTCGCCATATGAAGGAGGTGGAGTTTATCAAGTTGGAACAAAACAATATGACCGTGTCACAACACGAGGCAAAATTTGCGGAGTTATCACGGTTCGTCCCCACTTGGTGGATAATGAAGAGAGAATGGCGCGAATGTTTTTAAGAGGTTTGAAGTCGGAGATACGTCCAACATCTTATTTCTCATAAACCGTGTTTGTATTCGGATGTTGTAAATAGGGCTCGATTGGTGGAGCGCGATAACGAGTCAACGCAACTAAAAGAGAGAAAGCTAAAGCAAAGTTATAATACCAAAGGTAGTAGTCATCGGGCGGTGACAACAAGCGTGGAGGGAATCAACAAAGCGGATATGGTAACCACTTCTTGGTAATCGAGGCCAAAACAATAAAATGGACATTTCAAGAAACGGAGATTCAACAATGATGGAAAGACGCGTCGACCAAAGAACCAAGTTGTTAAGGAAGGAGAAAGACCACCTATCATATGCTTCAAATGCGGAGAAGAGGGACACATCGGTTCGAATCGTGCCATGCCATCCAAAGCATGTTATAATTGTGGAAGAGAAGGTCACTTAGCTCGATTTTGTCGTTTTATCAAGACAAATTCAACTAGGATGGAGGCACCAAAGGTCGTCCCGTAAAAAGTCAAACCTAGAAGTAAGGAGAGCGTTTGTTGTGACCTCCCGAGAGCAAGGAACCCGAATGAGGTCATCACGGTAAGCTTATCATAAACTCTAATGAAGTCTACACTTTATTTGATAATCGGTTCTACCCATTCTTTTATTTCTCCTACTTGCGCCATCGATTAAATTTGACTCGAGAAATTAGACTTCGACTTATCTGTGGAAACTCCGTTGGGAGAAACCTTCATTACATCCACATGCTTATAAGTCTTGTTTGGTTCAAATCGGTACCCTCACATTACACAATCGATCTTATTTCATTAAAATACTTGCATTTGACGTGATTCTAGGATTGATTGGTTAACTACTTATCATGCAAAAATTGATTGTTTTCGTAAGGTTGTTAGCTTTCATATTCCTAATCAACCTATTATGCTAATTCAAACGACCAAACCATTAAAATCAATCACTACGGTCATCTCAAGCCATAAAGCTATTCGTTTATTGAAAAATGGATGTCAAGCTTTCTTAGCTCATGTCATCAGATTTAAACAAAAATACGCCAATTTTGAGCGATATTTCTATTGTTAATAAATTTCCTCGACGATTCTCAAGAACTTCCCCGGCCTACCCCGTGAGCGTGAAATTGAATTTTGTATCGACCTTGAACCCGGTACAAAACCTATTTCCAAAGCCCCATATCGAATGGCTCCTATTGAACTTGTGGAGTTAAAGATCCAACCGCAGGAATTGTTAGACATCGCTTTATTCGTCCTAGTACTTCTCCTTGGGGTGCTCTGTTCTATTCGTGAAGAAGAAAGATGGAAGTATGCGACTTTGTATTGATTATCGGGAGTTGAATCATGTCACCATCAAAATAGGTATCCATTGCCACGTATTGATGACTGTTTGACCAAATGCAAAGAGCCAAATTCTTTTCAAAGATTGATCTTCGTTCCTGATATCACCAATTGAAGATTAGAATCACCGACATTCCAAAGACGGCTTTAACTCCCAGACGGGCATTATGAATTCCTAGTCATGTCCTTTGGATTGACTAATGCTCCTACCGCCTTCATGGATATGATGAACCGAGTATTCAAGGAATATTTAGATCACTTTGTGGTCGCTCTTTATTGATGACATCCTTATTTATTCCAAAAGCCGTGAAGATCATGAGCAACACTTGAGGTCGACACTCCAAAAGCTTCGTGAATATAAGCTTTATGCCAAGTTGAAGAAATGCGAGTTCGGCTTGAAGAAGTAGCATTCCTTGGGCACGTGGTATCAAGTCATGGAATATCTGCTGACCAAAGAAAGATAGAAGCTATTCAAAGTCGGGAACAACCTAAATCGATGATCAAGCACGTAGCTTTCTCGGTTTAATTTGGTTATTATCGGAGATTCGTGGAAGGATTTTCTCGAATCGCTACTCCATCGACTCAAATTTCGACTCGAAAAGATACAAAGTTCTATTGGAGCGAAGAATGTGAGAAGAGTTTTCAAGAACTCAAGAAGAGACTTATTTCAAAGACTGCTCGACAATACCATCCGCCTCGAGGGATTTGTCATCTACGATGATGCTTCGAGCAAAGGGTTGGGATGTGTTCTTATGCAACATGGAAAAGTTATAGCCTATGCCTCACGACAACTCAAAGAATATGAGAGGAATTATCCTACTCATGATCTGGAGTTGGCAGCTGTTGTCTTTGCACTTAAAATTTGGAGGCATTACTTGTATGGGGAGAAAGTGGAGATCTTTACGGATCATAAAAGCCTCAAATATTTCTTCACTCAAAAGGAACTCAACATGCGACAACGACGTTGGCTTGAATCATTGAAAGATTATGATCATACCATCCAATACCATCCTCGGAAAAGCGAACGTAGTAGGCGATGCATTGAGTAGAAGATCGTATGCAAGTACGAGTGCGTTATTGTCATCACAAAGGCCCATTTTGTGTGACTTGCAAAGGATGGAGATAGAGTTAAAGACTCCAGGGACGCATGTGATGATAGCGAATATACGAGTAGAACCGACTTTAATCGATAAAGTTAAAGTCGCTTTCGCTAGCTGCACTGGAGCCGATGCGCATGATGAAAGAAAGTGCAAGAGAGGGTGCGCCTTAAGCAAGAATCGATGAAGAAGGAATACTTGAGTCAACTCCGGACTTTGTGTTCTTAACGACCACGATTTAAAGTATAATATCATGATGGAGGCGCACAACACACCATTTGCAATCCATCTCGGGAGTACCAAAATGTATCATGATATTCGCTATACATTTTGGTGGAGCAATATGAAGAGAGAGATAGCGCTGCTTTATCTCAAGGTGTCTAACTTGTCAACGAGTTAAAGCGGAGCATCAAGTACCAAAAGGTCCATTGCAACCACTTGAAATTCCGTAATGGAAGTGGGAGCACATTACCATGGATTTCAAGCACGGCCTTCCTAAGGTTTCTCAAGGCATCGATGCGATTTGGGTCATTGTTGATAGATTGACCAAGTCTGCTCATTTCTTCGACGACACGAAACTTATACACTTGAACGCCTTGCTCAGTATGTACATAAACGAGATTTTAAGATCGCATGGTATGCCGGTATCCATAGTTTCCGATCGAGACCCAAGATTCACTTCACGATTTTGGGTTAGTTTGCAAAAGCTATGGGCACGCACTTACGATTTAGCTTCTAAGCATATCATCCTCGATTTTATTTTGACGACAATCGGAGAGGACTATTCAAACTCTTGAAGATCTATTAAGACTCGTGTTCTTGATTTCAAGGAGTTGGGACAAGTTCTTACCATTGGTGGAGTTTTCCTACAACAACAGCTATCAAGCAAGTATCGGCATGGCTCCATTCAAGCGTTATGCGGAAGAAAGTGTCGCTCTCAAAGATTTGGGGATGAGGTGGGTGAAGCAACGTTGTTGGGGCCGGAGTTGGTACGTATGACTACTAAAAAGATTCAAACGATCGACAACGATAAAAACCTCACAAAATCGATAAAAGAGTTATTGATCGATCTTCATCGAAAGGACGGGAATTTGATATAGAGATCATGTGTTGTTAAAAGTTGCTCCGTGGAAAGGAGTTACAAGATTTGGAAAGAGAGGAAAGCTTAATCCTCGATTCATCGGGTCCATTTTAATCCTCGATCGAGTAGGAACTGGCCTATAGACTCGCTTTTACCGCCAAATATGTCTCGTGTTCATAACGCTTTTCACATATCCATGTTACGTAAATATGTGAAAGACCCGAACCATATTATTGAGTTAGAACCGGACGAAATAGCGGAAGATTTGACGTATGAAGAGGTTCTGCTCAAATTTTGGATAAGAAGGAACATATTCTACGCTCAAGGTTATACCTCAAGTCAAAGTTTTGTGGAGAAACCATGATGTTGAGGAAATGACTTGGGAGTTAGAATCAAATGAAATCAAGGTATCCTTACCTCTTCGACATACCAGGTACGTACCCTAATTTCGAGGGCGAAATTTCATAAGAAGGGGAGGTTGTAAGACCCCAGCTTTTAATAAATAAAGATGAATTTTCTATAAATATTATTTTTGAATATTATGGAATAATTTGATATAATGTTATAGTTGTGGGTAATATTTATAAATTTTGCAAAGTATGCAAGTGGTTATATTATATTCGATTGGTTTGAGAATATCTTTTAGCGAGAATATTCGACATAAATACTCAATCATTGGTGGACCTCACAAATGTAATTATTGTCGGATTGAGAAAAAGACAAAATATTTTATTGAAATAACTATGAAGTTTTACCAAGTAGTTCTTGTTGAACTACTCTTAGTAAAAGTACAATGAATACGTGGGTTGCATAAGTAGACACCAGATTGATTATTGATGCTTATGCCAGAAGTCACTCATTCCATTGATTCCATTATCATGTCGATTAATAATATGAATTATTATAGCGATAATGACGTTTTTGTTTTATTCAAAACATCTTTTATATAAAATAGAATACTTTATTAAAGTTATTCTATAAATAGAATATATTATATTTTATTATGCGTAGTGTTGCATAGTGTTTTTATAGTGTTTTGCATAGTATTGCATAGTAAAATGTTTTTATATAAATAGAATATATTATATTTTATTTAAAAGATTTTCTTTAAATATGGACCGCCGTCAGATTAAAGTAAATCAATCTAGACTGCTCATGGATTAGTTACTATGCATTCCATTTTCCTATAAATAAAGCTCATTCCTTCATTATTTTCTTACGAATTCATTGAAACTCTAGAGAGAGAAATTATAGAGAGAAAGCTATAGAGAGAAAGTTATAGAAAGAAGAAGAGTATTTTGCTACTTCACTACTTCCATATTCAGCTTCTTTTACTGTAGGGGTGTTATTCTTTCTTCTTGAAGAGAACTTCTCATTATTCCATTCACTATTATTCATTTGAATAACTTTGTAAAAGTGGTATACCCTATACATAACCTCAGATACGTGGCATACCCTATACTTTGGTGAAATCCTCTGTTATTCCATTCTTTATTTATTCTCATTGGAATAACTCAGATCACGCCATTTACCCTATACTTGGTGACATTCTTCTATTATTCATTTGGAACATCCTGCATGCATGTGTTTTTTACACCGACCGGTTTCCGCTTTTCATTATTATTCGTTGGAACATCCTCGTGTGTTTTACACCTGGACCGGTTCCGCTTTTATCATTCTGTTGGAATATCCTATCTGTGTGTTTTACACCGGATCTGGTTCCATCTTTATTATTCTGTTGGAACATCCTGTCGGTGTGAATTTCACCTGACCTGGTTCCGTTATTATTATTCTGTTGGAATAACCTGTCTATGCGAAGTACCGCATGCATGGTGATTTCTTTTGTTATTCCATTCTTTATTATACCCAGTTGGTTAAAAACTTTGACTTCTATACTCCATGAAATTAGTAGAATATCCTTGATATTTGCGTTTCATCCAGTATCTTTTCACGGAAATATTCTTCTGATCATTCTTGAATTTTACTCTACAAAGCAGTATCATGTTGACAATTTGGACGTTAATAATTCCTGGATAAAATAATTCTTGAACTTGTTTTATTGAATTCTTATATCATTGTCATCATCCTCATGTTTATATTTTTTAAAGTCATCCGTATTCAGTAGAGCATGGATGGACTTGGTATGATTATGACCGAGGATTATTCTCGTAATCATGATCGTAATGTTACAAATGATGTGATTAAAAATCCTCGATGGTAGTAGTAGTGCATTGATGGACGATTGTTGGCATGATCATGACCATTAATGAATACACAACTATTCTCGGCCCGTAGCGTGAATAATAATTGTGATCGTGATACTTAAGAATATCCTTGGCCGTGAGTGCGGGGTGATTCGATGATGTGGATTATTTATTAAAGTTTGAGTCTCGGCTATAATGATGATGAAAACCTTTTAAAATCATAAAAGATAGTAGATTTTATTTTCTACTTGACTCTTTTAATGGATTGCATATTCATTTGCCAGATTAAACCGGTTGTTTATTGTATTTTATCGGTTTTAACATTGTTGAAGACTATTGATAATTTATTCGCATTATCTTAGTCATAATATTTCTTCTTTGGGCTAGTTGAGCTCACCCTTTCTTTCACTTTATTCTCTTCGGAAATGATAATATAAGCTGAGACGAGTCGGAAACGCAGTGATGGTCCAAGAAGATAGCATTAGTAGTCCTCACTATTCTCGTGAAATAGTGTGATAATAATTGTAATGAGGACTTTTTGTTTGAGTTTGTATAATATCTAGTAGATTTATATTTGTATTTAAACTCACGCTTTATGTCATATTGTATACCTGATTATGTTAATAAGTTGTATTTAAATTTACGTACCATGTAAGTGGCGACCCAAGATGGGTGATGTATACCTAATTTTGAGGCGTCACATATATATATATATATATATATATATAATATTCTTAATTATTTTACAATTAAAATAAAAATTATTTTAATTTTAAAATTAAAAGTTTATTTTAATATTAAAATTGAATTTTATGCTAACTAATTAGAGTTGTAATTTGATTCCATATTTCCTTAAATAAATGAGTTTATTTAGATATGAAATATTATTCAAAATAAAAGAGTTTATTTGTGAATAGGAAAGAGAATCCGTATTTCCTTAAATAAAGGAGTTTATTTAGATATGAAATAAGATTTCATATTATTCAAAATAAAGGAGTTTATTTGTGAATAGGAAAGAGAATCCGTGTTTCCTTTAACAAATGAGTTTTTTTACTTGAAATTTGATTCCGTAATTAATTAAAATAAAGTAGTTTATTTTGATTAAAAAGTTTGATTATAATAAAATAGTTTATTTTGATTCAAAATTAGATTTTATGCTAACTAAATTTGCCCATTAAATGATATCAATATATATATTAAATATTTATTACTCACGTGATGAATGTTATTTATTGATACATATGGTGATGTGTATGATAATAAATGAGATTGATTATGGACTATTGACCAATGTGATTAGATTTTATTTTAGTTGGATGCATGAATGTATGTGTTTTATTAAATGGGGTCTGCGTATCTCGTCTTCTCTAATTTTTTCTTAATGTAAATTCTAACTCCCTCCTATGTACTTCCCCTTGACTGCTGATCAAGGTTTCTATTTATTTTAAATAATTTTGTAATAGGAATAATTAGAATTAATTTTGAAGAATTGGAGATCAAGGAGCAAGGAGCGCTTGAAGACCCGTTTGTATTGGAGCCCGAGATTTAAATGTAATAGTTATATTTAAATTAATCCTTACACATCTAGGGTTTGACCTTTTGGTTCACTTGGTGGCTCTAGTGAACCAAACTAGAATAAAAGTACATAATCAATCCAGGTAGAATATAGTATTCTATATGTGCATGCTTATACTATATATATTATATATTATGCAAACATGCTTCACATGTTCATTAAAATGACGCGTATTTTATATATATATATATATATATATATATGTGTGTGTGTGTGTGTGTGTGTGTGTGTGTGTGTGTGTGTGTGTGTGTGTGTGTGTGTGTGCATGCGCGCTAAACAAGATGAGACAAAATAATAACATGAAAACCCCTCAAATTTTTATATTAAGTCTTAAGCGTTCAAAGATATTTGGAATATCGAACGTTGCCTTCTAGCATGATAAAAATAATAGAGTATCAATTAATTATTATAAGTTTGTTGTGTCACCACAAGGCTTATCTTAATTCTTTGAGATGATAAATTTATCACATTTGATGCTTATAAAGAAAATTGAACAATATTGTTTTGTTGTGTCACCACAAGGACAATATTTTTCTTTTTGAATATATGGAGTGCTAGGTTGGACTTAACTTAAATCATTTTAGTTCCGGATGTGCACACACTTGACCATTATGATTTAAGTGGCAAAATATAAGAAATTATATAGTTGATGTAATTGACAAGAGTTGTCTACCTATTTATTTATATATAGTTTGTTGTGTCATCACAATGCTATATACATTTGAAATGAGATCCTTATTCTCACTAGAAAATCTTTAATTAGATTTTGCCGAACTATATAAGTGAGGGTAATATAGTTTGAAGAAAATAGTGGAAGATACCAATTTAAAACAAGACCTAAATTATTTTGATAATTAATAAAAGAATGTATGCTAAAATGTTGTTAATTATAAATTTATTTACAGAATTTTACAATGTCTAAAATTACTATCACTGCGTAGCATATTAGATGCTAAATTAATCGAACCGAGTTAAACGGATTGATTAAGGAAATTGAGAATAGTTCTCACGGTTGAAAAGTTATCTTATGTCCTTAATACACCTATCCCTGCAATGGTTGCATACAATGCCTCTGAGGAAGAGATTGCTACTTTTAGAAAGTAGCAAGATGATGCGCAGGTTGACTCAATGCATCATGCTCGCATCCATGAGTAATGAGCTTCAGCGTCAGCATGAAACTATGGATGCTCTTACTATATTCCTGCGCATCAAGTAGTTGATGGTGAGGAAAGTAGGACTGATAATATCAGATATCTAAGGAGCTCTTCCGATCTAGAATGACCGAAGGCACTACAGTACAGATACATGCCCTAATGATAATCAATTTGATTGAACAGTTAGGACAACGGGTTTTATCATGGATGGGGAGTTGAGCCAAGATTTGATCTTGCACTCACTCCTGGACTCCTTTCATAACTGTTGTGAATTTTTCATATGAAGAAGCTAGATATCAGCCTCGCTGATTTGCTTAACATATTGAAAAATGTTGAGAGTCACTTTCCAACCAAGAAAGACCATGTCTTACTGATAGGGGCCAAAAGATCATCTGAAAAGAAGAACGATTCAAAGAAGGTAAATAAAAAGGCAAAAATAAAGGATAATGAGAACAAAACTGATACGGATAGCAAAGGAGTTTGCTTCCACTTCAATAAGCCTGGACACTGGAAAGAAACTACGAGAAGCATCTTGTAGAGGCTAACCAAAGAAACTTAGTGACGTTTTGGGTACAAATATAGTTTTTGTTCATGATTGAAATAAATCTTTCTTTAAGTCAAGATTCTACTTGGATATTGGATACCGACTTTGGTTATCATAAATATAGATTTATGAAGGGACCAAGCAGAAGTAGAAAGCTAAACAAAGATAAGTAATCCTATGCGTGGGAAGTGAAGCAAATGTTGCTACCTTTGCTACATTAGCCATAGGAACTTATTGTTTAGCATTGCCCACGGGCAAGTCTATTAAGTCAATAAGTTGTTATTGTATTCCAGTTATTATTAGAAACATTATTTTCATTTTGTTGTTGGACAATGAAATCTTTGGTATTATATTTAAGAACAATTTTTGTTCTACTTATAATAATAATGTTGTGACACCCCCAAATCCTGGTACTTCATTTCCTCAAGATTTGGTGTTCACTTAATCAAAAAATTCATTTCTAACTACCCAATTATAATAAAATTGAATAATCAAAACCTGCCCATATAGGATTAAACTTAAATAAAAAATCTCCCAGGTTATCTAACCTTTAAGTACAAACATTCAAATGAGGAAAATTAAATAAACTTCATTACAATCTTTAAATCAAAGTCTGAAAGTAAACTATCAAAATTATTACAAGTCTTCAATATTTATTCATCTTTACTTTCCCCTTACTGGTGCTAGGTACGTCACCCGTTTCAACTTTAGCTGTAAGAAATTTTACAGGCAAGAGTGAGCAAACAAGGCCCACTTGAAATAACAATAAATAAATCTTTAAACTTTTACATCAATTACCAATATTAGGCTCAATAGAACTGAACAATATATTCTATTAACATTTCTGAAATTTATACCATTCACTGAGGGTCTAATGACCACGAATCATGTCCACAGTTATAAGTAATCTTTCAACTTTAACTTTAACAGCCATAAGACTATAAGGACTCCACGTACTTAGGGGGATCAACCCTTCGTACAATGTATTGCGCACAACCATTTCAACGCTAAGAGTAAACCTCTATTACAAGAGTTGTTCATCTCAATATTTAGAATACAAGTCCACACCAGAGTAAGTTTGGTTTGGATACATTACAGGGTAATTTAGAATTCAACGTTAATCAACTAAGGATTAGTTGATTACAAAAGAAATAGCTGTATGCTATGGAATAATCATAACTGAATTGATATTTGTAAATTAACATCATGCTTTAGGAATAATCTAATAGCATAAGCATGGAATAATCATAACATTCAAGGTTATTGAGGATTGGGTACTAAACATGCATCATGAACAGTAAATTGAACGACAAAGTTGCTCATCACTAGAATACAGTGACTCGCATGCTAACTAATGAGTTACATATTAAAGAACTTGTTCAATAATAAAATGTAAGATGTAGAATACTTGCATCCTCATGAACCAATAGATACAAGAGCTTTATCAATAATAAACAATCTAACTCCACGAAAGTGTAGAGTTAGCAACTTGCATAATTGAAATGGAATTAAAAGCAATAATGTGTTCAACGAAATTAAACTTGTACAACGAAGTTTTAGAGTTAGAAAACTTGCCATTAGCACAAGCTAAACCTTACAACTTGAATCAATACCCTATACATATTTCATCGTGACATAATTAGCCATTACCAACATTTTATATCTATATAAACAAAATGTATACATCATGTAAGTTAAATTACCAATTCACAAAATCAAACTAAGTTAATACTAATTAACTCTTGATAACATGCTCATTCATAGTTTAATACTACTGAAATCATCATTTATCATTCATATTATTAACACATAACATTTATTTTCAAAATTTGTATACTTAAACAAAACTGCTGTAATGACATCTTTAAACTTCAAGATCATTGCATGGCACCCACAGCTTATTTGTGTGGTCATGATTGTGCATCGTGGTGATGAAATGTTGCTGCGGTAATGTGATGGCGATGTAGCCCCACTATCGTCGTCTTCTTTGGGCGCATTGCCACAAGAAAACTCCAAGATGATATCGACCGACTGACTTGACAATAAAGATACAAGAAAAGCCAATTTGGCCTAAAAGCTCGAATCGAATAGACTGATTAACATGTAATACACATATAGACTTCATATAAACATATTGTGAAGACTTCTAACATGTTTATACTCATAAAATAACACAAACATCAAAGTTACAACAACCAATTTCAACGTTTTTGGCAAAAACTCCATTGTTGACATTTTTTATGAAAATCAACACTGTGATTTTGTTTTTCAATCAAAATAGAAATTTCAAAACATCATAGTTATGGTTATACATACTCTATCAATTTCCATAATCAATTTATCAATTTAACAACTAATAAAACCTTAATTTCTATTTTAAACTAAGCCATGTTTATATATATATTTTCATGTAAACACTGTAATATATTTTCTTCACAATTTGCATACATACATGACTTAATTTCTCTATAATCACATACAAATTCAGGAAACAACTTTTTACAAACAATTATTATACTAAACTATATACATATCAATAATTCCTCTTTTACAAAGACTTTTTGGGAAGAGAAAAACTAAACTTTTAAAGAAAGATATTGAGCTCCTACCTTTGATTAAGAAGATGATATCCTAGAGTTAGATTATCTTTTTGATTATCAAGCTTCTTCTTCTTCAATCTCTAGCCTTTCTTTCTATCTTCTCTTCTTATTCTCTTCTTCTTCCTCTGAGTTTTTCTTTTCTTCTCTCTAACCTATCTCCTCTATTCTTACGTCTTATGATATAACATATAAGATATAATATATATTTATTATATGATATAAATATAAAACTTATAACTGATATCAGTTATTTGAGTTTTGAAAATCAAAAGCCATAAGGCTTGTTTGGCTAACCACTAAAAATATAACCAATTAATCTTTATACCTTGTTTGGTAAAACACAATTATATAAAAGACTTAATAGGCATTAGGCTTTGTTTGGCAAAACTGAATTAAACTCCCTTAATTTATTTTAATAACTCCTTTATAGCAAGGTTATTTGTCACACTTATATTAAATTAAATAATCAATTTAATTAATTCAAATACTAATCTATTAAATTACTTTCACACATAAATCATTATCTTATAATTATAATTTCCTTTATAATTATAATTTTATTCAACTAACTATCATTTTAAATTACAATTTCCCATTTAAAATATTATAATTTATTTAAATCACTATAAGCTCTCTAGTTTACTTATTTAATTAAATTGGTATATAATCTCATAACAATTAATTTTCTTAACTCCTTAATTATTTATTCAACAAATAATTAACTAAACCACACCATCAAATTGAACAATTATTTATTCAACAATAAACATATCCATTAAATACTTATATAATTTAATAAATATTTAATATTACAAATAATATTTAATATTTAATATTTAATTATTTATTCACAAATAATTAACTAAACCACATCAACTCAAATTGAACAATTATTTATTCCACAATAAACATATCCATTAAATACTTATATAAATCAATAAATATTTAATATTACACTTTAAAATTCTGGAATGTTACATCATTCCCTCCTTACAAGGATTTTGTCCTTAGAATCACAACTCAAACAAATCATTCGTTACATTCTTCCCCACTTACAAAGATTCTGTCCCCAGAATCGAAGACACAGATTAAACAAATAACTCATGGTACTCTTTCAACATTTTCTATTCGAGTTCTCACGTAGCTTCTTCAGCGTTGTGGTTCCTCCATATCACCTTCACTGAAGGTATCACTTTATTCCTGAGCACTTGTTCTTTCCTGTCGACTATCTGGATAGGAACCTCTTCGTAAGACAAATCTTTCTCAAACTGCAATGGTTCGTACTTGATCACATGTTTGTAGTCGGGTTTATATGGTCGTAACACCGAAATGTGAAAAACATTATGAATGTTTTCCAACTCTGGAGGTAGAGCTACCTCGTAAGCCACTTCTCCCACTCTTCGCAGCACTTCAAAGGGTCCAATAAACCTCAGGCTTAGCTTTCCCTTTTTACCAAAATGAATTTTCCCCTTCTAGGGAGAATCTTTTAGGAATACAAAAGTTCCTACGTCGAATGCACGATCTTGTCTATGTTGATCAGCATACTTTTTCTGTCTGTCTTGGGCTGCTACTAATCTTGTCCTAATGAGTTTAACAACGCCGTCGAGCTTTGTTGTACCAGATTACGGTCCTAATAACGGTTGCGTTCACCGACTTCATCCCAGCACAGTGGAGTTCTGCACTTTCTGTCGTACAATGCCTCGTAAGGTGGCATGCCGATGCTTGCATGATAACTATTGTTGTAAGAAAATTCCACCAACAGTAATTGTTCTTTCCATCTTCCATTAAAGTCCATGACACATGCTCTCAGCATATCTTCCAATGTCTGAATTGTTCGTTCGCTTTGGCCATCTGTTTGTGAATGATAAGCTGTACTCATTCGCAATTGTGTCCCCATGCATTCTTGTAGTCTCTTCCAGAAATTTGACGTGAATTGCGGATCTCTATCGGACACAATTGATACTGGCACTCCATGCCTCGAAATAATCTATTTAATGTACAATCTTGCCAACTGATCAAGATTGAATCTAATCTTTATTGGTAGAAAGTGCGCTAATTTCGTCAGTCTATCCACTATCACCCAAATCGCATCGCATCCTCTCTGAGTAGTTGGAAGACCCACCACAAAATCCATCGTGATGTGTTCCTACTTCCATTTCAGTATTTCCAACGGTTGGAGTAATCCGCTGGGTCTTTGATGTTCGGCTTTTACTCTCTGACATGTTAAGCATTTCGCTACGCATTCAGCAACATCCCTTTTCATGTTTGGCCACCAAAAATGTCAGCGCAAATCTTGATACATTTTCGTGCTTCCTGGATGAATCGAATATCTTGTGTTGTGTGCTTCGGTTAAGATTTCGTCTTTTCGGTTCTAAAGATTCTTTGGAACCCAAATTCTTCCCTCGAACCGTAGTAATCCTTCGGTATCGACCTTGTATTTTACATCACCGCCCTCAACCAGATTCTCTTTGATTTTCCCACACTCCTCATCTTGTAGTTGAGCATTCTTCACATTGTCCACTAAAGTTGGACCAGCTTTTATCTGGAATAGTTGTTCGTCAGATTCTTTTGGAAATTTGATTTCCAACTCCAGTTTTGTCATTGCTAAAATGAGTTCCTCTTGAGTTGTTATCAACATCAACTTCTCCCGACCTTTCTTGCTTAAAGCATCTGCCACCACATTCGCTTTGCCCGGATGATAAAAGATCTCACAATCATAATCTTTTATAAATTCCATCCACCTTCTTTGATGCATGTTCAAATCCTTCTGAGTGGAAATATACTTCAGACTTTTGTGGTCTGTGTAAATCTCACATTTCTCTCCATAAAGATAGTGTCTCCATATCTTCAGAGCAAATACAACTGCAGCCAATTCCAAATCATGAGTCGGATACCCTTTCTCATAATCCTTCAGTTGTCTTGATGCATAGGCAATAACTTTGCCGCTTACGCATAAGAACACAACCCAACCCTTTGTGTGAGGCATCACTATACACCACAAAATTTCTGTATTATCCGGTAGCGTCGTCAACACAAAGCCATACTTAATTTTTTCTTCAAATCTTGGAAACTCTCTTCACATTTCTCCGTCCAAAAGAATTTTACAGTTTTCCTTGTCAAATTTGTTAGCGGAGTGGCTATCTTAGAAAAATCTTGGATGAATCTTCTATAATAACCGGCCAGTCCTAAGAAACTCCTCACCTCCGAAGGTGTCCTTTGTTGTTCCCAATTGATTATAGCTTCCACTTTTGATGGATCCACTGAAATCCCATCTTTGTCAATCACATGACCTAAAAATTGTACACGATCGAGCCAAAATTCGGACTTAGAGAATTTCGCGTACAACTTTTCCTTCCTTAGTGTTTCCAATGTCAAACGTAAATGTTCCACGTGTTCTTCTTGAGTTTTGGAATACACCAGAATGTCATCAATAAATACCACTACAAACTTGTCTAAGAATGGTTTAAACACCACATTCATCAAATCCATGAATGCGGCGAGGCATTAGTTAAACCAAAAGACATCACCGAAAACTTCGTAATGTCCGTATCAGGAGTTACGATATGTCGTTCTAGGTATATCCTCTTTTCTTACCTTCAATTGGTGATACCCACATCTCAAATAAATTTTTGAGAAATATTTAGCACCCTTCAACTGATCAAACAAGTCATCTATTCTAGGCAACGGATACCTATTCTTAATAGTGACTTTGTTTAACTCTCTATAATCAATGCAAAGACGCATTGATCCGTCCTTCTTCTTCACGGATAATACTAGCACTCCCCACGGCGATACGCTTGGTTGAATATATTTCTTGTTTAGTAACTCTTGCAACTGTACCATCAGTTCCTTCATTTCTATCGGAGCCATTCTGTACGAGGCCTTCGATATCGGTGCTGTTCCCGGTGCTAAGTCGATCACGAACTCAATTTCTCTGTCAGGCGGAAGTCCTGGCAAATTTTCTGGAAACACGTCTTCGAATTCTCTCACTACTGGTATTTCTTTTAATTTCACACCCTTCTTCTGAGTATCGACTATGTAAGTTAAATAGCCCACACAACCTTGACTCAACAATTTCTTGGCCTGCATAGTCGTCAAACATTTCATTTGTCTAGGCAACTTGCTACCATAAAATACTACCTTTGACGGAGTCATAAGGTTTACACACTTCTTGTGACAATCGATTACTGCTCTATATTTGAACATCCAATCCATCCCCAAAATTACATCAAATTCCCCGAGTCTAATCGGAATCAAATCTACCAACAAGATATTTTCCTTAATGTTCACCCTACAGTTCTTGTATATGAATCTAACAGGGATTACTTCCTTATTCGCAATTTCTATGTTCAAAGGAAAATTCAGTTTCTTCTCTAGGCAATTCTAACCTCTTAGCAAATTCATCGATATAAACGAACAAGTAGCACTTAATCGAATAATACATAAGCATTTATATCATTGATTGGGATAATACACGACACTACATCTTTTGATTGCCTGACATCTTGCATGATCATGTTGAAGGTTACGGTTGTGGGTTTGTTTTGATCTTTGCAGTCCCGCAATGGCCCATGTACTTCCATTATTACCTCCATTGCTTACGGTTGTCACTCTTTCCCTCTTCTTAGGGGCATTCACGAGCAAAGTGATCCTTGGATCCGCACGTGAAGCATACATTCTTCTTCGGTTGAGTGCAATTTGGGCGATGTGACCCTCCCAGCCACAATTGAAGCAAACTCGCTTCCCCATCAAGCACGCACCCTTGTAAAATTTCCCACATGTCGCACATGCTTCAAACTTTTTGTTTTGCTGGTTACCCTGATGGTTTCCAACACCCATGTTCCCATTCCACTTCCTCTTTAAGTTGTTGTTGTTGTTGTTGTTGTTATTGTTGTTATTGTTGTTGTTGTTTCCACCGCTACCACTCCCATTCTTAGTCTCATTCTCATTCCTTTTCTTTTTTTGTTCCTGATTGAACTTTGTCACTGCCTCGCCTCCACCTTCAGCGAGTACTGCTTTCTCCATCACCGCTGCAAATATCTTCAATCGGAGCAGGATACCCTCTTTGTCTGACCAGGGGCTTGATCCTGTTCAAATCTCTCTTCGCCTTCGCTCAAATGCATCTTGACTTGATATGGCGCAAACCTTGCCAATTCGTTGAATTTTGAGGCATACTCGGATACCGTCATCGTCCCTTTTTTTAGTTCCAAAAACTGCACTTCTCGCTGACTCTTCGAACTCTCCGAAAAATAGGTCTCAAAGAACAACTTCTTGAACCTATCCCAGGTCATCACTCCTGGCCCTTCAAGAGTTTTATTGTCCTGCCACCAATAACTAGCTTCTGCTTTCAACATGAACGTTGCAAAAGCAGTCTTCTGATCATCCCCTACCCTAGCGACATCGAATACTTTTTCTATCTCCATAATCCGGTTTGTGCTTGTTGGATTCATAGACCCACGGAATTCAGGTGGTCCAACCGCCTTGAAATCCTTAAACGTTGTACCATGGTTTTGTGGTTGATTCTGCAACGCTCCTGTCAGTAGTGTCACTAATTGTTGAACTGGGTTACCGTCAACATTGTCGTTATTGGTAGTTCTCTCATTGTTTCTCTGTCGGGGTGGTTCACGTCTGGGAGGCATTTTCTGTTAAAACAAAACATCTATTAGACTATTGCTCATATATTTTAAGAATTTTCTAATTAACTTGCCTCCATAAAAGAAATAACCACATAACACATAACACTTTGAATAAAGTAACAACTTTTATTTATTCAAAACCTTTTTGGAAAACATAAAACAATAACATCACTGCTATCTACATTACTTTCCTGAACTACAAAAGTTTCAGGACAACATCATAGTCATATCCCATAGGCTACATAACACTCGGGATTTATAATTTATTTAACCTTTCACTCATCGTGCAACAACTACGATGTTCTATTAAGATACTTCTTAGCCCTATCACGTTCTTCCTCCATGACTTGAAACATTGTCCTGTGATCTAATACATATGATGGCAGCGTCTCGAACTGAATCGGATATCCCATGACCCGATCTTGAGCTCGATTAATTGCGGTGTCAAATAATTTATCCATCTCTTCCATCTTCATCCTTTTCGCCTGTGAGTTCCTTACTGCTCTTCCAGTTCGTTGATAAGCTTCCTCGTATGCATATTCAGCTCTTGCCCTCTTAGCAGCTTCTTCTCTCAGCTTGTTCTTTAGTTCAGCGACCACTTCGATCAGTTGCTCTTTCTCTCCTTCAGTCTGTACTAGTTTCTCCTCGACATTTGTCAATCGTTCCTCACGATCCTGGATCTCGCCGTCTTTTTATGTCATTGCAGTTTGTTGTTCAGCTACTATCTCCTGCAACTCCTCAACTATATCCTGAAGTTCCACGTTACAGTCATGCACCTCATCGTATATACGGCCAGCTATCGAGTTAAATGGAATCCTTTCCTCCTCGTCCACATCATCCTCATCCTCCTGTGGTAACTCAATGGGATCCTCCTCATCTGTTTCCACGTCATCATCCTCATCTTCAACTACTGTGACCAATGGGGCTGACTCCCGTGGCAGTAGTTGTTCCCAAACTATATGAATGTCGTGATTCTCCTCCTCTATAGGCATTTGAGGTCCCTCCTCTCTAGCCTAACTGGATTCTCCGACATTAGTCATCCTGACAACAAAGTTTTAAAGTTTTAATTATTAATCATTACTATTCGACACTCACGATTACATAATTTAAAATCATATAAACACATAAGTGTTTTATTACTTCTTTCTTAAAACTCGATAAGAGTTATCTCCTGTGACGCCCCCAAAACAGGTCCATTCCATCCAACCCATTCCGAGTTGCCAAATACATGGTACAGAAAACAACTATAACTTTATTACAACAATTGTCGTGCAAAATATAACAACACATATGTTGTGAGTTTTAATACCAACTATGACTCGTGTCCCAACTATGGACAACACCTCATAATGATACCTTACATAAAGGTACAATCTAGAACTGTTTTAGAAATTAAAATCTTTGGGAAGTGCTCAAGGAAACCTTCGTACATGGGAGGCCATGCGTTTAAGTTATGATAGATATCATATGGCCACAGAATTATCCTTGGTTGACCCAATAGACCCCAAAGAAAAACGAGAAGATTACTATCATATTCTTCCCAATGGTGAGTCTTCTCTTGACATATCATTATCTCCACTGTCTCTAATTGGGTATTATACTCCAAACAAACACCAAGATTATATAGGTAGTGCTTGTAAATATACTCAGCAAGTGGATGAGCATAACCTTGTCTTATGATGACACGAGGTTGTATGTCATTACACATCTTGTATGATAGTGGCAAAACACCCTTCCAAGTTAAATTCACCTCACCCTCAACATCTATAGACCACCGTTCTATTCCCCTGTTATTCCCCGCTTGTCCCAGCTACACTTTTATTACCTGAAAGGAATTGTGAAGCAAAAGGGTGAGCACAACTAGCTCAGTAAAGAATATTATGACTAAAGATAATTAAACTTTCAATAGCCTTCATCAATAATAAATCAGAGATTTAGAACATATGGTAGATGATAAAACTTTCCAACCATAGTTGCGGTAACGAAGCGATCCATTAGAAGAGTCAAATAGACCATAAAATCTATTATCTTCTCCATGTTAAAAGTCCATCAACAATGTTTTATCCTCGTAACATTAATCAACAATTCACATCCACAATCACGTGTATAACTCATAATCGTAATTGTAGTTCTAAATTCCTTTCCTCATCCAGACAAAGTTAATTTTATCACCAAACATCAAAGATCATGGTTATACCAAATCACGATTCATGTTCATAATCCTACTAATAAATTCATCTTTTTGCACTACGGCCAAAGATATTCGTCAACAAGTCATCTTTGCACTACAGGCCAAAGATATTCATCAACAAGCCATCTTTGCACTACAGGCCAAAGATATTCATCAACAAGTCATCTTTGCACTACAGGCCAAAGATATTCATCAACAAGTCATCTTTGCACTACATGCCAAAGATACACTACATGCCAAAGATATTCAACAACAGGTCATCTTTGCATTACGAGCCAAAGATATTCATCAGAAATCATTCATCTTTGCACTACAGGCCAAAGATATTCAGTTATATCATCATTTAGGACTGAGGATGATGCAAAATATTTTAAAGAAAATGAATCCAGTTAAACAAAAGAACAAATATTAAAGATTCGTACTTTAAATAACCCAAGTTCAAAAATACTTCATAAATAACCCGAGTGGAGTAAAATTCAAGAATGAAGACCAAAACATAGATCCAATCAAAGATAGGAATCATAACAGACAATCTTGGACATAGAGAAGAAAACTTAATTTTTCTGTGATTATGTCGTATTGTGCCGTATACATGAATAGTAACTCCGACACCAAAAGATAGAAATTTCACAAAAAACATCATCATTCTTTGTGAATAGTACTCGTGAATAGTAGCTCGTGAATAGTAACTCATGAATAGTAACTCATGAATAGTAACCCCAACATGAAAAAGTTCTAAATTTGATAAAAAGTTCAAACCAATATTTCGGAATAATGATATTGAAGAAATAACATCATTCATGAAGAAAATAATCTCCTTACCTCGTAAAAGAATAGTACTTACATTTGGAATCTTTGGATATAGTCTTTGAAAGAACTTGTACTCGTATAGCAATACTCAAAGTACTAAAATACTCACAAAATACGTTCGATATTATAAAGAGAGAAAGAGAGAGAAATTTTTAGTTTCTGGTTTGATTTTCAATTCTAACCTAAGCACCCTATTTATAGGAAAATGCTTAGAACACCAAAGTAAAAAAATTAATAAAATATTAATATATAATTATTAAATTATTACGCACATAATATCTGATTAAAATATCAGCCACCAAGAGTGACCCCCCTCAACTAAATCAAAAAAAACGTTTTTGTTATTAAAAAAAATTAAAACTTTCAAAAATCAATTATTTCGGAACTTCAGAACTTCAATAATTCATAATAAATAGCCCTTTTATCAGAAAATTGGAATCTCGCGAATTTGTATAGGAAATTCAATTCTCTACAACTTTGCAGAAGAAAGTATTTCCAAATTCAAAACAGAAATTGACCGAAATCCATAAACGAGTGATTTTACAGGCTATAATCAAATTTCAGTCAAGAAATGGGGTCCACCGACACACAAAACATGTGTTAATCATTTAATGCAACAAAAATGTTCTTCCTCCTCATATACTCATATATCACACATTCATTGTAAAAATATCATCATTATTATATTATAATAATATAATAAAATATTATTTTATCAGAAAAGATAAAATATCAATTTTCAACAATTGTCACTTTAAAAATTTTCTCCATCTATATCCACATAAAATGAATATTTTCCTCATAATATAAATCAATAATTAATTATTCATAAATAATATTACAGAATCACAATCATCGACAACCGTGTAGTTCCTGGAAAGAGGGGCTTTCCAATAAGAATTTCTCCTCACCGGGCGCGCAATTAGGTGACCAACCTCTCCTTAGATGTAACTTTCTAGACATTGCCAATAATGTTTTCTAATAATATTATTCAGATAATATGAATTATTGCTTCGATAATGGAAAATCTTGTGTAGTGACAATTATTGAAACAACAATAATATATAAAAAATTAACGCAGCAATTATTGAATCAATAAAATAAAATAATGAGAATAAATTCTACAGTAACAATTATTGAGTAGTGCCTTCTTCTGAAAGAATCAATAATTGGTGCAATACCGTGTGTTACTCTTGTACAACAATGCGACATCGTATTTTAACCACCGGTATTCCAACAATGTTAATTGGAATAACTACGCTGTTATTATTTATAAAAACTCCTTTTATGTCATTTTCTTCATCCGACGCTATTCGTTATATGGGCCCACAAAAGGTCATGCCATCGTCATTTAACTATTCCCAAACGCGGAAAGAATATTCCACGACCAAACGAATATTCCCCGACAACAATGAGTATTTTATAACCACTTGCTTATTTTGAAAAATTTTCATATATCACCCTTAACTTTAACTTTTATCAATTTAACCATTTACTGATTAGTAATTATAAGAAAAATTGAATACTTTTATTTCATAAAATTCGGGGTCTTACATCTCCACTATCTTTTCAAAGGTTACTTCCTAAGGCTTTTCCCCCCCCCCCCACCTAAGGTTCATAACCTAAGGCTCTGATACCAACCTGTGACACCCCCAAATCCTGGTACTTTATTTTCTCAAGATTTGGTATTCACTTAATCAAAACATTCATTTCTAACTACCCAATTATAATAAAATTGAATAATCAAAACCTGCCCATACAGGATTAAACTTAAATAAAAAATCTCCTAGGTTATCTAACCTTTAAGTACAAACATTCAAATGCGGAAAATTAAATAAACTTCATTACAATCTTTAAATCAAAGTCTGAAAGTAAACTATCAAAATTATTACAAGTCTTTAATATTTATTCATCTTTCCTTTCCCCTTACTGGTGCTAGGTACGTCACCCGTTTCAACTTTAGCTGTAAGAAATTTTATAGGCAAGAGTGAGCAAACAAGGCCCACTTGAAATAAAATAAATAAATCTTTTAACTTTTACATCAATTGCCAATATTAGGCTCAATAGAACTGAACAATATATTCTATTAACATTTCTGAAATTTATACCATTCACTGAGGGTCTAATGACCACGAATCATGTCCACAGTTATAAGTAATCTTTCAACTTTAACTTTAACAGTCATAAGACTATAAGGACTCCACGTAATTAGGGGGATCAACCCTTCGTACAATGTATTGTGCACAACCATTTCAACGCTAAGCGTAAACCTCTATTACAAGAGTTGTTCATCTCAGTATTTAGAATACAAGTCCGCACCAAAGTAAGTTTGGTTTGGATACATTACAGGGTAATTTACAATTCAACATTAATCACCTAAGGATTAGTTGATTATAAAAGAAATAACTCTATGCTATGGAATAATCATAACTGAATTGATATTTGTAAATTAACATCATGCTTTAGGAATAATCTAATAGCGTAAGCATGGAATAATCATAACATTCAAGGTTATTGAGGATTGGGTACTAAACATGCATCATGAATAGTAAATTGAACGACAACGTTGCTCATCACTAGAATATAGTGACTCGCATGCTAACTAACGAGTTACATATTAAAGAACTTGTTCAATAATAAAATGTAAGATGTAGAATACTTGCATCCTCATGAACCAATAGATACAAGAGCTTTATCAATAATAAACAATCTAACTCCACGAAAGTGTAGAGTTAGCAACTTGCATAATTGAAATGGAATTAAAAGGAATAATGTGTTCAACGAAATTAAACTTGTACAACGAAGTTTTAGAGTTAGAAAACTTGCCTTTAGCACAAGCTAAACCTTACAACTTGAATAAATACCCTATACATATGTCATCATGACATAATTAGTCATTACCAACATTTTATAACTATATAAACAAAATGTATACATCATGTAGGTTAAATTACCAATTCACAAAATCAAACTACGTTAATACTAATTAACTCTTGATAACATGCTCATTCATAGTTTAATACTATCAAATCATCATTTATCATTCATATTATTAACACATAACATTTATTTTCAAAATTTGTATACTTAAACAAAACCGCTGTAACTCTCACTAGCTTTCAGCAAGCCACCTCACGATTTACTTCATGTGGTTCGTATTTTGCCATGATTATACTCTCTGGCCGTCTCATGCGGTGTGGTGATGGCGCTGTGACGTCACTATCGAATCGACGACTTGACAAATAACGACAAGAAAAAGCCAATTTGGCCTAAAAGCTCGAATCTAATAGGTCGATTAACATGTAATACACATATAGACTTCATATAAACATATTGTGAAGACTTCTAACATGTTTATACTCATAAAATAACACAAACATCAAAGTTACAACACCCAATTTCAACGTTTTTGGCAAAAACTCCATTGTTGACATTTTTATGAAAATCAACACTTTGATTTTTGTTTTTCAATCAAAATAGAAATTTCAAAACATCATAGTTATGGTTATACATACTCTATCAATTTCCATAATCAATTTATCAATTTAACAACTAATAAAACCTTAATTTCTATTTTAAACTAAGCCATGTTCATATATATATTTTCATGTAAACACTGTAATATATTTTCTTCACAATTTGCATACATACATGACTTAATTTCTCTATAATCACATACAAATTCATGAAACAACCTTTTACAAACAATTATTATACTAAACTATATACATATCAATAATTCCTCTTTTACAAAGACTTTTTGGGAAGAGAAAAACTAAACTTTTAAAGAAAGATATTGAGCTCCTACCTTTGATTAAGAAGATGATATCCTAGAGTTAGATTATCTTTTTGATTATCAAGCTTCTTCTTCTTCAATCTCTAGCCTTTCTTCCTCTCTTCTCTTCTTCTTCTCTTCTTCTTCCTCTGAGTTTTCCTTTTCTTCTCTCTAACCTCTCTCCTCTATTCTTACGTCTTATGATATATCGTATAAGATTTAATATATATTTATTATATGATATAAATATAAAACTTATAACTGATATCAGTTATTTGAGTTTTGAAAATCAAAAGCCATAAGGCTTGTTTGGCTAACCACTAAAAATATAACCACTTAATCCTTATGCCTTATTTGGTAAAACACAATTATATAAAATACTTAATAGGCATTAGGCCTTGTTTGGCAAAACTGAATTAAACTCCCTTAATTTATTTTAATAACTCCTTTGTAGCAAGGTTATTTTTCACACTTCTATTAAATTAAATAATCAATTTAATTAATTCAAATACTAATCTATTAAATTACTTTCAGACATAAATCATTATCTTATAATTATAATTTCCTTTATAATTATAATTTTATTCAACTAACTATCATTTTAAATTATAATTTCCCATTTAAAATATTATAATTTATTTAAATCACTATAAGCTCTCTAGTTTACTTATTAAATTAAATTGGTATATAATCTCATAACAATTAATTTTCTTAGCTCCTTAATTATTTTTTCAACAAATAATTAGTTAAACCACACCAACTCAAATTGAACAATTATTTATTCAACAATAAACATATCCATTAAATACTTATATAATTCAATAAATATTTAATATTACAAATAATATTTAATATTTAATTATTTATTCACAAATAATTAACTAAACCACATCAACTCAAATTGAACAATTATTTATTCCATGATAAACATATCCATTAAATACTTATATAAATCAATAAATATTTAATATTACACTTTAAAATTCTCGGAATGTTACAAATGTCCTGTATATAAATGGAATATAACTTAATGGATTTTGTGTACTTAACTTACGTGTAAATATATTTTGCAAATTGAACAAACTAATATAAGAAAAGGAGATGATCATTCAAAGAGTTGAATATGTGTATTTATTGAAATACATGTATGAATTATTTGAAAGGTTCAAAGAATTCAGAAGTGAAACAAATTGACAAAGTATTAAGATTATTTGATTAGATCAAGGAATAAATACTTATGCAATAAGTTTCTAGATTATCTCAAATGATTTTCTCATAATGAATGCCTCCTGATACACAATAATTGATTGATGTATCTGAAAGGAAAAAGCATACCTTATTGGACATGGTGCGGTTTATAATGATTTTACCGACATTCCAGTATCCCTCTGGGGTCATACCCTAAAAATGGTTGCATATCTACGAAAAGGTAACCTCAAAATCCAGCCCCAAGACTCCATAAAAGTTATGGACAAGAAGGATTCCTAATCTTAAGTATGTTAAGATAAGGGGTTGTCCAACTTATGTGAAAAGGTTTCAAAGGATAAGCTTAGGACAAGATTTGACAAGTAAAGATTTGTGGGACATCCTAAAGTAAGTTTAGGGTATATGTTCTATAATCCTACTTAGCAAAAGGTGTTTGTTGCGAAACACATTACCTCCTAAGATAAAGGTGTTTATCATTGAAGGGGCTAGTGGGAGGATAATAGAATCTTGAAGAGTTTAAGAACCACAAAACACTATAAGTCAAATAAGAGAAACTTGTAGATAAACCTATTGTACCACAACCGAATCATAAATCTGGAATAGTACTGAAGATACCTGGGAGGTATGGATTCTTCATGGATGATGATGATGAGGTACGCATCATAGAAGATGATGATCCAGTTACATACGATGAGGGAAGAGTTGTAGACACTCAGAGAAATGGATTGAAGCAAGTTTCTCAAAAATGGAACATTCGTTTTGATGAGACAATCAAAAGAGTTTGATTTTATCAAAAACAAGAATGAACCTAGTGTGTACAAAAGGTTCAGTGGGAGCGTCGTGACATTCTTAGTATTATATGTTGATATACTACGGATAAGGAATGACATACCAATGCTACAATCAGTAAAGTTAAAGTTGTCTAAACATTCCTTCATGAATGATTTGGGAAGAGTATCGTAATTGGGATACAAATCTATATAGATAGATTTAAGAGGATGCTCGACTTAACCCAAGGAACTTATATTCATTTGATGCTAAAGTCGTTTAGCATGGAAAACTCCTAGAGATGTCTCATGTTGATGAGCCATGGAGTGAATCTCTCTATAGTCCCCATAGACTCCTGAAAAGAGAGATCGCATGAGTGAAAATCATGTATACAATGAAATATACGAGACCTGATGATAATCAGTAATATTCTGGAGAAGTTCACTGTGAGTTAGTGAAGACATCTTAAAGTATTTAACCAGCACTAGGGTTGTGATCATATTCATGGTGGGTCAATATTAAAACTAGAGGGTAACAGACTCAAGTTTTACAAACAGACCAAGACGATAAAAAATCCATTTTAAGGTAAAGGGTTACCTTGAACAGTGGTGCAGTGAATTGGAAAGGTTCTAAACAGTAAAGAGTTGCTGGTTTAGTGATAAAGACAAAGTATTTAACTATAAATGAAGCTACAAGTTGATTGGTTGGATGAAAAGTTCATTATAGAACTAGGAATAGTTCTTAAGTCTCATCTTGGATCTAAACATGTGTTGTGGCACTTTTATTTGATTATAAGAATCATTGAAAGATGGGAAATCACTATAGAGATAGTGGACTCTCAAGAATAATATTACATATCCATTAACTAAAGCTTATCCAACAGCAGGATAATTATCACTTAGAGAAGAAGGGTATGAGATACCATGGCGATTGGCTTTAGTGCAAGTAGGAGATTGAAAGTAGTATGCACACAAGCCAATCATGTTTGATGATAAAGCATATACTTTGTAACAATCTTATTCATTTATTAATAAAAAGTATTAATTTATTAAAAGCTTTTAATTATGTACATGATGCTGCTTTATAATATGTGATAACCCCTAGTTTTAAACAATGCTTTTAGAATAATGATGATGATCATTCTAATGAGATCTAAATTCTTAGAAAGCTTAAAACTAAAATAGTTCCCAATCGTTGGATTACTAAATTGGGGATTAGTGAATCCGGATAGATTGGTACATATGTTGCTTGCTCATTGGATGAGGATGATTGATCTCATGATCATTTTTGTGGAGACACTAAAGCAAGTATGTAGGTGCTTATTAGAGAATAAGTTCACTGAACATGGCTCGCTAAGGAATACCTAATAGAGTTTTACTTGCCTGTCAATAGGAATTCATGTAGTGATAGTAGTACAAGTGATCCTTGGACTTGAGGTCATCATAGTATCTTGTGTATGATGAGTTATACTTTGACTTATTCCTTAAGACCCTTAGGGTATATCAAAGGGTATGCTTAGGTATAATAAGTTGTACATGGAGATAATGTATGATCAATAAAGGATCTACCGCTTCTAGTAAAAGAAGAGAAATGTCCTATGTGATTCGATAAATGACAACCCAGTAGTCCTTGGCCAAGGCGGAATGAAATTAGAAAGGAGTTTCTAATTTGTTTTATTTGGAGTTGTGCATTTAAAACTCGAAATACATATAATTAAATAAAATAAGACTTGACAGTAATTCCATGTCTTATATTTAATTGGGACATTGTATGGTGGAAGGATTGAATTTTACAGTAACTATTTACTCAAAGGTTCTTTTATGATTAATGTTGAAATCTATATTATCTGGAAAGTCGTTGATCGCTAGGGAGGCTTATCCCTATTGTAGAATAAATATTATTTATTTAAATTAATTAATAATTTAATTTATTTATTTAAATAAGATTAGAATTGTTCTATTTGATTTATGAAAGTAGTATGAACACAAGCCAATCATGTTTGATGATAAAGCATATATACTTTGTAACAATCTTATTCATTTATTAATAAAAAGTATTAATTTATTAAAGGCTTTTAATTATCTACATGATGTTGTTTTATAATATGTGATAAACCCATAGTTTTAAGTAATGCTTTTAGAATAATGATGATGATCATTCTAATGAGATCTAAATTCTTAGAAAGCTTAAAACTAAAATAGTTCACAATCATTGGATTACTAAATTGGGGATTAGTGAATCCGGATAGATTGGTACATATGTTGCTTGCTCATTGGATGAGGATGATTGATCTCATGATCATTTGTGTGGAGACACTAAAGCAAGTATATATGTGCTTATTAGAGAATAAGTACACTGAACGTGGCTCGCTAAGGAATACCTAATGGAGTTTTACTTGCCTGTCAATAGGAATTCCTGTAGTGATAGTAGTACAAGTGATCCTTGGACTTGAGATCATCATAGTATCTTGTGTATGATGAGTTATACTTTGACTTATTCCTTAAGACCCTTAGGATATATCAAAGGGTATGCTTGGGTATAATAAGTTGTATATGGAGATAGTGTATGATCAATAAAGAATCTACCACTTCTAGTAAAAGAAGAGAAATGTCCTATGTGATTCGATAAATGACAACTCAGTAGTCCTTGGCCAAGGCAGAATGAAATTAGAAAAGAGTTTCTAATTTGAATTATTTGGAGTTGTGCATTTAAGAGTCGAAATACATATAATTAAATAAAATAAGACTTGACAGTAATTTCATATCTTATATTTAATTGGGATATTGTATGGTGGAAGGATTGAATTGTACGGTAACTATTTACTCAAAGGTTCTTTTATAATTAATGTTGAAATCTATATTATCTGGAAAGTAGTTAATCGCTAGGGAGGCTTATCCCTATTGTAGAATAAATATTATTTATTTAAATAAATTAATAGTTTAATTTATTTATTTATTTAAATAAGATTAGAATTTTCTAATTGATTTATTCACAACCGATTTAATATGGAGAACCTAAAAGGTCACACCATAAAAGGAAGAATAATTATTTAAGAAGTTAATGGCATAATCGTAATAATAAGTTAAGTATATTTAATTTAATCTATGTTGATAGAATAAATTAAATAGCTTAATATTATTATTTAATATTTTGGAAATATTAAATATAAATTAATAAGAGGAGTCTTATTATTATTATTATTACTATTATTATTATTTAATTGCTAAAGGAGTTTGGGAATTAATTAATAAATGCACTCTCATTTATTCCTAATAAGATTAGGAGGTTAAATTAATTAAAAGAGTTTAATTAATTATCCTTAATAAAATTAGGGAGCTTAATTAATTAAAGAAATTTAATTAATTAAATAATATCCTATTTTCTAATTAGATTAGAAGGGTTAAATGATATCTTTATAAGAGGTGTCTTATATCAGATATCAATATACATAATTCCAACAGTTGGGAGAGTATGCTCTTTTTCTATGAGAGATAGAAAAACTAGGGTTTTGCCAAACACCCATCTTTTTGGATCTTTATTCTTCCTTGGTGGATCACCTTTAGAGGCCAAACACTTGGGTGACTAACGTTGATCAAAGGAAGGAACCAAACCCGGTGGATTCAAGTTGAACGCGAAAAGGATTGGAGGTGAACTTGTACCTGAGGAAGCTCGAATCTTCAAGGGTATGATTCTTGTTCTTCATATCTTTTCGTTTAATTAATAATTGTGCATAAAGGATGATCCGGGTATATGGTTTGTAAAATTTTAAACTCTGATTTTTACACGTTTCCGCTTTTTTGTGCAATTCAATTGCGTTCATGAATATTACAAACCTAACAATTTATTCACAACTGGTTTAGTATGGAGAACCTAAAGGGTCACACCATAAAAGGAAGAATAATTATTTAAGAAGTTAATGGCATAATCGTAATAATATGTTAAGTATATTAAATTTAATCTATGGTGATAGAATAAATTAAATAGCTTAATATTTATTGTTTAATATTTTAGAAATATTAAATATAAATTAATAAGAGGAGTCTTATTAATATTATTACAATTATTATTATTTTAATTTCTAAAAGAGTTTAAGAATTAATTTAATATTAGTACTCTCATTTATTCCTAATAGGATTAGGAGGAAAAATTAGTTAAAGGAGTTTAATTGATTATCCCTAATAAGATTAGGGAGCACATTTAATTAAAAGAGTTTAATTAAATAAATAATACTTTATTAAATAGGGTTACCTGATATCTTTATAAGAGGAGTCTTATATCATATATCAAATATACGTAATTCCAACAGTTGGAAGAGTACGCTCTATTTCTATGAGAGATAGAAAAATTAAGGTTTAGCCAACCACCTATCTTCTTGAATCTTTCTTCTTCCTTGGTGGATCACCTTTAGAGGCCAAACACTTGGGTGGTTAACATTGATCAAAGGAAGGAATCAAACCTGGTGGATTCAAGTTGAACGCGAAAAGGATTGGAGGTGAACTTGTACCCGAGGAAGCTCGAATCTTCAAGGGTATGATTCTTATTCTTTATCTCTTCGTTTAATTAATAATTGTGCATAAAGGATGATCCGTGTATATGGTTTATAAAATTTTAAAACTCTGATTTTCCACGTTTCTGCTTATTTTGTGCAATTTGATTGCGTCCAAGAATCTTACAAACCTAACAGTAGTGACATTTATTGAACATTCTTGATACTTCTTTATACCCTTGAACTATCAATTATTGTTATACTTTGAAGATTCAAACGTTATAATTGCTTATTCTTATTGCTATATTACTTGCTGGGCAAATGTTTTGCTCATTCTTGCTTCCCTAAAAACATTACAGTTAAGGCAGCGCAATGCGGTACATCGGGAAAGGATAAGGAAAAGGGCAAGGCTAAATAATAGCTTAGTCTTTTAAGTGTAGAAGTATTATTATTATTGTTATGATCATTATGATGTATTTAAGGATGATTAAGTTATGTTTAAGTTTAATCACTGGATTGTTGTAGTAATGGTTACGGTACCTTGGGACGCGAATATTTATATTATATCAATATAAATTATTCTATTAATTCTTTTGTTGATGATTTTAGTATGATATTAGAATTAGTACGTGACAAACCAAATTCTAGATAGGAGTGTCTGAATTTGGGGGCGTCACAACCATGACATGTAATATATATTAAGAATACCAAATTTAATTAGCAAAACTCATATATTAACTCACTATTTTAATTAAGTGAATTAACTCTTTTATCCACTTTACTACAACACCACTACCAAGTAAGGTTTAAATATTCAAACAATATTATTCCATAATATAGTTTCAAATTAATTTAAATTACCCAAGATTTATTGGGTTAATTTCCATTGCCACCAAATTCATTATCGTGACTAATTTCTTTTATTTCCTTTAATAGTTTAATCAACTATTAAATCTCATAAAAAAAATAATGTCTTCACACCAAAACACATAATTCAAAATATATATACATCTCATAATAAGAATTTTACTTATTAAATTCTTATCTTAATAAATTATAAAAATTCGGGTTGTCACATCAATAAATATTCAAGAGTTTTGGTTCCAATCGAATTATGCCAATGAATCAATAAGAGATAGGATATCGATTGTTTATAAGCTGAACAAGTATTAGTCATCGACTATACGCTTTCAAAACTATATAAGTTCATAAGTAAACTAAAGGAAGCTTGGTTTGGACTGACTTCAAGGGTAATTTAGAGCTTAGAACATTCACCAAGTAAGGATTAGTTGAATCAGTAAAGAATCGCTACTCAACTAAGAGTTCGGTACAACAATGTAAGACAGTACAATGACATTGGTGATTAGAGATTGAACAACCGTTATTTTTAGCTGAACAAACATTTTTCAACAAGGTCAAGCTTTTAACCACAATACAGACTTTGAATAAACAAAACAACCTCATTTGTAATGAAGGAGTAAATATTAATTATAAATTACTCAATGAAAGTATAGTTTAGAAACTTATTTAACAATAATTCAGAGTTAAAGAATATGCATAGCAATAACAAGTTAGGAACAAGAACTTGCATAATGAAATATTAGGGTAAATGAACTTGCGTAAACGTAAACAAGATAAAGATATATAGCTTATTCAATGATAAGGAGAGTTAAGGATGCTCATATAAGAGATTCAGATTACGAACTTGCATAAGTGTAAACAAGATAACAGTAAAAAGCAAACCTTGATGAATAATAAAGTAGCAAAGGTTAAGGAACTTCCCTCTTGCGTAAGCTAAGCAATTACAACTCGTTCTCCAATTATGTACATATATCTCATTTAGAATCACAATCTCAATTAGCCACAACGCGACCAAATTACTTAGTTACACATCCGTTTTACATTCTTTAACTCTAGGTTTAATCATACTAACCACATAGCAAAAATGAAACCTTTACTAGCACGTAACATGAGGTTGTAGCACTTAAATCATATTTCCAATTTTTACCAACATTAAATCTCAATTATTAACAATCAATTAAGTCACAACCTTACAATCATCAAATTTGACTTATAGTGTGATATAATCTGGTTTGACAACATATAATATAATTAACGTCTTTTTATGTTCATTATATTAGGTTGAAATTACATTTTCTGGACTTGAACAATTAAAAATCTCATTTACGGCATTTTTGCTAAGTGGTACTTTAAATACCACCAATTTGACTAAAACGGCATCATAGCTCCATCATTTGAACTAGGACTATTTGCGCAAGAATACGGAAGAGTCTTTATGTAACGGACTTTAGGCTTAAGTCTAGCGTTACGAGTTAAATTTGCACTCGCAACTCGATTTTAAGCCTAAATCAGCCAGCAATAAGAAGAGCCGCCGAATTATGAAATTTACGAAAAAATATAGAATAAAGCCAAAAACTCCAATTTCTTCGTCCATACAACAATTTAATCATACGCAGAAGTTATAAACTTCATATAATCAAAACCCAACATGTAAACAACTATTATAACAATAAAACATCATTAAACAACCAAATTTTGAGGAATTAAAACCCAAAGTTCATGTTATTTCACATATTTTGACATCCTTAGTGTAATCATACACTACGGGTTCGTTTCTTAACTAAATCAGTTGGTTTAACTTGTATTATTTTCTTTTCTTAATGTATTAACACAATCTACTATTAATTTACATATTATTACATGTTTTATCTATAATTTTGACTTCAAAGTAACCCTTTTCGTACATACATCAACCAAAAACTGAAATTCATCTTTTAAAACATGATTTCATAGATTAAAGCATACTAAAATTGTTCATAGATGATAACTAACAGATTACAATCAACTATTAACACATGTAACAATTATCTAACCAATTCATCAACCAAAACTTAAATTTTTCATGAAGAAACTCAAGAACACAAGGACTAAGAATAAAGAGTTAGATTACTACCTTTAATCCTTGTTTATATTTTGTTAGATGATGAGAATTGTTTTGACCCCTTCTTCTCCTCAAAAAATAGCTTCAAAATCACCGAGAATGCTTTTTCTCTCTCTCAAACCCTCTAGGGCTCTCTCTTTTTTTCTTTCTTCTTCTTTCTCTCTGTTTTCTTTCTTTAGAATTAGGCTTAGGCTAATAAAATTTAACGTAAAACTTTAACTTATATATACTTAATACAATATAATACGTATACTTAATATTTATCAGTTATAGAATTTTGAAAATCAAAAGCCACTAAGGCTTGTTTGGCAAAACAAGATTAAAAATAAGAATTTAAAAAGCCTTAAGCCTTGTTTGGGAAAACCAAGTTTAAACTCCTTTTAATTTATTTTAATAACCCACTTGCTATATAGTTTAATTATCACACTTTATTTAATTAAATTCTAATATTCCAATTAAATTAAATTAAAGCTAACAACAAGGTGCCACATATTCAAATTGGTATGTAATTATAATTTTCATTATAAATTATAATTTATTTAATAACTTAGTACATCACTTTTAATTACTAAATTAATTTAAAACAACATTATAACAACTCGCTTAATCATTATCAACCCTCTAATTTAATTATTAAATTAAATTAGAATATTACCACTATGTAACATAATATATAATTCAACACTCATTTAATTTAATTAACTTCAAAATACAAAATTACCAAATTCTAACTTAATTAATATATTACACTTAATTAAGTTAATTTCCCACAACTCATGAATTATTTATTTAACTAATAAATAATCAAATCAATCAAATATTTATTAAACAATAACCACATCAACTAAAATATTTATTTAATTCAATAAATATTTTAAATTATATACAAAAATTCTTGATCGTTACATCTTTCCCTCCTTATAAGGATTATGTCCCCAGAATCACAACTCAAACAATTCATTCGTCAATGTAAGACCCCGAATTTTATGAAATAAAAGTATTCAATTTTTCTTTTAATTACTATTCAGTAAATGGTTAAATTGATAAAAGTTAAAGTTAAGGGTGATATATGAATTTTTTTTCAAAATAAGCAAGTGGTTATAAAATACTCATTGTTGTCGGGGAATATTCGTTTGGTCGTAGAATATTCTTTCTGTCGGGGAATATTCGTATGATGGCACAGCCTTTTGTGGGCCCCATAACGAATAACTGTCGGATGAAGAAAATGACAAAAGGGAGTTTTTATAAATAACGGCGTAGTTGTTATCAAGTAACACTCGCTGGAATACCCGTGGTTAAAATACGATGTACGATAGTTGAATAAAGAAGAACACCAGATCGCACGCATTTTTTTCAATTATTGATTCTTACATGAGAAGGCACTACTCAATAATTGTTACAGTAATTACTGTTCAATATTTTATTTTATTGAATCAATAATTGTTGCGTTGATATTTTTTATTATTGTTGTTTCAATAATTGTCACTGCACAGTATCTCCATTATCAAATCAATAATTCATATTATTTGAATAATATTATTAGATAGCATTATTGACAATGTCTAGAAAGTTCTGTCAAGGAGAGGTTTGGTCACCTAATTGTGCGCCAGTAAGGAGAAATCCTTATCGGAAAGCCCCCTCTTTCCTGGGAACTGCCTGGTTGTCATTATTGTGATTTTGTAATATTATTTGTGAATAATTAATTATTGATTTATATGATAATGAAATATTTATTTGATGTGGATATAAATGATAGATTTATTTATGTGATTATAAATGAAGGAATTAATGTTGAGGTATTTTATCAGTATTTTTTTGGATTGGAGGTATTAAAAGATCAAATCAGTGTTCTTACAGCTTTATTGTGTGAGTTATAATTTTAATCCGCCGCTTGGATCGTTGTGATTTTTGGATATGTTATACATATATAAGTTGAGTATATGTTCACAAATTTTGAACCGTTAAAAATGAACGAATGATTTGTTATGAATTTTAAGAGGTGACTGATTCGGAAATTAGGTTTATAAATGATTTTGGTGGAAAATTCTAGAAATGGGTGGGCCCCACTTTTGGTTGTTGAGGAAGATGGCTGATTTTTGGTGGGTGGAATAGTAGCAGGTAAAGCCATCAGATAACAGGTCAAGTCTGCTTTTAGTGCAAGGCAACATTTTCCTATAAATAGAGGGCTAAGTTAGAATTGAAAATCACACCAGAATTCATAAGTTTTCTCTCTTTTTCTCTCTAGATTATCGAGTGTATTTTGTGAGTATTTAGATACTTGGTGAGTTTCTATTCATCAAAGCAAGTTTCCTTCAAATATATATCCGATATCCAAATGTAAGTCTCTTCTTTTTGAGGTAAGGGGATAGTAAGGGATTTTAGTGGTTGTTATGTTTTTCGGTTTACAGTAATTTTTCCTCGACCTTCAAAATTCTAGAAAAATTTGAAATGATAATTTGATGAGTTTTCTTGATTTTGTCCAAAAATGGCAATTTTGGATGTATAGATTAAGAGTTGTGAATTTTATGAGAAAAGACTATTTTAAAAGTAACCGCTTATAACTCCTTGTGGTTAACTCCAAAATTGGTGAAATTTTTATTGGGAGTACATGTATATGATAGAAGTATACTCTATAAATTTCAGAATTTTTGGATAAAAGTACAATTTGTGATAAATATCTAAATATTCGGCTATTTTGGCCATATGAAAAATAGTAAATGATTTTTAAAAATTCTGAGAAAAATATATATTCAATATGGGACTATATTCTATTAAATCTCAGAAAAGAAAATTTGTTTGTACTGATTCGATATTTTTCATGAAAATGGACTAGTTATGAGTAGATGAATTAAATATGTTATGTGAAGTAAGAAAATTGAAAAATAGGATTTGATGGCTTGAGAATCCTATATGAGGCATATGCAGATTTTTTATGAGGGTTTTGGTTATTGGTGATGAAATCTTATAAGTTTAGAATTTTAGGATGATTAAATGCATTATTTAATAAAGTGTAAATAATTAAAATAAATTATTTATAAGTTTAAGAAATGTTATCAATATCATTATACCGAAATATTGGTATGAATTTTATTGTGGAATTTTTACCTTTTTGTGTCGGATTTACTATTCATGAGTTACTATTCACAAGTTACTATTCATGAGTTAATATTCACGAAGTTACTATTCATGGGTTACTATTCACGAGTTACTATTCATGACAAAATTGGTTTCTTTTTCTAACCAAATTATAGTTGATTTATGAATATTACTCTTGAGATTAAATCTAGATGTTTTGATTATAATGATTTTACTATTATATATAACATTTTTATAACCCTAATGATGATATTTCTCTTTGACTTGAGTGTAAAGATGGGTAGATTTTTGGTATGATCATGACTATGGGTTCCCTTTGGCTAGTAGTGCAAAGTTGAATTGTGGACTGGTATGATCATGACCATTGAATTTATAATTGAATATCTTTAGCTTAAGTGCAAAAATGTGAAATGATCAACATGGTTATAATTATTGTTTATATAAATTAAAAATGATTATATATTTCTTTGAGATATTAATATATTTGGCATGTAGTGCAAATATGAACTATTGATGAATATATTTGGCCTCAGAAGTGCAAATATGAATGTTAAGAATATCTTTGGCGCCCAGTAGTGCAAAGATGAATTGTTGATGAATATCTTTGGCCCGTGAGTGCAAAGATGACCATTGTTGAATATCTTTGGCATGTAGTGCAAATATGGTATGGTTGTTGATGAATATCTTTAGCCGTCTGAAGATGAAATTGTTAGTATGATTATAAATGAACTGTGATTTGGTATAATCATGATCTTTGATGTTTCGGTAAAGACATGTGATGAAAATTATCTTCGCCCCGGATCCAAGAGGAATTTAGAATTACAATTATGATTATGAGTTATTCATATAATTGTGGAAATGAACTGTTGATTAATGTTACAGGGATAAAACATTGTTGGTGGACTTTTAATGTGGAGAAGATAATAGACTTTATGGTCTATTTGACTCTTCTAATGGATTGCTTCGTTCACCGCAACTATGGTTGAAAATTTTTATCATCTACCATATGTTCTAAATCTCTGATTTATTACTGTTGAAGGCTATTGATAATTTATTTATCTTTAGTCATGATATTCTTTACTGCGCTAGTTGTGATCACCCTTCTATTTCAAAATTCTTTTCAAGTAATACGAGTGTAGCTGGGTCGAGTGAGGGTAACAGGGGAATAGAACGGTGGTCATCATTTAGTAGTTATATTTTATAAATCCAATAGGGTGAGGCGAACCCAACGTTAGAAGGGTGTTTTGCCACTATCATACAAGATGTCTAATGTCATACAACCTCGTGTCATTATAAGACAGGGTTGTGCACATCCACTTGCTGAGTATATTTACGAGCACTACTTATATAATCTTGGTGTTTGTTTGAAGTATAATTTACGATTAGAGACAGTGGAGATAATGATATGTCAAGAGAAGACTTACCATTGGAAAGAATATGATAGTAATCTTCTTGTTTTTCTTTGGGGTCTATTAGGTCAACCAATGATAATTCTGTGGACATATGATATCTATCATAACCTGGAAGCATGGCCTCCCATGTACGAAGGTTTCCTTGAGCACTTCCTAAAGATTCTAATTTCTAAAACAGTTTTTGACTATACCTTTATGTAGGTATCACTGTGAGGTGTTGCCCACTGATGGGACATTTGTCACATTACGGTTGGGACACGAGTCACAGTTGGTATATATTTGTATCCAAACTCACAACATATGTGTTGTTGTATTTTGCATGACAATTGTTGTAATAAAGTTGTAGTTGTTTTTTGTACCATGTATTTGGCGACTCAGAATAGGTTGGGTGAAATGGACCTATTTTGGGGTTGTCACAATCAAACTATTATTGGACACTATTCTTCTTGTGGGAAATTATTTGCTCACTCTTTCACAATACAATGCAAATGTGATCAAGAAGCTTAAAGAGCCTTATACAGATAAAGGCAATGGCAAAATGCTTGAGTAGATGATGTTTAGCTTACTATTTCTTTGTGGAGCTTATGTAATAGACTTATTTATGTTTATGTTTTATTATTCCACTGAGGATGTAATAGTTAAGGTTAGAAAATCTGGGATTTATTTTGAGATTATGTAACCCTTTAAAGGGAGGTTTATTGTTTAAGCTTGAAAGTTTATTTATATCCTTTGTTTTGGGTAGTTAGATATGATTTTATTAGACAGTGAACACCAAATCTGTGAAATTGAAGTACCAGGATTTGATCGTAACCCTTTTCCACATTGATGATAATTTTTCAATAATAGCAGTAACTTGAAAAGATTCTCTTAAAGACATACCTTCTGCATGTATTTCATGCAAGATAACTTGTAATTCTTGGACTTGATTGCTGACAGTCTTAGAATCAACCATCTTGTAGTTCAAAAACCTGCCAACTACGAACTTCTTCGTGCCAGCATCTTCCGTCTTATATTTCTTATCCTAGGAGTCTCATAGTTCTCTTGTTGTTTTGAGAGAACTATACACATTATATAATGTGTTATCCAATCCATTGAGGGTATAGTTTCGGCATAGAAAATATGTAAGACCCTAATTTTCATAAATAAAGATTAATTATTCTCGAAATATATTTTTGAATATTATGATGTGGATTTAATATAATGTTATAAGTTGTGGGTAATATTTACAAATTTTGTAAAGTATGCAAGTTGTTATAAAATATTTGATTGGTCGGGGAATATTCGTTTTAACAGAAAATATTCGTACGACGACGCAATCATTGGTAGACCCCACAACGGAATTATTTTCGGAGTTAGAAAACGACAGAAATATCTTTTTATAAAAATAACGGCGAAAATTTTACCGTTAACTGTTGAAATACCCGGTGATAAAAGTACAGTAATACGCGTGGTTGCATAATAGCACACGGTATTGATTATTGATGCTTACGTGAGAAGTCACTCAGTTATATTCAATTATTGCTACATTAATTGCTGCATAGTATCTCACGTTATTTGATTTAGTTATTGTTAATATTTTATATTATTAAATCAATAATTGAGACGACAAAGTTATTAATATTATTATTTGCAATATTGATGATGTCTAGAAAGTTCGTTCGAGGAGAGGTTTGGTCACCTAATTGCGCGCCAATTGGGAGAAATCCTTATCGAAAAGCCCCCTCTTTCTTGGGAACGATCTGGTTGTTAAATATTATGAAATATAATAATGATGATAAATGTTGTTAAAAATATTGAGGGGATTTTTATGAAGTATTTGTTGTAAAATTTGCTTATTATCTGGACCCCCATTTACCAAATTTTCAAAATAATCGATAGAGTATATATATATATATATATATATATATATATATATATACATATATATATATATATGATGATATGTGTGTGAAAGTGACTTCAGTGGTGGGGCCCATATGTAGGGAGAAAAAAAAAGTCAGGGGTGGGGGAATTTTTGAAATCACGGGTGGAATGGAAAAAGGGGAGTACTTATTATGTGTGTATATATATATATATATATATATATATATATATATATATATATATAATATTGTTTTATTTGAACATAAGGCATCAATTTAAAAAGTTAGGCGGATGTTCATTTGTAGAATCAACCCGTGAATTCCTTTACTTTTGCGTCCGTGATTTATTTTTCAAATAGTATCATTTCCATTCTCCTACAAATAGGATGCTTAGTTAGAATTGAAAATCACACTAAAATCAGAGAATTCTTCTTTTATAATCTTGAGCGTATTTCTTTAGAGTTTAAAGAAGCTTTGAGCGTAGTAAACAGTTCAAGTTTTCTTCAAGAATATCCCCGCCCTACCAGTCGGAATACTCTTCTTTTTAAGGTAGGGGATATTATTTTTGTTCAGTATTCGTATGAAATAATATTTTCTTCTATACTCTGTAGTATGTAAGTAATATTATTTCGTTTCAGATTTCGAATTCTATACTCATTTTATTAAGTTTTGGCTTCTATACTCCATGAAATTAGTAGAATATCCTTGATATTTGCGCTTCATCAAGTATCTTTTCATGGAAATATTATTGTGAGCATTCTTGATAAGTTTTAACCTTTTTATGCCAAAGTACTATTCACAGAGTACTATTCCCGAATTACTATTCACTTCATTACTATTCACCTGGGGTAATATTCATAACAAAAATTGATTTCTTTTTGGTCCAAATCATTTTTGATACATTATTATTCTTGAATTTTACTCCACAAAGCAGTATCATGTTGACAATTTGGACATTTTTGAATTCTGGATAAATTAAATTATAAATCTTTAATTGACAATGTCCACAAAGCAGTATCATGTTGACAATGTCCTTTGCCACCTTCATGTTGTGAGGAGAGGCAGATTACTGGTGGGAGTCTGTAAAGCATACTCAACCTGACGCACTGAAGATGTCTTGAGAGAAGTTCCAAGAACTGTTCAACGACAAGTACTTTTCCAAAAGTATTCGTCACATGAAGGAGATAGAGTTTATCAAGCTGGAGCAGAACAATATAATAGTTTCGCAGTACGAAGCTAAGTTTGATGAGTTGTCTCGGTTAACATCCCACCTAGTTGATAATGAGGAGAGAATGACGCGGATGTTTCTAAGAGGTTTGAAACCTGAGATACGTCAATACCAAATTTCTCATAAACTTTGCATGTATTCAGATGTTGTAAATAGGGCTCGGTTGTTGGAATACGATAATGAGTTAACTCATCCAAAAGAGAGCAGCCGACAAAATGATAATACCAATGGTAGCAGTCATCGAAGCGGTGACAACAAATGTGGAGGAAGTCTACATGCCAGAAATGGTAACCACTTTGGTGGTAATCATGGCCAAGACAATAAAAGTGGAAATTTCAAGAAGAGGAGATTCAATAATGATGGAAAGACGTCAGCACCAACACCCGTTTTTAAAGAACGAGAACGATCATCGATCGTATGCTACAAATACGGAGGGGAGGGACACATTAGTCTAAACTGTACGCAACAGTCCAAAACATGTTACAATTGTGGAAGAGAAGGTCACCTAGCTCGATTTTGTCATGCAGTAAAGCTAAGTCCAGCTGGGATGGAGGCACCAAAGGCCTTCCTAGAAAAGTCAAAGTCATTAGTCCAAGGGAGAGCATTTTTCGTAACCTCCCAAAAAGAAAGGAATCCGAACGAGGTCATCACGGGTAAGCTAATCATAAACTCTAGCGAAGTCTATAACTTATTTGATATCAATTCTACCCATTCTTTTATTTCTCCTACTTGCACTCAACGTTTAAATTTAACTCCGGAGAAATTAAACTTTGATTTATCTGTTGAAACTCCATTGGGAGAAACCTTCATTACATCCACTGTTTATAAGTCTTGTTTGATTCAAACCGATAACCGCACATTACCTGTCGACCTTATCTTTTTGAAAATACTTTCATTTGATGTGATTTTAGGGATTGATTGGTTAACTACTCATTATGCTAAAATTGATTATTTTCGTAAGGTTGTTAGCTTTTATATCCCTAACCAACCTGTTATGCGAATTTAAGTGACCAAACCACTAAAGTCAATCACTGTCATATCAAGCCATAAAGTTATTCGTTTATTGAAAAACGGATGTCAAGCTTTCTTAGCCCATGTCACAGATTTAAACAAAAATACGTCAGATTTGAATGATATTTCCATTGTTAATAAATTTCTTGACGTATTCCCTGAAGAATTTCCTGGCCTACCCCCGGAGCGTGAAATTGAATTTTGTATCGACCTTGAACCCGGTACAAAACCCATTTCCAAAGCCCCATATCAAATGGATCCCATTGAACTTCATGAGTAAAAGACCCAACTGCAGGAATTATTAGACATCGGTTTCATTAGTCCTAGTACGTCTCCTTGGGGTGTTCATGTTCTATTTATGAAGAAGAAAGATGAAAGTATGCGACTTTGTATTGACTATCGGGAGTTGAATCATGTCACCATCAAAAATAGGTACCCGTCGCCTCGCATTGATGACCTGTTTGACCAGTTGCAAGGCGCCAAATTCTTTTCAAAGATCGATCTTCGTTCCGGATATCATCAATTAAAGATTAAAACTGATGACATTCCAAAGACTTCTTTCAGAACTCGGTACGGGCATTACGAATTCCTAGTCATGTCCTTTGGATTGACTAATACTTCTGCTGTCTTTATATACATGATGAATCGAGTATTCAAAGAATATTTGGATCATTTTGTGGTTGTCTTTATTGATGACATTCTCATATATTCCAAAAACCGTGAAGATCATGAGCAACACTTGAGGCTGATACTCCAAAAACTTCGTGAGAACAAGTTATATGCCAAGTCGAAGAAATACGAGTTCTGGCTTGAAGAAGTAACATTTCTTGGGCACGTAATATCAAATCATGGAATATATGTTGACCCGGCAAAGATTGAAGCAATTCAAAGTTGGGAGCAACCTAAATCATTGATCGAAGTATGTAGCTTTCTTGGCTTAGCTGGTTATTATCGGATATTCGTAGAATGGTTTTCTCGAATCGCTACTCCATTAACTTAGCTGACTCGGAAAGATATAAAATTCGGTTGGAGCAAGGAATATGAGAAGAGTTTTCAAGAACTCAAGAGGAGACTCATTTCAACACATGTTCTGACAATACCATCTGGTTCGGAGGGATTTGTCATCTATAGTGATGCTTCAGGCATAGGGTTAGGATGTGTTCTCATGCAACATGGAAAAGTCATAGCCAATGCCTCACGACAACTCAAAGAGTATGAGAGGAATTATCATACTCATGATCTAGAGTTGGCAGATGTTGTTTTTGTACTTAAGATTTGGAGGCATTACCTGTATGGGGAGAAAGTGGAGATCTTTACGGATCATAAAAGCCTCAAATATTTCTTCACCCAAAAGGAACTCAACATGCGGCAACGATGTTGGCTTGAACTGTTGAAAGATTATGATCATACTATTTAATACCATCCTGGAAAAGCGAACGTGGTAGCTGGCACATTGAGTAGAAGATCATATCAGGTACGAGTGCGATATTGTCAACGAAAAGGCCCATTTTGTATGACTTACAAAGGATGGAGATAGAGATAAAGACTCCAGGAACCCACGTGATGATGGCAAATATACGAGTTGAACCAACTTTAATCGATAAAGTTAAAGTTGCTCAAGCTAAAGACTTGGAACTGACGCGTATGAAGAAGAAAGTGCAAGAATGTGTTATCCTAGAAGCAAGAATCGATGAAGAAGGAATACTACGAGTCAAATCTAGACTTTGTTATCCTAACGACCCTGATTTAAAGTATAAAATCATGATGGAGGCGCACAACACACCGTTTGTAATCCATCCCGGAAGTACCAAGATGTATCGTGATCTTCAATATACATTTTGGTGGAGCAATATGAAAAGAGAGATCGCAGAGTTTATCTCAAGGTGTCTAACGTGTCAACGAGTCAAGGCGGAGCATCAAGTGCCAAAAGGTCCATTACAACCACTTGAAATTCTAGAATGGAAGTGGGAGCACATTACCATGGATTTCGTAACTAGTTTTTCTAAGGTTTCTCAAGGCATAAATGCAATTTGGGTCATTGTTGATAGATTGACCAAGTCTGCTCATTTCTTACCTATACGAGAAACTTAATCACTTGAACGTCTTGCTCGTATGTATATAAATGAGATTGTAAGACTGCATGGTATGCCAGTATCCATAGTTTCTGATCGAGACCCAAGATTCACTTCACGATTTTATGTTAGTTTGCAAAAAGTTATGGACATGGATTTACGATTAAGTTCGGCATATCATCCTCAAACGGACAGGAAGTCAGAGAGGACTATTCAAACTCTGAAGGATCCATTAGGACTTTGTGTCCTTGACTTCAAAGGAAGTTGGGACAAATTCTTACCATTGGTGGAATTTTCCTACAATAACAGTTATCAAACAAGTATCAACATGGCTCCATTTGAGGCGTTGTATGGAAGAAAATGTCGTTATCTAGTATGCTGGGATGAGGTGGGTGAAGCAACGTTGTCGGGACCAGAGTTGGTACATATGACAACGGAAAAAATTAAAATGATCCGACAACATATAAAAACCTCATAAGATCAACAAAAGAGTTATGATGATCTTCATCGAAAAGACGTGGAATTCAATGTTGGAGAGCATGTGTTGTTACGTGTGGCTCCATGGAAAGGAGTTATAAGATTTTGAAAGAGAAGAAAGCTCAATCCTCGATTCATTGGCCCATTTGAAATCCTCGATAGAGTAGGGACTGTGGCTTATAGACTCGCCTTACCGCCAAGTATGTCTCATGTTCATAACATTTTTCACATATCCATGTTACGTAAATATGTGGAAGACCCAAACCATATTATTGAGTTAGAACCGGACGAAATAGCGGAAGATTTAACGTATGAAGAGGTACCTGTTAAAATCTTGGATAAGAAGGAGCATATTCTACGCTCCAAGGTTATACCTCAAGTCAAAGTTTTGTGGAGAAATCACGATGTTGAGGAAATGACCTGGGAGTTAGAATCTGAAATGAAATCAAGGTATCCTCACCTCTTCGACATACCAGGTACGTACCCTAATTTTGAGGACAAAATTTCATAAGAAGGGGAGGTTGTAAGACCCCAATTTTAATAAATAAAGAATAATTGTTCTTGAAATATATTTTTGAATATTATGGTGTGGATTTAATATAATGTTATAAGTTGTGGGTATTATTTACAAATTTTGTAAAGTATGCACATTGTTATAAAATATTCGATTGGTCGTGGAATATTCATTTTAACAGGGAATATTTGTATGACGGCGCAATCATTGGTGGACCCCACAACAGTATTATTGTCGGAGTTAGAAAATGAAAGAAATATCTTTTATGAAAATAACGGCGAAAGTTTTTACCGTTAATCGTGAAATACCGGTGATAAAGTACAAGAATACTGGCTGCAGTAGCATAGTAGCACACGGTATTGATTATTAATACTTACGTGAAAAGTCACTTAGTTATATATTTAATTATTGCTACAGTAATTGCTGCATAGTATCTCACATTATTTTATTCAATTATTGTTAATATTTTATATTATTAAATCAATAATTGAGACGACAAAGTTATTCATATTATTATTTGCAATATTGATGATGTCTAGAAAGTTCTGTCGAGGAGAGGTTTGGACACCTAATTACACGCCAATAGGGAGAAATCTTTATCGAAAAGCCCCCTCTTTCATGGGAACGATCAGGTTGTTAAATATTGCGAATTATAATAATGATGATAAATGTTGTTAAAAATATTGAGGGGATTTTTATGAAGTATTTGTTGTAAAATTTGCTTATTATTTGGATCCCCATTTACCAAATTTTCAAAATAATTGGTAGAGTATATATATATATATATGTACATATTATATATATATATATATATATATGTGTGTGAGGATATGTGTGTGTGAAAGTGACTTAAGTGGTGGGGCCCATATGTAGGGAGAAAAAAAAAGAGTCAGGAGTGGGGGAATTTTTGAAATCACGGGTGGAATGGAAAAAGGGGGAGTACTATTATGTGTGTGTGTGTATATATATATATATATATATATATATATATATATAAGTTTGTTTTATTTGAACATAAGGTATCAATTTGAAAAGTTAGGCGGATGTTCATCTGCAGAATCAACCCGTGAATTCCTTTACTGTTGATTCAGTGATTTATTTTTCAATTAGTATCCTTTACATTCTCCTATAAATAGGATGCTTTGTTAGAATTAAAAATTACACCAGAATTAAAGAATTGTTCTTCTATAATCTTGAGCGTATTTCTTTAGAGTTTAAGAAACTTTGAGCGTAGTAAACAATTCAAGTTTTCTTCAAGAATATCCTCGCCCTACCAGTCGGAATACTCTTCTTTTTAAGGTAAGGGATATTATTTTTGTTCAGTATTCGTATGAAATAATATTTTTTTCCATACTCTGTAGTATGTAAGTAATATTATTTTGTTTCAGATTTCGAATTCTATACTCATTTTGTTAAGTTTTGGCTTCTATACTCCATGAAATTAGTAGAATGTTCATGATATTTGCGCTTCATCCAGTATCTTTTCATGGAAATATTATTCTGGGCATTCTTGATAAGTTTTAACCTTTTTATGCAGAAGTACTATTCACGAAGTACTATTCACGAGATACAATTCACTTGGTTATTATTCACCTGGGGTAATATTCATAACAAAAATTGATTTCTTTTTGGTCCAAATCATTTTTAATACAATATTATTCTTGAATTTTACTCCACAAAGCAGTATCATGTTGACAATTTGGTCGTTTTTGAATTCTGGACAAATTAAATGATAAATCTTTTAAAATTTATCCTTTGCTTTCATTTAATTGAATTTTTATATCATTGTTGTGACGCCCCCAAAATTAGGTATACATCACCCATCTTGGGTCGCTAGATACATGGTACAGAATTCAAATACAACTTACTAATACAACTGTCGTGTACAACACGACAAAACATAAACTGTAAGTTTGAATACAAATATTGTCTACTAGAGATTATACAAACTCAAAAGGAGTCCTCATTAAAATTATTATCACACTATTTCACAGAATAGTGAGGACTACTAATGTTATCCTCTGGACCATCACTCCGTTCCCCGACTCGTCCCAGCTATATTCTCATTTCCTGAAGAGAACAATGAAAGAAAGGGTGAGCTCAACTAGCCCAGTAAGAAATATTATGACTAAGATACCGCAGAATAAATTATCATTAGTCTCCAACAATTTTAAAATGATAAAATATAATAGACATCAAGTTTAACTGCAGCGGAACAAGCAATCCATTAAAAGAGTCAAGTAGAAAATAAAGTCTACTATCTATTACGACTAAAAAGGTTTTTCATCACTGTTATCGCTAAGACTCAGCTTAATAAATATTCCACATCATCGAATCATCCCTACACTACGGCTAAGGATATTCTTTAGTATCACGACCACAATTATCCATGCACTACTGGCCAAGAATATTTGTGTATTCATTAATGGTCATGATCATGCCAACAACTATCCATCAATGCACTATGGGCCAATGAAGACTTTTAATTTTCACATCATTTGTAACATTACAGTCATGATTATACCGAATAATCCCTGGTCATAATCATACCAAGTCCATCTATGCATTACAGGGCACAGATGACTTTCAACATAACATAAACATGAGGATGATGAAAATGATATAAGAATTCAATTAAACAAGTTCAAGAATTAATTTGTCCAGGAACCAATAATGTCCAAATTGTCAACATGATACTGCTTTGTAGAGTAAAATTCAAGAATGCTCAGAAGAATATTTCCATGAAAATATACTGGATGAAGCGCAAATATCAAGGATATTCCACTAATTTCATGGAGTATAGAAGTCAAAATTTTAATCAACTGAGTATAATACCGAATGGAATAACAAAAGAAATCACCATGCATGCGGTACTTCACATAGACAGGTTATTCCAACAGAATAATAATAATGGAACCAGGTCAGGTGAAATTCACACCGACAGGATGTTCCAACAAAATAATAAATGCGGAATAATAAATGATGGAACCAGGTCCGGCGTATAGCATAGACAAGATATTCTGACAAAATAATAAAGACGGAATAATAAAAATGGAACCAGTCCGGCATATAGCACAGACAGGATATTCCGACAAGACAGAATAATAGAAGAATGTCACCAAGTATAGGGTAGCCCACGTATACAGGTTATTCCAACAGAACAATAAAGAAATGGAATAACAAAAGTTCTCTTCTTGAATACAAAAGAATAATATCCCTTACCGTATAAAGAAAAACTAATTAAAGAAGTAGTGAAGTAGCAGAATACTTTCCTTCTTTCTCTCTATAGTTTCTCTCTCTAGAGTTTCAATGAATTCATAAGAAATAATAAAGGAATGAACTTCTATTTATAGAAGAATGGAATGTATAGTAACTAACCCATGAACGGTCCAGATTGATTTACTTTAATCGGACGGTCCATAATTAAAGAAAAATCTTTTATATAAAATATAATATATATTATATATATATATAACATCAGTTCACTGGTGCACCAAATGATAATTTGACGGACGAAATTATAGCAGACACGGATGTTATACGCCACAATCGAATCAAGTAAAAAACAAAATATACTATATATATACATATAAGCACATGGTGCTTTGAAAATAATACTCCTCAATTCCTCAAAAGTCAATATATAAAATATATATAATACCAATAATATTACTCCTCCCATGTCCATTAAATTCTCCCTCCCTATTATCAATTCATGTGACAATTTGTCTTCCACCTAAGACTTTGTCATACACATGGGTCCCACTTGTGGGCCCCCACCTTTTATTATATAAATAACTTTCTACCGACTATTTTGAAAAACGGGTAAATGGGGGTCCATAAAATAAGCAAAACCGAGTGACTTCTCACGTAAGCATCATCATAATCAATGAAGTACCATGCTACTATGCAACCACGCCAGACATCAGTATTTTTTAACATTGGGTGTTTCAACAGTTAACGGTAAAACTTCCGTCGTTATTTTCATAAAGTATTTTTGTCGTTTTCTCAATCCGACAATAATTCTGTTGTGGGGTCCACCAATAATTGTGCCATCATACGAATATTCCCCGACAAAAAGAATATTCCCCGACCAAACGAATATTTTATAACAACTTGCTTACTTTGCAAAATTTATAAATATTACCCACAACTATAACATTATATAAAATTTACTCCATAATATTCAAAAATAATATTTATAGAAAATTCATTTTTATTTATAAAAGTTGGGGTCTTACAACTGTCATCATCCTCATGCTTATATTGTTATGAAAGTCATCTTTGACCCGTAGTGCATAGATGAACTGTTGATTGGTATGATTATGATCAGGGATCATTCGGTATAATCATGACCGTAATGTTACAATTGATGTGGTAAATGTTCTCATTGGCCCGTAGTGCATTGATGGACAGTTGTTGGCATGATCATGACTATTGATGAAAACACGAATATCCTTGGCCCATAGTGCATGGATTATTCGTGGTCGTGATACTAATGAATATCCTTGGCCGTAGTGCAGGGTTGATTCGATGATGTGGATTATTTATTAAGCTGAGTCTCAGCGATAAAATTGATGATAAACTTTTTAAATCATAGAAGATAGTAGATATCATGCTCTACTTAACTCTTCTAATGGATTGCTTGTTTTGCTGCAGTTAAACTTGATGTTTATTATATTTTATCATTTTAACATTGTTGAGGGCTAACGATAATTTATTCTGCATTATCTTAGTCATAATATTTCTTACTGGGCTAGTTGAGCTCACCATTTTCTTTCATTGTTCTCTTCAAGAAATGAGAATATAAATGACTGACTAGTCGGGAAACCGAGCAGATATTGGGTCGTATGTTTGCATTAGTAGTCCTCACTATTCTGTAAAATAGTGTGATAATAAATGCAATGAAGACTTATTTTGAGTTTGAATACTGTCTAGACGACAATATTTGTATTGAAACTCACAGCTCATGTTGTATATTTAAGTTTGTATTTGTATTATGTACCATGTATTTGACGACTCAAGATGGGTGATGTATACATATTTTGGGGGCGACACAAAATCAGCATGTTTCCATGCATTAATAACAGCAACCACTTGCCTATCTGTTTCATTCTCATTAAGCACAGGGGGTCTTCATGAAGAAATCTCGCCAAGTTGAGGGTAATGAGATAAAACAACTTCTTTTGTTGCCATCTTTTAAACTCTGTTCCATTGAACTTTTCTGGTTTTTCAGCATGGTTCACATAAACATTTAGTATAGAAGGTGTAGAAGAAGAAGAACCGATTATAGTAACAGAATTGGTAGACATATTTCTTGCATATATATATATATAAACTTATCTCAAACTGTAGAATTTAACTTGTCAAGGCTAGTAATTGGTACTATATCCTTAAGACAATTATGCCCTCCGTATGGTGCTCAGAGTTGATAGCACTTATTGTGACGCCCCCAAAATAGGTCCACACAACCCATTCAAGGTCACCAAATAAATATTACAGAATCCAAATACAAACTTCATTTATACAATTGTCGTGCAAAATACGACAACACTTAAGCTGTGAGTTTCAATACAAATATTGTACTGAATATAATATGACAATATACCCACCCAAATTATTACAATGCTATATAAAATATAGAAACAAATATTTCAAGTCCTCAAAGGAACACGAGAAGATTTTTGTCCTCCTCATTCTAATGGGGTGCATTTCTGACACTTTCAAAGTCGAGTTCACCTCACTCTATTGTTGTTCACCAAAATTAACTATTAAATGACGTATAAAATACAACATACACATTTTAAGTCTTCAATACAATTATATATTATCATGCTATGTTATAATGTATTGAGAAACTTCAACAGTCACAGATCATCACTCTACTACCTTGTTATCCCCGTTCGACCCAGATACACTCTTATTACCTAAAATGAATTATGAAGTAAAAGGGTGAGCACGAATAGCCCAGTAAAGAATATTATGACTAAGATAATGTAGAACAAATTATTCTTAGTCCTCAACAGGGAAAAAATCTGATAGAATACAATAGACAACAAGTTTTAGATTAACAACTACAACGGAAACAACAATCCATTAGAAGAGTCAAGTAGAACTTAATGTCTACTATCTCTTCCAAATTAAAAGTCCATCATTAATATTTCATCCCTGTAATACCCATCAACAGTTCTTTATTATACCCAAGACAAAGAGAACTTTCATCACCTATCTTCACCTGAACCACTAAAGATTATAGTTAAATTCACAATTCATGTTTATAATAATGTAAATCAACAGTTTGTCCTCGCCACAAAGTCTTAATAGAACTTTCACTCAATGTCCTTGCCACAAAGGCTAAAAACACTCAATAATCATATCATCCTTACAACTTACCCCAAAGATATTCAAATGTAACAACAATGGTCATGATCATATCAATCAATTATCTATCTTTGCACTACGGGCCAAAGATATTCAACTGTAATATCAATGGTCATGATCATACAAATCAATTGTCTATCTTTGCACTACGGGCCAAAGATGTTCAACTATACAACCAAATATCAACAGTTTATCCTTGCACTATGGCCAAAAATATACAACGGTAAAATCAATAATCAACAGTCCATCTTTGAACTACAGGCCAAAGACATACAACTATAAAAGCAATAATCAACCGTCCATTTTTGCACTACGGACCAAAGACATACAACTGTAAAACCAATGGTTATGATTATACCAATACACAATTCCAGGTCATAATCATACCAATAAACAGTTTATCTTTTCACTACGGGCCAAAGATAATTTTCCAACACAAATTTAAGTCTAGCGATTATAACAATGATATAACGAATCAATCAAGTGAGATCAACGATAAATATTAAATATTTATAATTCAATTTATCCAAAGTTCGAGAATGTCCAAATTGTCAACATGATAACTAATTGTGGAGTAAAATTCAAGATTGATATTCATGTATCAAAAATAATTTGGATAGAAAGAAACCAATTTTGTCGTGAATAGTATCCCGAATGAATAGTACCCCATCATACAAAGTAACCCGAATGAAAAGTACTCTGGTATGAATAGTACCCATAAATGGAGAACACGAAAGAAAACGATATCCCTTGACGAGTACAAAAGAAATGATATCCCATACAAGTTTAAAAGAATATACGAAACTGCAAATGGATTTTCACCCGTCATGCGGTAATCCGCGTAGACATATCATTTCCACAATTTAATAAAGAATAAATACGAAGGGTTATTCACCATGCATGCGGTAATCCTCATAGATAGGTTACTCCTACAGATTAATAAAGAATGGATACAAAGAGTTATTCACCATACATGCGGTAATCCGCGTAGACAGATTACTCTCGCAGATTAATAAAGAATGAATACGAAAAGTTATTCACCAGGCATGCGGTAATCCGCGTAGACAGATTATTCCCACAGATTAATAAGGAATATAATGACAAGCCTTATGAGTATGAAGAAAATAACATCCCTTACGAATACGAAAAAATAATATCCCTTACGAATACAAAAAATAATATCCCTTACGAATACGAAAAACAATATCCCTTACGAATACGAAAAATAATATCCCTTACCTTAGTAGGAGATTGGATACTGCAATAGTGTAGTAGCAGAATACTCTTCTTCTTTCTCTCTATAGTTTCTCTCACTATAACTTGTGATTATAATTTTGCTCTTCAAAATTGGTAAGAAATAATGAATGAATGGAGGAGTATTTATAGGGTAGGAAAAGGTGGTAAATTACAAGGTTAATTATACTTTTGTACATTCATCTTTGCCTCCATTTTTAGTTTAGTCCCTCAAGTATTATCAATCTTGCATAACTTTCCATAATAGTACTTGCATGTAAACTAATAGTTCTTTACATGTCAACCGATTGTTCCTTGCATGTGAACTAATAACAAATAATTGTTCATTTATCCGACTAATTATCCATTTGGTCAATTTAACATCTAGAAATCAATTATTATCAAAATAAATGTCAATTTCCACTAACATCAATATTCTCAACACAATGGAAATATTTTATCAACAATTTCATCTTTGAATTTTCGAAGTTTGACTATTCTCAAAAAAGTCGACAGTTAACTTTTTGACCAAAAAGTCAACAACGACAAATTTTTTGTTTATAGTGTTTTTCGACTAATTTCATCGTCCCGGACTCAAATATCTCGTCTGCGTCTCCAAATTCAACTCCGAACTCAAATTCGAATTTTAATTTCATTTTCTTGTCTTTTATACACACTTTTGCTTTCTTAATTAGTTCAAACTATTTAATTAGTCTTGACTAACTATTAAATTAAATCTCATTATTTATCGTTAATAAATATATAACACATTTGTAATCTTTTAACAATTATTCATCATTAATATTATAACTCACAATATTGACAACCAGATCCTTCCCAATAAAGAGGAGGCTTTTCGATAAGGATTTATCCTTATTGGCGCGTAATTAAATAACCTAACCCTTTTTCTTGATAGAACTTTCTAGACATTGTCAATAATGCAAATAATAATATGAATAACTGTATCGTCTCAACTATTGATTTAATAATATAAATATTGTGCAGATGATACTGTGACAATAATAGAATTAATAATATGAGATACTATGTAGCAACTACTGTGATAATATGAGATACTATTGGGTTGCGATGTTGCTGATGGGTTTCACTGCTGCTATTGTTGCTGCAGCTGGGCTTCTATTGTCTGCGTTTGTGAGCTGCTTCTGCAGCCAAATGTTTTGGGTTTCTACTCTGTGCATTAGGCATATTACTGCTTCTTGTTGTTGATTTATAAAATGGAAGTTGTTTGTTTATTGTATTAGTTCTGTTGGACATCGGGCCTGTAATCTTTTATAGTCATGACATCATAGGGGTTGTCCTATGATGTCTATGCTATATTCTGATTGGGGTTTCCCATGAGGTTTGTAATTTCCTTTATTTTAATACAGTTTAAATTTAGCAAAAAAAAAACTACTTTGACAATTATTTGATAAAATTGAGTGACTTCTTACGTAAACATCAATAATCAAAGATGTTGTGGCAATCTGCAAAGCATCTTGTAACAACGCATTCATCATACTTTTATCACCGGGTATTTCAACAGTTTAACGGTAAAAGTTTTGTCATTATTTTATGAAAATATTATTTTTGTTGCTTTCTATATCCAAAAGTTATTCCGTTATGGGGTCCACCAATGTTGGGTTTCGGCATAGAAACGTACAGCGGAAATTAAAATTTTAAAGCAATTTCTGAAACCCTAAAAACAAGATCCATGCGAAAAACAATTAATTCAGTGGTTTAGATATTATACCGATTATTGAATTTTCTGAAATGCTCCGAATCTCCAACGCAATTCCTCACGGTAGTACGTCTCTACGGTATCCACACGAACGCACGTAAATCGTCGAACGATTCTGCAATAAAAGGAGCTGCGGTACTAGCCACCAAAGGAACAAGATTTTCAAACTTTTCTCTAGTCTCTCTCTAAGAGTGGCTAGGGTTTGTCAGTTTTTGATTGTCTTCCTAAGTGGCTGCTATATATCATATATATAGTAGTTAAAAGGTATTAATCAAAACCTAATTCATAAAATCCGAATTTATATATATATATATATATATATATATATATCTCTAATTAAGTCTTACTTAATTAATATACATATATACAAATTATCCTTTTAATTTAAATTCATGATTTAAATATTATTAATCATATTAATATATTTAAATCCTTAAAATTTAAATTAATTCCCTTTTAAATTACGTTCTATGTGTGTGACCTTATAGGTTATTATTACGTTGACAATAATTTTAAAATCATATATAAAATTATAAACAGTAAGCGGCATCTAGTAATACATCACTGCTACCCAAGTAATAATAAGATCGATGATTCGATGCAACCTTTTTCGTGACCAATGTTTCAATGTAATTTAATCCTTTTAACCTTAATATCCTAGATTAAACTCGAGTCATGGAATGTGTCATACTCTTCATAATTTAATCTGAGTTTTTTTGATCAATGAGTAGACTATATGAAACAAATCACTATTTGTGCATGGCCATGCATTTCATAGTCCTACTCAATCAAGAGGCCTATAGATATCACCCATAATATATAGGATGGTTAAATTCTATCTAGATCACTCATATTTCTCACACGATTCATGATGAACCCAATAATCACCTTTATAGTCCACCCTATTAAAGGTGACATTTGATGATATTAAAGTACATAAATTCTCGTATAGTAATATAGCGATTTCAGGTCGGAGGACCATTACATCATTGTCACTATGAGAATTGCTAATGACACTTCGCATAATGCTCCATATAGAATTCTCATGGTGGGTCTGTCTAGTACATCGTTCTCTAACATGTACCTATGCATTGACTTAATATCTCATAAATTTATGACCAATGAGATTTGGTCATCAGTCAATCCACATACTAGTCTCAATGCATCATTGTTGTCCCATCAACAATGATACTCGACTAGGGACATTTAAGAACAATGATACTAATTGTAATTATAATCTCATGTTCAAGTTATATACTTGAAACTATATAATTTGTATCACTATTCTAAGGAATTTTATTATGTTAACAATTATATTACGCAGTAAATAAAATCATTTATTTATTCAATCAAATATAATATCAAAACGTTAAGCAATTATATCAAATAATTGGCCTCTAGGGCATAAACTCTAATAACTGTGTAACAACGCGTATTACTGTACTTTTATCACCGGGTATTTCAACAGTTTAACGGTAAAAGTTTTGTCGTTATTTTATGAAAATATTATTTTTGTTGCTTTCTATATCCGAAAGTTATTCCGTTGTGGGGTCCACCAATAATTGCGTCGTCGTACGAATATTCTCCGACCAAACGAATATTTCCCAACACAACGAATATTTTATGACAACTTGCTTACTTTGTAAATTTTTCACACATCACCCTTAACTTTAATCTTTTATCAATTTAACCATTTAATGAATAGAATAATATATATAAGAAAAATTAAATACTCTTATTTCATAAAATTTGGGGTCTTAAACTTATTTCCTAGGATACAATGACAACGTGTGTTATATCAGCACTACAAATAACTCACTCAACGAACCAAAATAAATGCTTTAGACTCTCTCTCATTATAAATTATAACTTGTTTATGAAATGAAATATAAGAAGACTTATAATGATTAATGCTCAAATGATTTGAATCAATGAAAATGGCAGCCCCCCTTATCTATTTACAGTAGGGTAAGTGACACATCAGAATGGACACAACCCACTAAAAGGTATGATTAAGCCAAAAACGACGTAGTTTTGGCTTTAAACAGAAAAGGCGCGTTTGTTCGGAACAAAAATGACGTAGTTTTAGGCTCACTAGAACAAAAACGACGTAGTTTAATGTTTTAACAGAAAAGACGCGTTTGTTCAGGCAAAAACGACGTAGTTTTGCAGCACATGTTCAGACAGATAGCCTTTCCCAAAACAAGGCAGTTTAGACGCGTCCCAGACCCATGAGTCACGAGTCAGTCTGGTCGGCAGCGGCAACACGCGTGTGGGTTTGAACCAAGCCTTGGTTAGGTCATCTCCTTCCACAAAAGTGGGGTACCCCTTGGAGCCTAAATTCAAGAGCAACTTTCATGTATATAAACTTATTAAATATTTAGTTCTTAACCAATATTTAGTTCTTAACCAATGTGAGACTTGGCTTCCCACATATATTTATTATCATTTACCATTTTCAAGGTGATATTTGAGAGTTAATATCTCATTCATTACTCTATGAATTTGAGCTTCCAAATATTTAATTTAATCTACTCATAGAATAGAACACATTGATATGTGGATTCACTTTAAATAATTAATTAAATATACTTTAATTTTGACTCAAATTCTTAACATTTATATTCATCAATAAAATTAGGACTCCTTTTGTCTATTATTTTTTGACAAATCAAACTTTTATGAGAGCGAATAGTTTTGAATTTAGATGAATAGTAGTGTAACTGTGATGATAATCTTGACGATATTTTGTCATATAATACAAATATAAAAAAAATTATTTGTTGAAATAAATAAATAAATTTACAAATGGTACTATTTAGTGGAACAATATATATATATATATATATATATATATATATATGGAATATTATTCTATGATATGTTCATATTCTCTTTACAAAATTTACTTGGATTAAAGTATACTACTGTCATTCATCTCTAATACAGATATTCTAGGTTGTTCATTCTTTAGCCCCTACAATAAAAAAGAAAGTGAAGAATAAAAATAAAAACAAATGTGATGGCACATTGCCACTAATACAGATATTCTTGGTGTTCCCCATGCGTACTGAAAAGAATATATTTTTCAATATTTTGTAGTTAATTTAGTTTTTTGCCAGAAATGTCAATCAAATGTGATGGCACATTGCCACTAACAGTTTTTAACTAAGAAAATTGATTTATAATCCTACTTTTCATATAATGACACATGTTATAAATAATTAAACATTTTAGAAATACTATATATTTTATACTCACCTAAAAAATTATATAGTTAATAATTATAGTAAAGGGAGTACTTTTTCAAAAAAAAATTGATGCAATTTGATTATTCTTTAGTTCTAACTTCTGAGGTAGTGATTTTTTTTTCTGAAATCAACTTTTAAAATTATTAAGAAAATGTTTAATTATTTAAAATATAAATATATTTTACAATAATTATAGAGGTTTATATTAAAATGGTATAAACATGTATCGATTTTGAATTTTAAATCTCACAAATTAACTTTAAAAACTTAAATATATCTTTAATTGTGAAACACGTACTACAATTTTTTCCCTTCCTCGGTCAGTAATTTATATTTCTTGATATCAAGTCATCAACAAGCTGAAAAACTAAATTATAACTAAGAAAAATTATGGAGATGAATGGTAAATAAGAAAGAGAAACCGATAAATTCACAATAAAAATAATATTTTTAAATGAAAATTATCGTTATAGATCCTAAATAACAATGATTTTCACCGTCATTATATATTTATAACGTCAATTTTATATAAAAATATATTAAAAATATCGTGAAAATATCAATTTTCATAAATATATTCAAGACAATTTAACTTGTCTTCATATTTTACTTGTAGGGATATTTAAGTGCTATTAAACTAAATAGGGATATTTAATTTCACATCAACTTTTCATAATGTGATCACTTCATATGTTGCTTCATAGTATTGCACCAGATGCATGTTTAGGATACCTATATTGACACATTAATAACACTATTATGTTATGTTTGTTTACAAGCATTACACTTTGGATAATACTATTAATTTCAAGTATTTTATTAGTTTTTAAATTTGAGTTTGTGACTATTAGTTCTGGGATTATAAAATAACTTTAGATTAGAGATTATTTAATACCATGTTCTACTTGGTAGTATAATTCCTACTATTTGGGATTAAAAATTACTAAACAAAATTAACCGCAATCTTTTTTTAAAATGACCATCATATTTTATAATTTATTTTATTATTATTGGCACCTTAAAACTTACTGGTACAAAGACTAAATATTATTAATTTAGTCTTTGTACCAGTAAGTACAAAGGGGATGGGGGATGGGGGATGGGGTGGGCATAGGGGGTAGAGATAGGGTTGGTCCATACTTTTTGGGGGCCTCAAGCTGAATCCTAAATTGGGGCTTTATTTACCATTAAATATTAAATTAAATTAGTATTTATAATTTTTTTAAATTAAAATTTCATTTTTCTTGCCTTTCATCTAATTTTTCTGTGATATTTTTTTTTATTACCAGTAACAAATTGAGCTCACTTTTGGGATTCAATTAATTTTTCTACTCTTTTTTTTTTTAAGTTTTTGATACTCATAATCATATTTTCGAGGAGCCATATAGTGCTTAAAAAATAAGTAACAAGCCAAAAAAACAAATAACAAACAGATACCCAAAAAATAAATAACAATAGATACTTCCCAGTCAAAACACAAATAACAGAACTTTTTTCGCTAAAACGAGTAACAATAATACCTATTTAACAAGTAAGATTTAATAAAATTAAAATAGAAAAGTATAGAACAATAGAACCTGATTATGCCGATTTAGTGATTTTTCCCAAGATTAAATATCTGAACAATGAACATCACAAATTCAGAGTAAGAAATATTAATTTACAAATCCTAATTGTAAAGAAAAAAAACTACACAACCGAGTAAAGATTCGTTATATCATTATTATAATCCTCACACTTAAATTTGTGTTGGAAAGTTCACAACAAAAAAGGGTCATTACCGATGGGAGTATTGCTGACGGTGTATATGCCGTAGAGATTAACCTCTTTGGCGACTGCTAAACCGTCGATAATGATGCCCATCGTCAATGTATTGGTTCCCTCCAAAACTGATATGGGTGTCGACGGTCGTCCGTCAATAAAGATAATTTTGCCGTCGGGAATGAGTTGTTTTTTGGCGTGTAAGTAACGCGGGTGAGGGAAATAAGGGGGCGACGGGAGAAAGTATTATTGGTGACGGCACTGCCGTCGTTAATGACAAAATCTCGACGGTGTTATTAGTGATGGCGTGCCCGTCGAGAACGAGGCTTTAATTTTATCAGCTCTGACCTCGACGACAGTCTCTTATTCTTGTACAAAAATTTTGTTCGCGCTTTTTCTTCCTTCCTCTTTTTCAAACTTCGATTTCTTGTATGGTTTATTCCACAATTAGTTTCTTGAGTTTCTTTCCAAATTGGGTTTGTTCGTCTGTCTGAGTTTGAGCCGTTCGACTGAGTTGAGTTTTCCCAAATTTGTTTGACTGAGATGGGTTCTTCCCAAATTCTTCTGATTTTTTCTGCTCAAGCATATGGGATTGGTAGAAGCTTTCTTCTTTCTTCTCCATTATCTCTGAATAGTCATCTCATCCCTCTCTGTCTGATTTTTTTGAAATTGCAAGGTAAGGGTTTCATCTGTCGTGACTTTTTCCTCCCAAATTTAATTTTTTCAGTTTTGAAAAATGTTCGAGTTAATTTTTGCCCAAAAATTATTTTATTTGTTATTCTTTGTTGTTTAATGGACTAGTTGCTGCTAATTTGGGAGGAGAATTGGGCGACAACTTCTATCAAGTGATTGTAAGTACATCTTCATCTCTCTTTTTTCTTATTACTGCTTTAATTTTTTTTTTTGTTAATGTTGAATTTCCCAACCACAGTCGGACTAAGTCTCCCCACCCCGGACCAGGCTTTGCGCAAGGCTCGCCTTAAGATATGGCTCTGTCCATAAATGTGTGATCCGTGGTCACACGGACCAATTTTTAATTAGCCCTCACACTTGTTGATGGCGGGGATCGATCCCAGGATGCTAGGGTTTACGGTTCACCCCAAGTCGAAACTTACCGCTGCGCCAAGTGTTGTGGTTTTACTGCTTTAATTTGTTGCTTCTATCAGGTGCAATTGACATTGTATTGATGTTAAAAAAAATTCATAGTATATGTATACCCTCAAAAAGTATTGTTGCTGTAACAAATGTGCCATTTCTTGGCACGCTAGTTATTTCTATATGAACTATATATGCAGTGAGAAATGAGGATATACTCTTAAGGACATTATTTTGAACACGATAATTGTTCTAAAAAACAAAATAATAAAAACAAAGTAAAAATAAAAATGTACAATTATGCCTAACAAACCTTTAACTGGTAATATTTTCATAGCAAATAGAATGAACCATATCATGTTTATTTACTCAATCCAAGTGTTTGTATTAGTGGTGGACATGACCTAATCTTCAGTTCTAGTGTTTGTCTTTGTTTATGCATTATGATTGTTTAGTTTTTTACTTTTATTATTTTTATGATTACATGATTCGAGAACATTTCATAATAGATTTTCTGTGTCTGAAACAAATTAAGAAAACACTTGGGGTCTTATTATTTTTTTTCCCTTGTATCTAAAAAAGCGCATCCCTACTTTGCATATTATTACCAAAATAAATGGGAAAATTTATACGTTGATAGTTGTTTGGTTTAATGGGATGTTGTTTTTGAAATTGGATGTAAATGAACTCACTTGATCTAGAAGTTACTTTTTCTGTGGCTGATTGAAAGTTTTAGTTTATTACGTCAGCACATTGTATCGTCTAAACCATTACTGTCGCACTTACTGTATATGAAGTATTATTACATTCTATGTTTACACGGACTCGAATGGAATGTTCGGTTGGACACAATTATTTACACTAAAATGAAGTGTCTAGTACTCTAGTACCTATACCTCTTTTGTGTGTCGAGTGTCGAAAACTAGTATTTTAGGGAAAATTGTGAAGAGTCCGTGTAACACAATATTAGCTTTTCTATGTAGCAAGTTCTCATGTAAAGCCAAGACTCATGGAAGCATGTGCTTAAAACAACGTATAGGCTCTGGCTAAAAAGGTAACTCGAAGAGAGTATAAAAAAAATTCCTTTATGATAGTAATTTTAACATGGCTTTGGCATGATTTGCAAGATTATTGTGACTTGTTTCTATAGTTTACTATAACAACAAACTAAGCAAAGTCTTCACTTCATGATGGTTTACGGATTACAAATAGATGCAAAATCGTTGTAATGTCTTGTAAACAATGACATAAGAAAATTTCTAGAAGAATACTTGAGCACTATAATATATGCTTCATTTATGCAGTTATTCCATATGACTTGATATGTGCATATTTTCATATAGTTTAGGAAGCTTAGAAACCCGTTTGAGATTCACTTGGAGTAAATCTCAAATAGTCCCTGTTTTGGGACTCGTTTCAGATGTTTTCGATCTCATTTGTCGCTGAATTGAGCACGTCTTTATATTTTTTGAATTTTCGATCAGTATATATCTCTTGATGTTCTTCGGGTGTATATTTAGACTACGATGTGTTAGTCTATTTCATGTACTTGAAGACCATGGGGAGGTACTGCCGAAATTTCTGAAAAATTTAAAGATGTGTTCAAGTTGTTGGCATCAGTGAGGTGACACATCCGGGAATGGGATAGAAGCCTGACCCATTAGAGGTGGAGATGAAGTTAGGAAACTCATAAGCTTGCATATACATTAACTTAAAGACTTTATTGTGTTTGTCTAACTTTCCATATATATAGCAGACAGTTGTCCAAGATGTCTGTTGATCGAAGTTGGATGGAACGTAGGGTAGCCACTGATAAGAATGGGCTTAGATCTAAGTATCATAGTGGGGTTGAACAGTTTCTCAACTTTGCGTTTGAGCAAGTCAGGGATGATGAGATCAGATGTCCTTGTAAGAGGTGTATGAATGAAGTGTGGAAGACAATGAGTGATGTCATGTGCGACTTATTTGCGTATGGGTTCAAGCAGGGTTATACGACATGGATTTATCATGGGGATACCTGGTTGGATGAACATGAATCTGAACCGGAATCAAGAGGTGACAAAACCTTTGACTGTACTAACATGATAGTCGAAGCTGCTGGTTTATACTTCTAGTGGAATATAGACAAGGATGGCAGTAGCGTCGAGCAAGAGCCGAATGATGGGGCTAAGGGTTTCTATGAGTTATTGCATAAAGCAGCGACACCACTGTATGACGGGCATGAAAAGTACACCGTCTTATCTGCTGTGACTAAGCTTTTACACTTCAAGAACGAGCATGACTGTAGTGAGAGAGGTTTTAATGAACTGCTAAGCATTATGAAGGAATGCTTACCTACAGGCAATAAGTTACCGGAGTCGTACTATGATGTGAAGAAAATGGTCAAAAGGCTAATGAGAAGATTGATGCTTGTGAAAATGTATGTTGTATTACGGTGATGTCAATAAAGATAAGAGGCCATGTGATATTTGAGGTACAAGTAGATACTGTGAACAGCGCAAGAAAAAGGGAAAGGACGTGCCGAGAAAGATCTTACGTTACTTTCCCATTGCGTCGAGGCTTCAGCAGTTGTTCATGTCAACACATACCTCCGAGGATATGAGGTGGCACTCTACACGGGACATAGTTGAAGGTCAACTGATGCACCCGGCAGATGGGCTTGAGTGGAAAATTTTTGATAACAAGCAACCCTCGTTTGCTGAAGAGGTTCGCAATGTTTGGCTTGGACTTGCTACAGATGGGTTTAATCCGTTTAACGGGCCTTACACAAAGCCTTACTCAACTTGGCCAGTGATTATTGTTGTGTATAACCTCTCACCTTCGATGTGCATGAAAGATCTTTACATGTTCATGCCTTTACTGATTCCGGGTGATAAGAGTCCCAATAAAGACATCAATGTATACCTCAGGCCGTTAGTTGATGAGTTGAAGATGTTTTGGGAAAAAGGGGTTCAAACTTATGATGTATCTCTTAAGCAGAACATTGACATGATGGCAACTTTACTATAGACAATAAATGACTTCCCGACGTTAGGAATGATCAGTGGATGGTCGACTCACGGGGGCTTGTCATGTCCCGTGTGCATGGGGTCAGTTAAAGCTATGCGGATCAAACACGGGGGGAAGATGAGTTTCTTTGCAACATCTAGACAGTTTTTACCGATTAAACATCGTTATCGACGGATGAGTAAACAATTTAATCGAAAAATGGAGAAACGTCAAGTACCTGGCCGTCTTTCTGGGTCAGCAGTGTTAAGTTAGATTAGTCATTTGAAGTTTCCACCTCCAGGGAAGAATCAGAGATTAGAGCGAGCTTATGTTTATGACAAGGTTCACAACTAGACACACATATCCAAGTTCTTTGACCTGCCTTATTGGGATATACTCTTCATCCGTCATTATTTAGATTCGATGCATACTACCATTTATCCATGGTGATGGTGATAGCGGTCCAAACTTAGCTGAAGATTCAAGCATGCCAAATATAAGAGACCCCACAAAATCGTTATGGTAGATTCGTCGGTTAATAGAAAGTGAAACATTTGATTTTAATTAGAGGGCCCTGTCCTACTTTGAAAAATATATACTATGTTATGCAAAGATGGACTCTTGAGGGAGTTTTCCAACAAAACAGTCGTGGGCTTGTCCAGTTGATAGGATATTATTGTGTTGGACACTGGAACCCTCTTTTTCCGGTCCAAATATTTCTGCTAGACTGATTCTAGTAGCTCCACAAAGCCTGCCTTCATATATTTAATAGTTAGCAGCGGTTCATTAAGAGGGATCAGGAAAGAAAAAACACGAGTGATAAGTAAAAGTTGTTAATCCCACTTCTATAAAAGAAAACCTTAACTGGCTAACTTGATAAGTGGGAAGGATATATCTCACTTAAAAGTATGGAACTCAAGTTTAAGAATGTTAATCAAATGTTTTTCCTGGCATATTAATCATAGCTCCTAACATTGATCTTCATTACTAGTTGTGATATCATTTCAAATACAAGGATTATATATATTTTTGTTTCTCTATTAGGGGTAAGGGTGGAAAAAAGTAAGAAAGTAGGCCACTATTTCTCCCAAATCAACAGGAAAACCTTAACCCTCTACTTCACAATGTGAAAGGCATGGAAAACAGCCAAACAGCAGTAAGAAATAGTCCCAAAATAATTCTCTTGATTGCACTAGTCTGATAGTATCAGTTAAAGTTTTTACCAAACAAACAAATAAAAAGAACCACTGGCTTTATCCCAGCAAGAAGTAAGAGAATGATTAAACCCTTGATATCTTATGGACAGAGAAAAGTAAACTTCACTCAAGCTTGCAGTCATCCACCCTCGTTAGCTTTTGGACAGGATCCAGGGCAACAGGATTGGGTTCTCCAGCAGCCTGTAAAACATGATGTAAACTCATTTTTATGTCCATAAAGACAATGAATCAAAAGAACAACTTTAAGGTAATGGACTATCAAATTGGCAAATCCTGGGATACTAGTATGGACCATGATTTGTCTATCTGGATATGCCGACTATAAATGGTAGTTGTTACTAGTATGGGCCATGATTTGTCATTATTTAGAACGTATTTGATAAAAAAATTTATACAGTCCTAGATGCTAGTGGTAGAAAAAAGGATAACAACAAGTCGAGGCTTGATTTGGTAGAAATGAACATTAGGGAAGATCTGTTGCTGTATCAGGAAGGTGGTAAGACGGTAACGCCTAAAGCTGAATATACTTTGACCAGGGAATAGTTGATATTGATACATAATTGGATCAGTGGACTGAAGCTCCCAGATGGATATTCTTCGAATATAGCAAGGTGTGGTAAAGTCGAAGAGCTGAAGTTTCGGGGTCTCAAAAGTCATGATTGTCACGTATTCATGCAGAAGTTGATCCCTATGGCATTTATCGACTTGTTACCGAAATGTGTGGTTGAAGCACTGACAGAGCTTTCTAATTTCTTCAGAGATCTATGCTTGACGGAGCTCTAGCTCAAAGACATATAAAATGGAGATGTAGATAGTGGAAATAATGTGCAAGTTAGAAATGATCTTCCCTCCATTGTTTTTTTATTCAATAGAGCATTTACCTATTCACTTGCCATACGAAGCTAAGCTTGGCAGTCCCGTGCAATATAGATGGATGTATCCATTCGAGAGGTAATGACATTAATGTTTTTAATACGGTAAAATGTTCATTCTTGTTTGCTAATCTATATATCACATAGGTATATGCAACGTCTAAAGCAAAAGGTGAAGAATAGAGCCCGTGTAAAGGGCTCAATTGCTAAAAGTTATGTTATGGAGGAACTTGTTAATTTTACTCGTTGTACTTTGAGCCGGATGTTCAGACGAAGCACAATCGCTTACGTCAGAATGAGGCTATTGCGCCCGAGGAAAATGGAGAATTAACGGCCTTTAGTCATCCTGTACGCCCATTTGACGGTAAAAAAAGGTGATTCTTGACCGATAGTGAGTATGCAGCTGCCACATTGTATGCACTTGTCAACATGAATGAAGTAGCGCTATACATTAAGCAAGTAGTCATAACTATATATGTCTGGTGGTACTGTGTCAAGTTCCTTTACAAACACATTAAGTATATAACTGTGTTGCAGTCAATATGATGCTGAAGTACGTGAAGCAAATCCGAGTATGGAGGACGGGGATTTGCAAAATTTAAGAAATGGACAATTTGTGCAAGGGTTTAAAGATCATATAAGTCTAACCTTTACAAGTTCAATGAATCTACCATCATAGATTTATTCTTATGGCGTAATTAACTTTAGAATATGTTGTGTTAATGTACATTAGGTCCTCACAGATGAGTTAGCTAACAATCGATTAAAGCTTATAGCCAGCAGCCCTAAAAGATCTCTAGATATTTATACATGCTGCATTGTCAACGGTTACAGATTTAAGTGTTGCGATATTGCGGAAGTCGATTCTGCTAATTCTGGTGTTGTGGTGAAAGGTAGCTACTACGATAACATTTGGGATGACTGGTATGGACAATTGCTAGAAGTTGTAGTTCTCAAATATTGGGGTCATAAAGAATTAGTTTTCTTCAATTTTCATTGGTTTGATGTTGAGAATGGAGTTAAAGTAGATAAAAAATCAGGACTGGTGACTGTTAACGTTAAGTCAAAACTAAGACTGATGACTGGTATGGACGAGCCTTTTATTTTAGCAAGTCAAGCAACACAGGTGTACTACGCGCGGAGTGTTAAGACTCCTGCAAGCCCATGGCATGCTGTTATAACCACCAAAGCCCGTTGTTTTCAAGGCACAACTCCTCATACAGACGATGAACCTTTACAAGTCGAGTCTACTAGTGTCACACCTGCTGATGTGACAATTATTAGTGAGTCTAGTGAAGAAGAGGATGATGTCGTCACTGTCGAAAGTGAAGACAATGTTCTTGAGGAGGTAGATATAATTGAAGAAATCGTTGAGGACGAAGATGATGTTGATGACAACGATATTGAAGATCTACTGCTCGAAGATGATGATTATGATATTGATGGCTTTGACGATATAAATGATTAGGAGTATGTACTTTTTGTGTCCTTTTAGTTGTATTCAAATGTAATAGTTTGTAGTAGTGCAATCATTATCTTCAACTTATATTAATTTACTAAATAAGGTGTTAGTTGTTTTAGGTTACTATTTATGCTGTATCCTTTTAGGTTACTATTTATGTTGCATTCTTTTAGTTGTATTTGTATGTTATCCTATTTGTTACTGTTCACAAATATAGTATTTATGAATGTTTAATAATATTTTTTTATGATTTGACAGTAAACATGTGACACCCCCAAAATAGGTATACATCACCTATTCTGAGTCGCCAAATACATGGTATAACATACAAATACAACCTTAAATATACAACATGAGCTGTGAGTTTTAATATAAATATTGTCTTCTAGACAGTATTCAAACTCAAAATAAGTCCTCAATACATTTATTATCACACTATTTCATAGAATAGTGAGGACTACTAATGCTATCATCTGGACCGTCACTCCCTGCTACATTCTCATTTCCTGAAGAGAACAATGAAAGAAAAAGGTTGAGCTCAACTAGCCCAGTAAGAAATATTATGACTAAGATAATGCAGAATAAATTATCATTAGCCTTCAACAATGTTAAACTGAAAAAATATAACAAACATCAAGTTTAACTGCAGCAGAACAAGCAATCCATTAGAAGAGTCAAGTAGAGAATAAAATTTACTATCTTCTATGATTTAAAAGGTTTTTCATTACTTTTATCGCTGAGACTCAGTTTAATAAATAATCCACATCATCCCTGTACTACGACCAAGGATATTCATTAGTATCACGACCACAAATTATCCATGCACTACGGGCCAAGGATATTCGCGTATTCATCAATGGTCATGAGCATGCCAACAACTGTCCATCAATGCACTACGGGCCAATGAGGACTTTTTCCACATCATTTGTAATATTACTACTCCATGATTACAATCAATAATCCACAGTCATAATCATACCAAGTCCATCTATGCACTACAGGCCACATATGACTTTCAACATTAGATAAACATGAGGATGATGATAATGATATAAGAATTTAATAAAACAAGTTCAAGAATTAATTTATCTAGGAACTAATAACGTCCAAATTGTCAACATGATACTTCTTTGTGGAGTAAAATTCAAGAATGCTCAGAAGAATATTTCCATGAAAAGATACTGGATGAAGCGCAAATATCAAGGATATTCCACTAATTTCATGGAGTATAGAAGTCAAAACTTTAACCAACTGAGTATAATAAAGAATGGAATAACAAAAGAAATCACCAAGCATGCGATAGATCGCATGCATGGGTTATTCCAATGTATAATAAATAATCTAACCAGTCATGCATAAACGCACGCATGTGATATTCCAACAGAATAATAAATAATGGAACCAGGTCATGCGTAAACGCACAGACAGGATATTCTAACAGAATACTAAACAACGAAACCAGGTCATGCGTAAATGCACAGACAAGATGTTCCAACAGAATAATAAAGAATGGAATAACAGAAGTATTTCACAATGTATGTAGTACTTTGCATAGACAGGTTATTCCAACATAATAATAAAGAATGGAATAATAGAGGAATTTCACCAAGTATAGGTAGCTCACCAGATATCGTTATTCCAATGTAATAATAAAGAATGGAATAACAGAAGTTCTCTTCATGAATAAAAAAGAAATAATACCCCTTACGAGTACAACAAATAATATTCCTTACCGTAAAAGAAGAGTATTCGGACTGCTAGGGTGAGGATATTCTTGAAGAAAACTTGCACTACGCTCAAAGCTTCTTAAAACTCTAAAGAAATACACTCAAGATTATAGAAGAATTCTCTGAACTTCTGATGTGGTTTTCAATTCTAACTAAGCATCCTATTTATAGGAAAATAGAAAGGATATTATGCTTCACTATGCAATAAAATATAATATATTCTAATTATTGTCTAATAAAACGAATAACTTTATAAAAGTATTCTCTTTTATATAAAAAGATTTTACTATGCAAAATACTATGCATAATAGAATATTATATATTCTATTTATAGTCTAATATTATATAAAAGTATTCTATTTTATATAAAAATCTTTTATGTTTTATTACATTAATAATACTAATAAAACAAACTCATCATCATTATTATAATTCACACTATTAATCGACTGTGTCGCTCCTGTGAAAGAGGAGGCTTTCCAATAAGGATTTCTCCCTATCATGCATAATTAGGTGACCAAACCTCTCATTGGCAGAACTTCTAGACATCGTTAATATTGCAAATAATAATATTAATAACTCTGTCATCTCAATATATAAAATAACGACAATAATTGAATACAACTGAGCAACTTTTCACGTAAGCATCAATAATTAATACCGTGTGCTACTATGCAACCACGCGTATTACTGTACTTTTAACACCGGGTGTTTCAACAGTTAACGGTAAAACTTCCGCCATTATTTTCATAAAATATTTTTGTCGTTTTATCAATCCGACAATAATTCCGCTGTGGGGTCCACTAATGATTGTGTCGTTGAACGAATATTCCCTGTTAAAACGAATATTCCCCGACCAATCGAATATTATATAACAACTTGCGTACTTTGCAAAATTTATAAATCTTACCCACAACTATAACATTATATCAAATTCATTCCATAATATTCAAAATTCATATTTATAGAAAAATCATCTTTATTAAAAAAAATTGGGGTCTTACAACCTCCCTTTCTTATGAAATTTCACCCTCGAAATTAGGGTACGTACCTGGTATGTCGAAGAGGTAAGGATACCTTGATTTTATTTCAGATTCTAACTCCCAAGTCATTTCCTTAACATCGTGATTTCTCCACAAAACTTTAACTTGAGGTATAACCTTGGACCGTAGAATATGTTCCTTCTTATCCAAGATTTGAACAGGAACCTCTTCATACGTCAAATCTTCCGCTATTTCGCCCGGTTCTAACTCAATAATGTGGTTCGTGTGAGACCCCAGATTTTATCAATAAAGATTTAAATTTTGTTGAAATAATTTTTTAATATTATGGTGTGAATTTAAGATAATATTATAGTTGTGGGTAGTATTTATAAATTTTGCAAAGTATGCAAGTGGTTATATTATATTCGATTGGCCTGGGAATATTCTTATTTAGCAGGAATATTCGTATAACTACTCAATCATCAGGTGGACCCCACAAATGTAATTATCATTTGATCGAGAAAACGACAAAAATATTTTATCAAATAACTATGAAGTTTTACCGTGGTTACCGTTGAACTACTCTAGAGTAAAAGTACAAGAATACGCGGTGGTTGCATAAGAAAGACACCAGATTGATTATCGATGCTTATGTGAGAAGTCACTCAACATTCCATTATCATTTATTAATAATATGAATTATTATAATGATAATGACGCTTTTTTTTATTCAGATTATTAACGTAATAAAATGTAAACATCTTTTATATAAAATAGAATACTTTATTAAAGTTATTCTATAAATAGAATATATTATATTTTATTATGCATAGTGTTGCATAGTGTTTTGCATAGTGTTTTTGCATAGTATTGCATAAAGGTTTGCATAGTAAAATGTTTTTATATAAATAGAATATATTATATTTTATTTAAAAGATTTTTCTTTAAATATGGACCGCCGATTAAAGTAAATCAATCTGGACCGCTCATGGATTAGTTACTATGCATTCCATTTTCCTATAAATAAAGCTCATTCCTTCATTATTTTCTTACTTAATTCATTGAAACTCTAGAGAGAGAAATTATAGAGAGAAGCTATAGAGAGAAAATTATAGAAAGAAGAAGAGTATTCTCGCTACTTCACTACTTCTATATTCAGGTTCTTTTACTAAGAGAGGTGTTATTCTTTCTTCTTGAAGAGAACTTCATTATTCCATTCATTATCATTCTGTTGAATAACTCGTAAAAAGTGGCATACCCTATACATAACCTCAGATACGCCAGATACCCTATACTTGGTGAAATCCTTATGTTATTCCATTGCTTATTATTCTTTGGAATAACTCAGATACGCTGGCCATTACCCTATACTTGGTGACATTCTTCTATTATTCTGCTGGAACATCCTCGTCATGTGTTTTACACCGACCGGTTCCGCTTTTTATTATTCTCGCTGGAACATCTTGTCATGTGTTTTTTTACCCGACCGGTTCCGCTCTTTTATCATTCTCATTTGGAATATCCTATTCAGGTGTTTTACACCGGATCCGGTTCCATCTTTATTATTCTGTTGAACATCCCGCTTGCAGTGAATTTCACCGACCGGTTCCGTTATTATTATTCTCTGCTTGAATAACTCGCCTCATGCGGCAGTACCGCATGCACGGTGATTTCTTTTGTTATTCCATTCTTTATTATACCCAAATTGGTTAAAACTTTGACTTCTATACTCCATGAAATTAGTAGAATATCCTTGATATTTGCGCTTTCATCCAAAGATCTTTCATGGAAATATTCTTCCGATCATTATTGAATTTTACTCTACATGAAAACAAAGATCATGTTGACAATTTGGACGTTAATAATTCATGGATTAAATAATTTTGAACTTGTTTTATTGAATTACTATGTCATTGTCATCATCCTCATGTTATATTATGTTATCTTCGCTTTACGCAAGCATAGATGAACTTAGTATGATTATGACCAGGATCATTCTTGTATAATCACGACTTGATATAAATGATGTGACAAAAGTCCTCAGGTGGCACTGTAAATGCAATGATGGATAGTTTTGGTATGATTATGACCGTGGGTGATTCGGTATAGTCATGACCATTGATAATTTGATGAAAATCCTCGACCGTGGTACGTGGATGATTAGATGTGGTGGTTTATTATTGTCGAGTCTCAAATGATAAAAATGATGAAAACCTTTTAAAACCTAAAAGATAGTAGACTTTTATTCTCTACTTGACTCTTTTAATGGATTGCTTATTCCGCCGCAGCTAAAACCGGTTGTCCATTGTATTTATCGCTTTAACATCATTGAAGGCTAATGATAATTTATTCTCGCATTATCTTAGTCATAATATTTCTTCGGGCTAGTTGAGCTCACCCTTTTTTTTCACCGTTCTCTTCGTGAAATGAGAACATAGCCGACGACGCCTCTGGGAACGAAGTAATGGTCCGAGGATAGCATTAGTAGTCCTCACTATTCTGTGAAATAGTGTGATAATAGTTGTAATGAGGACTCCTTTTGAGTTTGTATAATATCTAGTAGACAATATTTGTATTCAAACTCACGCTTTATGTCAGATTGCATACCTACGCTATATTAGTAAGTTGTATTTGAATTTATGTACCATGTAAGTGGCGACCCAAGATGGGTGACGATACCTAATTTTGGGGCTTCACAATTGGTATCGAGCTTAGGGATACGATCCCCGCTAAGAGGTGAGAATAGAACTAGAGGGAGAGACGGAAATTCCTTCGCTAGTATGACCTACCTAAGTTTATTTGGTATTTAATTGGCTCCGGTGTATAGGGATAATATGTGATAAAGTTAATTAACCCCGGTTTTGTGGCGATGATTTGAAAATGGCATCCAAAATGTTGAGATAAGCATTGGAGCACGAGACCGCTGATTCTCCACAGATCAATAATCGTGACAATGTGCAACAGATGGCGATAATCTTCCCGTAAACAACAACACCGATCAATTGATGAAACGACGCAGACGCTTAAAAGGTTTTAGAATTCATGCAACATCAAAGTAAAGCGACTCTGCTCAAAACGTAGGTGGAAACACGGAAAACTCTCTGCCACACCGCTAAACAATTCAAGGAGTTGGGACCACCGAGTTTAAGGGAGAGCCAAAACCACTTCCAGCGGAAGCATGGATTAAGCAGATTACCAAGATATTTGATGTCTTGGGATGCTCTCGAGGAGCAAAAGGTTCCTTTTCCGCTTTTATGTTGCATGGAGAGGCAGACATCACTTGTGGGAATCGGTAAAAACGTACTCAACTTCGTGTCTCAAGATATCTTGGGAGAAGTTCCAGAGTCGTTCAACGACAAATACTTTCCCGAAAGTATTCGCCACACGAAGGAGGTGGAGTTTATCAAGTTGGAACAAAACAATATGACCGTGTCGCAATACGAGGCAAAATTTGCGAGTTATCACGATTCGCCCCACTTGGTGGATAATGAAGAGAGAATGGCGCTAATGTTTTTAAGAGGTTTGAAGCGGAGATACGCCAACATCTTATTTCTCATAAACCGTGTTTTTATTCAGATGTTGTAAATAGGGCTCAAGTTAGTGGAGCGCGATAACGAGTCAACGAACTAAAAGAGAGCAAAAAAAATTATAATACCAAATAAAAGTAGTCATCGGCGGACAACAAGCGTGAGGGAATCAATAGGCCGAGATATGGTAACCACTTCCGGTGGTAATCGTGGCCAAAATAATAAGAATGGACATTTCAAGAAAAGGAGATTCAACAATGATGGAAAGACGTCAAGACCAAAGACTTTGTTTAAGGAAGGAGAAGGACCACCTATCATATGCTTCAAATGCGAGGAGAGGGACACATCGATCCGAATCAAGCGCCATGCCATCCAAAGCATGTTATAATTGTGGAAGAAAGGCCACTTAGCTCGATTTTGTCGCCATCAAGACTTAATTCAACTAGGATGGAGGCACCAAAGGTCGTCCCTGCATAAACCAGAGCCGTAGTTTAAGAGAGAGCGTTTTTTTTCTTCGTGACGAGGAACCCGAATAAAATTATCACGGGTAAGTTAATCGTAAGCTCTCATGCAAGTCTATACCTTATTAGATACCTTCTGCTCTACCCATTCTTTTATCTCTCTTGCATGCTCAACGCTTAAATTTGACTCAAGAAATTAGACTTTGATTTATCTATCAAACTTCGTTGGGAGAAACCTTCATTACCTCCACTGCTTTATTAATCTTGTTGTTTCAAATAAACACTTTCACGCTACTTCGCCGATCTTATCTCTTGAAAATACTTGCCTTTGAGGTAATTTTTGAAAATAATTGATTAACTACTCGTTATTCTTTTTGTAAGGTTGTTAGCTTTCATATTCCTAACCAACCTCATTATACTAATTCAAAGTAACCAAATCCTAAAGTTAATCAACGTTATATCAAGCTATAAGTAAAGAGCCCCGATCCTTTCGTTGTTGACTTCCTTGTGTGGAATGCACCGCCGGACTTTCTCGTAGAGGCGACGTCGTGATCAAGATGGCAAGTTAATAGGTATCATTGTGAGGTGTTATCTGTGTTAAGGATAGAAGTCACAGTTGGTATTAATGTGACGTACTATCCAAGTCTTGACGAGAGTAATGCTTTTGAATGATATTTCTATCATTAATAAATTTCTTGGCGTATTCTTGAAGACTTCCTAGCCTACCCTAGAGCGTGAAATCGAATTTTGTATTGACCCCAAAGACAAAACCCATTTCTTAAACCCTCAAATATTTCTTCAACTAAAAGGATCTCATTTACGTGGATTATGATGAAAGTCATAATAAAAGTATAGAACTAATAAAAATCATGGGTATATGAAGTATTAGTAAGTTTTATGATGAGTTATGTTGGTTAGTATGTGAAAACATGAAAGTTTCTTAGAAATCACAAAGAGTTGAAAATCGATTTTAGTGAAAACGTAATATGAAATTCAATTGACCATATCTCCTGTTATATTTTGAATTTTTGAATGTGGTCAAGTCCTAGAGTTAGATCTATGAGTTACCTAACTAATCCAAGTGGAATTACTGGAAAAGGTGTTGTAGATTTTTGTGTGGACTGATTTTAGCAAAGGAGTGCAAAGCTGCAAAAACCAAAAAAGCTTCGCCATGATTTTAGAGAGGCTGTTTCGGCCACTTAAATTATGAGAAAAATTCTGGCCTTTTGGGACATGAAAGTATATGGTATAAAGTACCTCCTGTCCAAAATGAGCTCATTCTAACTTAAAATGAGCAAGTTATGACTATTTCAATATTTAGGTTTTTCCGATTTAAAACGCTATAACCGGAGTTCTATAACTCCGATGACCATGAAATTTAAACTGGAAGCTCACGTTAACATGTGTAAGGTCCTGCCAAGATTTGGGAATTTTGGAGTTAAACTTGAGGTAGCTAATTTCTTAAGGAATTAAGTGGAAATTGATTTTAAAAATAGTAAATGAATTTTAAAATTCCGAGAAAATATATTTTCATTATGGGACTATATTATGCTAAATCCCAGAAAAGAAATATTTTGGGGCTGATTTGGTATTTTCATGAAAATAGTTTAGTTACTGAACATATGAGTTAAATATGTTATGTGAAGTAACAAAGTTGAAAATAGGATTTTATGGCTAGAAATCCTATATAGAGTATATGCATATTTTTTGATGAGGATTTGATAATTGGTGATGATATTTTATGAGTATGACATTTTTGAATGATTAAATGCATTATATGGTAAAGCGTAAACAATTAAGATAAATTGTTTATAAATTTAAGAAGTGATTAAAATATTGTTATAATATTAATGATATTAGATTATGAGATTATTAAGTGATTGAAAACATGGGGATATTCTTGAATCTCGGATAAATTATATTATATAAATGTTTAATATTTATCCTTTATCTCATTTGATTGATTCTTTATATCATTATCCTCATGCTTATATTATGTTGAAAGTCATCTCGTGGCTCAGAGATGGACTTGGTATGATTATTACGTGGATTGTTCGGTATAATCATAACCGTAAATGAATACACAATTATCTTTGGTAGTAGTAATGGATAATTTGTGGTCGTGATACTAATGAATACACAATTATCTTTGGTCAGTAGTGCATGGATAATTTGTGGTCGTGATACTTAATGAATACACAATTATCTTTGGTAGTAGTGCATGGATAATTTGTGGTCGTGATACTAATGAATACACAATTATCTTTGGTCAGTAGTGCATGGATAATTTGTGGTCGTGATACTAATGAATACACAATTATCTTTGTAGTAGTGCATGGATAATTTGTGGTCGTGATATAATGAATACACAATTATCTTTGGTAGTAGTGCATGGATAATTTGTGGTCGTGATACTAATGAATACACAATTATCTTTGGTAGTAGTGCATGGATAATTTGTGGTCGTGATACTAATGAATACACGATTATCTTTGGTCAGTAGTGCATGGATAATTCGTGGTCGTGATACTAATGAATATCCTTGGCCCGTAGTGCGGGATGATTCGATGATATGGATTAATTATTGAAATGAGTCTCAAAGAATGAAATATTAATTCATGGATGTGGTAAAAGTCATCTTTGGTAGTAGTGCATTGATAGACTTGGTATGATTATGACCACGGATTATTCTAAGATAATCATGAATCAGAATTGAAAACACGAATATCCTTAGCTAATAAAGGCATGGATAATTCATGGTTGTGATACTATTAAGTCGAGTCTCAATATTATTGGTTTTACAGCTTGTATATCTTTGGCTCAGAAGTAAAGATGAATTGTTAATGAATATCTTTGGCGGGATTGCAAAAATGAATTTAATGTTTTCGACGATAAAGGTATTCAAAGGTATCCTCACCTCTTTATCATATCAGTATCGTACCCTAATTTCGAGGGCGAAATTCCATAAGGAGGGAGATTGTGAGACCCCGATTTTATCAATAAAGATTTAAATTTTGTTGAAATAATTTTTAATATTATGGTGTGAATTTAAGATAATATTATAGTTGTGGGTAGTATTTATAAATTTTGCAAAAGTATGCAAGTGGTTATATTATATTCGATTGGTCGGGAATATTCTTGCTTAGCAGCAGGAATATTCGTCTAACAACTACTCAATCAATCATTGGTGGACCCCACAATGTAATTATTGTTTCGATTGAGAAAACGACAAAAATATTTTATTGAAATAATCTATGAAGTTTTACCGTGGTTATTGTTGAACTACTCTTGTAGTAAAAGTACGAGAATACGTGTGGTTGCATAGTAGCAACACCGATTGATTATCGATGCTTATGTGAGAAGTCACTCGGTTTGATTCCATTATCATCGATTAATAATAATTAATTATTATAATGATAATGACGTTTTGTTTTATTCAGTATTATTAACGTAATAAAATGTAAACATCTTTTATATAAAATAGAATACTTTATTAAAGTTATTCTATAAATAGAATATATTATATTTTATTATGCATAGTGTTGCATAGTGTTTTGCATAGTGTTTTGCATAGTATTGCATAGTGTTTGCATAGTAAAATGTTTTTATATAAATAGAATATATTATATTTTATTTAAAAGATTTTTCTTTAAATATGGACCGTCGATTAAAGTAAATCAATCTGACCGTTCATGGATTAGTTACTATGCATTCCATTTTCCTATAAATAAAGCTCATTCCTTCATTATTTTCTTACGAATTCATTGAAACTCTGAGAGAAATTATAGAGAGAAGCTATAGAGAGAAAAAATTATAGAAAGAAGAAGAGTATTACTGCTACTTCACTACTTCTATATTCAGTTCTTTTTTACGGTAAGTGGTGTTATTCTTTCTTCTTGAAGAGAACTTCATTATTCCATTCATTATCATTCTCATTGAATAACTTTTGTAAAAGTGGCATACCCTATACATAACTTTGTATCACGCACATACCTATACTTGGTGAAATCTTTATGTTATTCCATTGCTTATTATTACATTGGAATAACTTTGTATCACGCCGATTTACCCTATACTTGGTGACATTCTTCTATTATTCTCATTGGAACATCCTCATGCATGTGTTTTACACCTGACCGGTTCCGCTTTTTATTATTCATTGGAACATCCATGCATGTGTTTTTTACACCGGACTTTGGTTAAAATCTTTATCATTCTCCGCTGAATATCCTATCTGTGTGTTTTACACCGGATCCGGTTCCATCTTTATTATTACTGTTGGAACATCCTGCCTTGCGTGAATTTCACCCGACCTAGTTCCGTTATTATTATTCATTGAATAACCTCGCTCATGCTAAGTACCGCATGCACGGTGATTTCTTTTGTTATTCCATTCTTTATTATACCCAGTTGGTTAAAACTTTGACTTCTATACTCCATGAAATTAGTAGAATATCCTTGATATTTGCGTTTCATCCAAAGATCTTTTCATGGAAATATTCTTCTGATCATTATTGAATTTTACTCTACGAAACAGTATCATGTTGACAATTTGGACGTTAATAATTCATGGATTAAATAATTCTTGAACTTGTTTTATTGAATTACTATGTCATTGTCATCATCCTCATGTTATATTATGTTATCTTTGGCTTACGTGCATAGATGAACTTAGTATGATTATGACCAGGGATCATTCGGTATAATCATGACTTGATATAAATGATGTGACAAAAGTCCTCGATGGCCTCAGTAATGCGTTGATGGATAGTTTTGGTATGATTATGACCGGGGTGATTCGGTATAGTCATGACCATTGATAATTTGATGAAAATCCTTGACCGTGGTACGAGGATGATTAGATGTGGTGGTTTATTATTAAAATCGAGTCTCAAATGATAAAAATTGATGAAAACCTTTTAAAACCTAAAAGATAGTAGACTTTATTCTCTACTTGACTCTTTTAATGGATTGCTTATTCCTTCCGCAGCTTAAACCGGTTTGTCCATTGTATTTTATCGGTTTAACATCATTTGAAGGCTAATGATAATTTATTCTCGCATTATCTTAGTCATAATATTTCTTCTTGGGGCTAGTTGAGCTCACCCTTTCTTTCACCGTTCTCTTCGTGAAATGAGAACATAGCCGGACGAAGCCTGGGGAACGTAAGTAATGGTCCGGAGGATAGCATTAGTAGTCCTCACTATTCTGTGAAATAGTGTGATAATAGTTGTAATGAGGACTCCTTTTGAGTTTGTATAATATCTAGTAGACAATATTGTATTCAAACTCACGCTTTATGTCGTATTATTACCACAGCAGTTATATTAGTAAGTTGTATTTGAATTTATGTACCATGTAAGTGGCGACCCAAGATGGGTGACGATATACCTAATTTTGGGGCGTCACGATTGGTATCGAGCTTAGGGATATGATCCTCAGGCTAAGAGGTGAGAATAGAACTAGGAGGGAGAGACGGAAATTCCTTCGCTAGTATGACCTACCTAAGTTTATTTGGTATTTAATTGGTCGGTCGATTATAGGGATAATATGTGATATGTTAATTAACCCTGGTTTTGTGGCGATGTTGAAAATGGCATCCAAAATGTTGAGATAAGCATTGAGCACAGAGACCGTTGATTCTCCACGATCAATAATCGAGACAATGTGCAACAGGATGGCGATAATCCTCCCGTAAACAACAACACCGATCAATTGATGAATGATGATGACGTTTAAAAGGTTTTAGAATTCATGCAACATCAAAGGTGAGCGACTCTGCTTCAAAACGTAGGTGGAAACACGAAAAAACTCTCGGCGGTCACCGCTAAACAATTCAAGGAGTTGGGACCACCGGAGTTTAAGGAGAGCCAAAACCACTTCGGCGGAAGCATGGATTAAGCAGATTACCAAGATATTTGATGTCTTGGGATGCTCCGAGAGCAAAGGTTCCTTTTGCGCCTTTATGTTGCTTGTGGAGAGGCATTCTCGGTGGGAATCGGTAAAAACGTACGTCAACTCAACTTTGTCTTGAAAGATATCTTGGGAGAAGTTCCAGAGTCATTCAACGACAAATACTTTCCGAAAGTATTAACCACATGAAGGAGGTGGAGTTTATCAAGTTGGAACAAAACAATATGGCCGTGTCGCATGATACGAGGCAAAATTTGCGAGTTATCACGATTCGTCCCCACTTGGTGGATAATGAAGAGAGAATGGCGCGAATGTTTTTAAGAGGTTTGAAGCGGAGATACGTCAACATCTTATTTCTCATAAAGCGTGTTTTTATTCAGATGTTGTAAATAGGGCTCGATTAGTGGAGCGCGATAACGAGTCAACGCAACTAAAAGAGAGCACCAAGGCAAAATTATAATACCGGTAAAGTAGTCATCGAGCGGTGACAACAAGCGTGGAGGAATCAATAGGGCGAGATATGGTAACCACTTGGTGGTAATCAAAGCCAAAATAATAAGAATGGACATTTCAAGAAAAGGAGATTCAACAATGATGGAAAGACGTCGACCAAAGACTTTGTTGTTAAGGAAGGAGAAGGACCACCTATCATATGCTTCAAATGCGGAGGAGAGGGACACATCGATCCAAATCACTGCGCCATGCCATCAAAGCATGTTATAATTGTGGAAGAGAAGGCCACTTAGCTCGATTTTGTCGTTTTCATCAAGACGAATTCAACTAGGATGGAGGCACCAAAGGTCATCCCGGACAAACCGTGAGCCGATAGTTTAAGAGAGAGCGTTTTTTTTCTCGTGACGAGGAACTGAATAAAATTATCACGGTAAGTTAATCGTAAGCTCTTGCGAAGTCTATACCTTATTAGATACGGTTCTACCCATTCTTTTATCTCTCTTGCTTGCGTTCAACGTTTAAATTTGACTCAAGAAATTAGACTTTGATTTATCTATTGAAACTTCGTTGGGAGAAACCTTCGTTACCTCCACTCGCTTATTAATCTTCTTGTTTCAAATAAACACTTTCACGTTACTGTCGATCTTATCTCTTGAAAATACTTGCCTTTGAGGTAATTTTTGAAAATAATTGATTAACTACTCATTATTCTTTTTTGTAAGGTTGTTAGCTTTCATATTCTAACCAACTTTGTTATACTAATTCAAAGTAACCAAATCCTAAAGTTAATCAACGTTATATCAAGCTATAAGTAAAGAGCCCCGATCCTTTCGTTGTTGACTTCCTTGTGTGGAATGCAATCAAGCCGGACTTTCTTGGAGGCGACGTCGTGATGAAGATGGCAAGTTAATAGGTATCATTGTGAGGTGTTATCTGTGTTAAGGGATAGAAGTCACAGTTGGTATTAATGTGACGTACTATCCAAGTCTTGGACGAGAGTAACAGTTTTGAATGATATTTCTATCATTAATAAATTTCTTGGCGTATTCTTGAAGACTTCCTAGCCTACCCTAGAGCGTGAAATCGAATTTTGTATTGACCCCGAAGACAAAACCCATTTCTTAAACCCTCAAATATTTCTTCAACTAAAAGGATCATTTCGTGGATTATGATGAAAGTCATAATAAAAGTATAGAACTAATAAAAATCATGGGTATATGAAGTATTAGTAAGTTTTATGATGAGTTATGTTGGTTAGTATGTGAAAACATGAAAGTTTCTTAGAAATCACAAAGAGTTGAAAATCAGATTTTAGTGAAAAACGTAACATGAAATTCAATTGACCATATCTCCTGTTATATTTTGAATTTTTGAATGTGGTCAAGTCCTAGAGTTAGATCTATGAGTTACCTAACTAATCCAAGTGGAATTACTGGAAAAGGTGTTGTAGATTTTTGTGTGGACTGATTTTAGCAAAGGAGTGCAAAGCTGCAAAAAATCAAAAAAGCTTCTACCATGATTTTAGAGAGGCTGTTTCGGCCACTTAAATTATGAGAAAAATTCTGGCCTTTTGGGACATGAAAGTATATGGTATAAAGTACCTCCTGTCCAAAAATGAGCTCATTCTGACTTAAAATGAGCAAGTTATGACTATTTCAATATTTAGGTTTTTCCGAAAAAAACGCTATAACCGGAGTTCTATAACTCCGATGACCATGAAATTTAAACTGGAAGCTCACGTTAACATGTGTAAGGTCCTGCCAAGATTTGGGAATTTTTGGAGTTAAACTTGAGGTAGCTAATTTCTTAAGGAATTAAGTGGAAATTGATTTTTAAAAATAGTAAATGAATTTTAAAAATCCGAGAAAAATATATTTTCATTATGGGACTATATTATACTAAATCCCAGAAAAGAAATATTTTTGGGGCTGATTTGGTATTTTTCATGAAAATAGTTTAGTTACGAACATATGAGTTAAATATGTTATGTGAAGTAACAAAGTTGAAAATAGGATTTTATGGCTAGAGAATCCTATATAGAGTATATGCATATTTTTTTGATGAGAGATTTGATAATTGGTGATGATATTTTATGAGTATGACATTTTTTGATGATTAAATGCATTATATGGTAAAGCGTAAACAATTAAGATAAATTGTTTATAAATTTAAGAAGTGATTAAAATATTGTTATAATATTAATGATATTAGATTATGAGATTATTAAGTGATTGAAAACATGGGGATATTCTTGAATCTCGGATAAATTATATTATAAATGTTTAATATTTATCCTTTATCTCATTTGATTGATTCTTTATATCTTTATCCTCATGCTTATATTATGTTGAAAGTCATCTCGGCTAGATCTTGTAGATGGACTTGGTATGATTATGACCGGGATTGTTCTAAGATAATCATAATCGTAAATGAATACACAATTATCTTTGGTAGTCGTAGTGCATGGATAATTTGTGGTCGTGATACTAATGAATACACAATTATCTTTGTCCGTAGTAGTGCATGGATAATTTGTGGTCATGATATCTTAATGAATACACAATTATCTTTCTTTGGTAGTAGTGCATAGATAATTTGTGGTCGTGATACTAATAATGAATACAATTATCTTTAGGTAGTAGTGCATGGATAATTTGTGGTCGTGATATTAATGAATACACAATTATCTTTGGTAGTGTAGTGCATGGATAATTTGTGGTCGTGATATAATGAATACACGATTATCTTTGGTAGTAGTGCATGGATAATTAAATGGTCGTGATACTAATGAATATCCTTGGCACGTAGTGCGGGGATGATTCGATGATATGGATTAATTATTGAAATGAGTCTCAAAGAATGAAATATTAATTCATGGATGTGGTAAAAGTCATCTTTAGTCAGTAGTGCATTGATAGACTTGGTATGATTATGACCACGGATTTATTCGGTATAATCATGGTCAATTGAAAACACGAATATCCTTAGCCAGTAGTGCATGGATAATTCATGGTTGTGATACTATTAAGCTGAGTCTCAGTATTATTGGTTTTACAGTTGTATATCTTTGGCCTGTAGTGCAAAGATGAATTGTTAATGAATATCTTTGGCCGGATTGCAAAAATGAATTTAATGTTTTCGACGATAAAGGTATTCAAGGTATCCTCACCTCTTTATCATATCAGGTACGTACCCTAATTTCGAGGGCGAAATTCCATAAGGAGGGGAGATTGTGAGACCCCAGATTTTATCAATAAAGATTTAAATTTTGTTGAAATAATTTTTTAATATTATGGTGTGAATTTAAGATAATATTATAGTTGTGGGTAGTATTTATAAATTTTGCAAAGTATGCAAGTGGTTATATTATATTCGATTGGTCGGGGAATATTCGGTTTAGCAGGGAATATTCAATAACTACCAATCATTGGTGGACCCCACAACGTAATTATTATTTGATTGAGAAAATGACAAAAATATTTTATTGAAATAACGGCGGAAGTTTTACTGTGGTTCTTTGTTGAACTACTCGGTAGTAAAACATACGATGTCGTGTGGTTGCATAGTAGCTAATACACGGTATTGATTATCGATGCTTATGTGAGAAGTCACTCGGTTTGATTCCATTATTGTCGATTAATAATATGAATTATTATAGCGATAATGACGTTTTGTTTTATTCAGTATTATTAACGTAATAAAATGTAAACATCTTTATATAAAATAGAATACTTTATTAAAGTTATTCTATAAATAGAATATATTATATTTTATTATGCATAGTGTTGCATAGTGTTTTTGCATAGTAAAGTTTTGCATAGTATTGCATAGTGTTTGCATAGTAAAATGTTTTATATAAATAGAATATATTATATTTTATTTAAAAGATTTTTCTTTAAATATGGACCGTCGATTAAAGTAAATCAATCTGGACCGCTCATGGATTAGTTACTATGCATTCCATTTTCCTATAAATAGAAGCTCATTCCTTCATTATTTTCTTACGAATTCATTGAAACTCTGAGAGAGAAATTATAGAGAGAAGCTATAGAGAGAAAATTATAGAAAGAAGAAGAGTATTCTGCTACTTCACTACTTCTATATTCAGGTTCTTTTACGGTGAGGGTGTTATTCTTTCTTCTTGAAGAGAACTTCATTATTCCATTCATTATCATTCATTGTTGAATAACTTTTGTAAAAAGTGGCATACCCTATACATAACTCAGTGTATCAGCATACCCTATACTTGGTGAAATCCTTATGTTATTCCATTGCTTATTATTCTGCTTGGAATAACTTTTGTAATGCTGATTTACCTATACTTGGTGACATTCTTCTATTATTCATTGGAACATCCTCATGCATGTGTTTTACATCGACTGGTTCCGCTTTTATTATTACATTGGAACATCCTCATGCGTGTGTTTTACACCTACTGGTTCCGCCTTTATCATTCTCGCTGGAATATCCTATCATGTGTTTTTACACCGGATCCAGTTCCATCTTTATTATTACTGTTGGAACATCCAGCTTGTTGTGAATTTCACTTGACTGGTTCCGTTATTATTATTACATTGGAATAACTTTGTCTATCTGGCAATCGCATGCATGGTGATTTCTTTTGTTATTCCATTCTTTATTATACCCAATTGGTTAAAACTTTGACTTCTATACTCCATGAAATTAGTAGAATATCCTTGATATTTGCGTTTCATCCAAATCTTTCATGGAAATATTCTTGATCATTATTGAATTTTACTTACTCTAAAAAATTATCATGTTGACAATTTGGGCGTTAATAATTCATGGATTAAATAATTCTTGAACTTGTTTTATTGAATTACTATGTCATTGTCATCATCCTCATGTTATATTATGTTATCTTTGGCTTACGTGCATAGATGAACTTAGTATGATTATGACCGAGGATCATTCTAAGTATAATCATGACTTGATATAAATGATGTGACAAAAGTCCTCGGTGGCTCTGTAATGCAATGATGGATAGTTTTTGGTATGATTATGACCGGGGTGATTCGGTATAGTCATGACCATTGATAATTTGATGAAAATCCTTGGCCGCCATACGGGGATGATTAGATGTGGTGGTTTATTATTAAAAGTCGAGTCTCGGCGATAAAATTGATGAAAACCTTTTAAAACCTAAAAGATAGTAGACTTTATTCTCTACTTGACTCTTTTAATGGATTGCTTATTCACCGCAGCTTAAACCGGTTTGTCCATTGTATTTTATCGGTTTAACATTGTTGAAGGCTAATGATAATTTATTCTGCATTATCTTAGTCATAATATTTCTTCTTGGGCTAGTTGAGCTCACCCTTTCTTTCACCGTTCTCTTGAAAATGAGAACATAAATTGAGACGAAGTCGGGGAACGAAGTAATGGTCCGTGAGGATAGCATTAGTAGTCCTCACTATTCTCGTGAAATAGTGTGATAATAGTTGTAATGAGGACTCCTTTTGAGTTTGTATAATATCTAGTAGACAATATTTGTATTCAAACTCACGCTTTATGTCGTATTGTACCACACACGCTTATATTAGTAAGTTGTATTTGAATTTATGTACCATGTAAGTGGCGACCCAAGATGGGTGACGTATACCTAATTTTGGGGGCGTCACAGTTCGGGTCTTCCACATATTTATGTAACATGGATATTTGAAAAATGTTATGAACACGAGACATACTTGGCGGTAAAATGAGTCTATAGGCCACAGTTCCTACTCGATCGAGGATTAAAAATGGGCCGATGAATCGAGGATTGAGCTTTCCTCTCTTTCCAAATCTTGTAACTCCTTTCCATGGAGCAACACGTAACAACACATGATCTCCTACATCGAATTCCACGTCCTTTCGATGAAGATCAACATAACTCTTTTGTCGATCTTGTGAGGTTTTTATACGTTGTCGAATCATTTGAATCTTTTCCGTAGTCATACGTACCAACTCCGGTCCCAACAACGTTGCTTCACCCACCTCATCCCACCATACTGGAGAACGACACTTTCTTCCATACAACGCCTCAAATGGAGCCATGCCAATACTTGCTTGATAACTGTTATTGTAGGAAAACTCCACCAATGGTAAGAACTTGTCCCAACTTCCCTTGAAGTCAAGGACACATAGTCTTAATAAATCTTCCAGAGTTTGAATAGTCTTCTTTGATTGTCCGTCCGTCTGAGGATGATATGCCGAATTAAATTGTAAGTCCGTGCCCATAGCTTTTTGCAAACTAACCCAAATCGTGAAGTGAATCTTGGGTCTCGATCAGAAACTATGGATACTGGCATACCATGCAATCTTACAACCTCGTTTATGTACATACGAGCAAAACGTTCAAGTGTATAAGTTTCTCGTATATGTAAGAAGTGAGCAGACTTGGTCAATCTATCAACAATGACCCAAATTGCATCTATGCCTTGAGAAACCTTGGGAAGACCAGTAACGAAATCAATTGTAATGTGCTCCCACTTCCATTATGGAATTTCAAGTGGTTGCAATGGACCTTTTCATACTTGATGCTCCGCCTTGACTCGTTGACACGTTAGACACCTTGAGATAAACAGCGCTATCTGTCTCTTCATATTGCCCCACCAAAATGTATGTCGAAGATCATGATACATTTTGGTTCTCCCAGGATGGATTGCAAACGGTGTGTTATGCGCCTCCATCATGATTTTATACTTTAAATCAGGGTCGTTAGGAACACAAATTCTGGAGTTGACTCGAAGTATTCCTTCTTCATCGATTCTTGCTTCCAGCATAGCACCTTCTTGCACTTTCTTCCTCATACGCATCAGCTCAAGGTCTGTAGCTTGAGCAGCTTTAACTTTATCAATTAAAGTTGGATCTACTCGTATATTCGCCATCATCACATGGGTCCCTGGAGTCTTTAACTCTATCTTCATCCTTTGCAAGTCACACAAAATGGGCCTTTGCATTGACAATATCGCACTCGTACTTGTATATGATCTTCTACTCAATGCGTCAGCTACCACGTCCACTTTTCTAGGATGGTATTGGATGGTATGATCATAATTTTTCAACAGTTCAAGCCAACGTCGTTGTTGCATGTTGAGTTCCTTTTGAGTGAAGAAATATTTGAGGCTTTTATGATCCATAAAGATCTCCACTTTCTCCACATACAAGTAATGCCTCCAAATTTTAAGTGCGAAGACAAAAGCTGCCAACTCTAGATCATGAGTAGGATAATTCCTCTCATATTCTTTGAGTTGTCTTGAGGCATAAGCTATGACTTTCCCATGTTGCATGAGAACACATCCCAACCCTTTGCCCAAATCATCATTGTAGATGACAAATCCCTCCGAGCCAGATGGTATTGTCAGAACAGGTGCTGAAATGAGTCTCCTCTTGAGTTCTTGAAAACTCTTCTCATATTCTTCGCTCCAACCGAACTTTGTATCTTTCCGAGTCAGCTGAGTTAATGGAGTAACGATTCGAGAAAATCTTTCCATGAATCTCTGATAATAACCAACTAAACCAAGAAAGCTACGTACTTCGGTCACTGATTTAGGTTGCTCCCAGCTTTGAATTGCTTCAATTTTTGCCGGGTCAACAGATATTCCATGACTTGATACTACGTGCCCAAGGAATACTACTTCCTCAAGCCAGAACTCGCATTTCTTCAACTTGGCATAAAGCTTGTATTCACAAAGCTTTTGAAGTATCAGTTTCAAGTGTTGCTCATGATCTTCGCGGCTTTTGGAATAAATAAGGATGTCATCAATAAAGACGACCACAAAGTGATCCAAATATTCCTTGAATACTCGGTTCATCATATCCATGAAGGCAGCAGGAGCATTAGTCAATCCAAAGGACATGACTAGGAATTCATAATGCCCATACCGAGTTCTGAAAGCCGTCTTTAGAATGTCATCAGTTCTAATCTTCAATTGGTGATATCCGGAACGAAGATCAATCTTTGAAAAGAATTTGATTCCTTGAAATTGGTCAAACAGGTCATCAATACGTGGCAATGGGTACCTATTTTTGATGGTGACATGATTCAACTCCCGATAATCAATACAAAGTCGCATACTCCCATCTTTCTTCTTCACGAATAGAACAGGAGCACCCCAAGGAGATGTACTAAGACGAATGAAACCAATGTCTAATAATTCCTGCAATTGGGTCTTTAACTCCTGAAGTTCAATAGGAGCCATTCGATATGGGGCTTTGGAAATGGGTTTTGTACCGGGTTCCAGGTCGGTACAAAATTCAATTTCACACTCTGGGGGTAGACCAGGTAGTTATTCAGGGAATACGTCAGGAAATTTATTAACAATAGAAATATCATTCAAATCTGACGTATTTTTTTTAAATCTGTTACATGAGCTAAGAAAGCTTGACATCCATTTTTCAATAAACGAATAGCTTTATGGCTTGAGATGACAGTGATTGATTTAATGATTTGGTTGCTTGAATTCGCATAATAGGTTGGTTAGGAATATGAATGCTAACAACCTTACGAAAATAATCAATTTTTGCATGATGAATAGTTAACCAATCAATCCCTAGAATCATATCAAATGCAAGTATTTTTAATGAAATAAGATCGACAGGTAATGTGAGGGTACCGATTTGAACCAAACAAGACTTATAAACAGTGGATGTAATGAAGGTTTCTCCCAATGGAGTTTCCACAGATAAGTTAAAGTCTAATTTCTCTGGAGCCAAATTTAATCGTTGAGCGCAAGTAGGAGAAATAAAAGAATGGGTAGAACCAGTATCAAATAAGGTATAGACTTCTCTAGAGTTTATGATAAGCTTACCCGTGATGACCTCGTTCGGGTTCCTTGCTTTCTGGGATGTCACAACAAAAGCTCTCCTTGAACTCTTTGGTTTTGACTTATGCGGGAAGATTTTGTGTCACCGTTCCAACTGGACTTATCTTCGGTACACGACAAAATCGGGCTAGGTGACCTTCTCTTCCACAATTATAACACCCTTTGGATGGCATCACGCAGTTTGGACTGATATGTCCCTCCCCTCCTCATTTGAAGCATATAATAGGTGGTCGTTCACCTTCCTTAACCACGGGTGCTGATGCTGACGTCTTTCCATCATTTTTGAATCTCCTCTTCTTGAAATGTCCATTCTTATTATCTTGGCCATGATTACCATCGAAGTGGTTACCATTTCTGGCATGTTGATTCCCTCCACGTTTGTTGCCACCGCTTATATGACTGCTACCACTGGTATTATCATTTTGTCGGCTGCTTTCTCTTGGTTGAGTTGACTCGTTATCGCGCTCCAATAACTGAGCCCTATTTACAACATCTGAATACAAACACAGTTTATAAGAAATTAGATATTGACGTATCTCGGGTTTCAAACCTCTTAGAAACATCCGCGTCATTCTTTCCTCATTATCAACCAAGTGAGACGCAAACCGGGACAACTCGGCAAACTTAGCTTCGTACTGCGACACGGTCATATTGTTTTGCTCCAACTTGATGAACTCTACCTCTTTCATGTGATGAATACTTTCGGGAAAGTACTTATCATTGAATAGTTCTTGGAACTTCTCCCATGACATCTTCAGTGCGGTAGGTTGAGTACGCTTTATCGATTCCCACCAGTAATCTGCCTCTCCTCGCAACATAAAGGTGGCAAAGGGAACCTTTTGCTCCTTGGAGCATCCCAAGACATCAAATATCTTGGTGATCTGCTTTATCCACATCTCTGCCTTAAGTGGTTTTGGCTCTCCAATAAACGCTGGTGGTCCCAGCTCCTTGAACTGTTTAGCGGTGACCGTCTGAGAGTTTCCAGTGTTTCCACCTATATTTTGGACAGGAGCCGCTCTCGCCTGATGTTGCATGAATTGCATAAAGCCTCTGAACATTCCATCATTCATAATTTGGTAGTGTTGTTGTTTGCATGAGGATTGTCGCCTTCCTGATGCACATTCTCTTGATTATTGATATGTGGAGACTCAACGGTCTTCTGTGCTCTATTGTTATTCTCAACATTCTCGGATGTCATTTTCAGATACTGCCACAAAACAAGGGTTAATTGACATGCAACATATTATCCCTATACTCTGACCAACCAATTAAATACCAAAAAAACTTAGGTAGGTCATACTAGCGAAGGAATTCTCCGTCTCTCCCCTCCTAGTTCTTGTCTCACATCTCACACTACAAAAAAAAAGGTCATTGCCTACGGACTATGCCATCGCCAATGACCCTATTGCCATCGACAATGAGGTTATTGGCAACGGCATAGTCCGTCGCCCCTCCCGTAGCCCTTGAGGTCGTCGCCCCTAGCTCCCGTCGGTCGTCGTCCGGAAGAAGGTCATTGCCGACGGGCTCATTGCCAACGGGCTGCCGTCGTTAATGTCTTATTATCGACGGCTCTAGCGACGGACATGTTATCGTTAATACAAACATTGTGCATTATAAATCACTGTCATTGCCAACGGCATGTCGTCGCCTATGAGTACATATTCCCGTCGCTAATGACTGCGAGGTCATTGCATACGACTACTTACCAATTTAATGACCCGCCACCACTTGTTTAAAAAAAAAATTAAAAATTGCAAAATTCTTCTGTTCATTTGCATATACATAATTGTACCTGTTATAAATTAAAGAAAAACTAATAATTATAATGCACGCATATCAATAACAATCATATCTTTTACCATCAACAATCAATTTACTTAGATACAAAACTCTAGTCTATACAACTCAAAATCTATACAAATACATACATGAAAGTCAAAATATAAACGTAAACTAACTACAGCCCAAGATCAGGAATTTCAGTGTTATCATCAACGCCATCTAATGTACGATCAGCCAGGGATCATATCCCTAAGCTTTGATACCAACTGTGACGCCCCCAAAATAGGTATATATCACCTATTCTGATTTTCCAAATACATGGTATGTAATACAAATACAACCTTAAATATACAACATGAAATGTGAGTTTTAATACAAATATTGTCTTCTAGGCGGGTATTAAAACTCAAAATAAGTCCTCAATACATTTATTATCACACTATTTCATAGAATAGTGAGGACTACTAATACTATCATCCTGACCGCCACCCGCTCCCTAATAGTCCTCGCTTTCGTTCTCATTTCTCAAGAGAACAATGAAAGCAAAAGGGTGAGCTCAACTAGCCCAAAGAAGAAATATTATGACTAAGATAATGCGTAATAAATTATCATTAGCCTTCAACAAAGTTAAACCGATAAAATATAACAAACATCAAGTTTAATCTGCAGTAGAAACAAGCAATCCATTAGAAGAGTCAAGTAGAGAATAAAATCTACTATCTTCTATGATTTAAAAGGTTTTTCATTACTTTTATCGCTGAGACTCAGCTTAATAAATAATCCACATCATCCCAGCACTACGACCAAGGATATTCATTAGTATCACGACCACAAATTATCCATGCACTATGGGCCAAGGATATTCGCGTATTCATCAATGGTCATGATCATGCCGACAACTGTCCATCAATTCACTACGGGCCAATGAGGACTTTTTCCACATCATTTGTAACATTACGGTCATGATTACACCGAATAATCCTTGGTCATAATCATACCAAGTCCATCTATGCACTACAGGCCACAGATGACTTTCAACATAATATAAACACGAGGATGATGACAATGATATAAGAATTCAATAAAACAAGTTCAAGAATTAATTTATCTAGGAACTAATAACGTCCAAATTGTCAACATGATACTTCTTTGTGGAATAAAATTCAAGAATGCTCAGAAGAATATTTGCATGAAAAGATACTGGAAGAAGCGCTAATATCAAGGATATTCCACAAATTTCATGGAGTATAGAAGTCAAAATTTTAACCAACTGATTATAATAAAGAATGGAATAACAAAAGAACTCACCAGGCTCGCGATAGACCACACAGATAGGTTATTCCAACAGAATAATAAATAACGGAACGAGGTCATGCGTAACGCATGCGGGCGTGATATTCTAATGTAATAATAAATAATGGAACCAGGTCATGCATAAATGCACAGACAGGATATTCCAATAGAATAATAAACAACGGAACCAGGTCATGCGTAAACGCACAGACAGGATGTTCCAACAGAAAATAAAGAATGGAATAACACAAGAATATCACTATGTATGCAGTACTTTGCATAGACAGGTTATTCCAACATAATAATAAAGAATGAAATAATAGAAGGATTTCACCAAGTATAGGGTAGCCCGCGTATACTAGTTATTCCAACAGAATAATAAAGAATGGAATAACAGAAGTTCTCTTCATGAGTAAGAAAGAAATAATACCCCTTACGAGTACAACAAATAATATCCCTTACCGTAAAAGAAGAGTATTTCAACTGGTAGGGCGAGGATATTCTTGAAGAAAACTTGCACTACGCTCAAAGCTTCTTAAAACTCTAAAGAAATACGCTCAAGATTATAGAAGAATTCACTGAACTTCTAGTGTGGTTTTCAATTCTAACTAAGCATCCTATTTATAGGAAAATAGAAAGGATACTCAGCTTAATAAATAATCCACATCATCCCTGTACTACGACCAAGGATATTCATTAGTATCACGACCACAAATTATCCATGCACTACGGGCCAAGGATATTCGCGTATTCATCAATGGTCATGAGCATGCCAACAACTGTCCATCAATGCACTACGGGCCAATGAGGACTTTTTCCACATCATTTGTAATATTACGGTCATGATTACACCGAATAATCCCTGGTCATAATCATACCAAGTCCATCTATGCACTACAGGCCACATATGACTTTCAACATTAGATAAACATGAGGATGATGATAATGATATAAGAATTTAATAAAACAAGTTCAAGAATTAATTTATCTAGGAACTAATAACGTCCAAATTGTCAACATGATACTTCTTTGTGGAGTAAAATTCAAGAATGCTCAGAAGAATATTTCCATGAAAAGATCTTTGGATGAAGAAGCAAATATCAAGGATATTCCACTAATTTCATGGAGTATAGAAGTCAAAACTTTAACCAACCGAGTATAATAAAGAATGGAATAACAAAAGAAATCACCAAGCATGCGATAGAATCGCATGCATAAAGTTTATTCCAACGTAATAATAAATAATCGGAACCAGTGTCATGCATAAACGCATGCATGTGAGGATATTCCAATGTAATAATAAATAATGGAACAGTCATGCGTAAACGCACGCATGTGATATTCTAACGAATACTAAACAACGAAACCAAATGTGCGTAAATGCACGCATAAGATGTTCCAATGTAATAATAAAGAATGGAATAACAGAAGTATTTCACAATGTATGTAGTACTTTGCATAGACAGGTTATTCCAACATAATAATAAAGAATGGAATAATAGAGGAATTTCACCAAGTATAGGGTAGCCCGTGTATACTGGTTATTCCAACAGAATAATAAAGAATGGAATAACAGAAGTTCTCTTCATGAATAAAAAAGAAATAATACCCCTTACGAGTACAACAAATAATATTCCTTACCGTAAAAGAAGAGTATTCGGACTGCTAGGGTGAGGATATTCTTGAAGAAAACTTGCACTACGCTCAAAGCTTCTTAAAACTCTAAAGAAATACACTCAAGATTATAGAAGAATTCTCTGAACTTCTGGTGTGGTTTTCAATTCTAACTAAGCATCCTATTTATAGGAAAATAGAAAGGATATTATGCTTCACTATGCAATAAAATATAATATATTCTAATTATTGTCTAATAAAACGAATAACTTTATAAAAGTATTCTCTTTTATATAAAAAGATTTTACTATGCAAAACACTATGCATAATAGAATATTATATATTCTATTTATAGTCTAATAAAACGAATAACTTTATAAAAGTATTCTGTTTTATATAAAAAGCTTTTCTATTTTATTACATTAATAATACTAATAAAACAAAACTAATCATCATTATTATAATTCACACTACTAATCGACCAGGTCGTTCCCAGGAAAGAGGAGGCTTTCCAATAAGGATTTCTCCCTATTAGCGCGCAATTATGTGATCAAACCTCTCATTGGCAGAACTTCTAGACATCGTTAATATTACAAATAATAATATTAATAACTCTGTCATCTTAATATATAAAATATCGACAATAATTTAATACAACTAAGCGACTTCTCACGTAAGCATCAATAATCAATACCGTGTGTTACTAATCAACCACGCGTATTACTGTACTTTTAACACCGGGTGTTTCAACAGTTAACGGTAAAACTTTTGCCGTTATTTTCATAAAATATTTTTGTCGTTTTCTCAATTCGATAATAATTTCGTTGTGGGGTCCACTAATGATTATGCCGTTGAACGAATATTCCCTGTTAAAACGAATATTCCCCGACCAATCGAATATTATATAATAACTTGCGTACTTTGTAAAATTTATAAATCTTACCCACAACTATAACATTATATCAAATTCATTCCATAATATTCAAAAATGATATTTATAGAAAAATCATCTTTATTAAAAAAAATTGGGGTCTTACAATACATACATATGGCGCTCACACCACACGACGATCGTCGTGGGCGTGCAGGTCGTGGGGGCCGTGGCGATTCTACGCGTGATGATCCGGCCAGATCGTCAGGTATAATTACATATTTTGTTGGGATACATCTTATTATTTTTTATTTTATATTGTATTGAAATTATATTCGTTTATATAAATACTGATGTATTTCACTACATAAGTGATCAACGTAGGCCCCCATGGGGACTATCACGTGGCTTGCTAGGAAATCCCCCTGAGGCGTCGCTTATATGTTGTTTTGGGACTCATAGGTAATTTTATAATCCTATATAGTATTGACATAAGTATTTAGTTCTTATATATTCTTTGTAATTTGCAATGTACTAACTTCAATTGAAGTATCTTTGACGTGACGCCAAGGAACACGTTGCTTGGGATCGTCCGCAGCCGATTCTCAAGCCCGTGGATGAGGTTGGCGGATGTGGATGACCACACACATTAGCTGATTATTGCTGAGTTTAAGGTAGGATGTCAATCATTCATATGATAGTTTTATATTCCATTTGAATATACTTTTACCTCTTTGATTTTTGTTGTCTACTAAGCTTCTTAATGTGTAATGTGCAGAGATATTATCATTTTGAGGACGGGCAGGAAGCCCATGGTATGACTGTTCTGCATAGATACTTAGAGATGAATTGGCACAAGTGGGTCTACGACTGGAAGAAGAAAGCCAAGACGAAGATGGCTGATGGACAGACACTTAAGGATGTCCGACCAGATTTCATATATGTTGTGGTGTGGGACCAGATGTGCAGCATTTGGGACGACGAGGCCTTCAAGAAGATGTCGAGACAATATCATACAACAAGCTGACAAGAGAGTCGCTCCCACACTGCAAGACTGGTCTCGACAGATCGACTGTGCACTTCGGAGAGACTCGAGGTGAGTTTAAAGCATGCACCCTCCCGCTTGGAGTTTTGGTGGCACATCCACCAAAAGAAAGGTGACGGTAGGTTATATCTCACCTGAGGCAGAACACATTGCTGTAAGTTATTTAATTCTTTTATTTAGTATGTATTTAAAATTCGGATATTCTTTTGTATTATTTCATTTTATACTTTGTGTATCATCTACTAATGTGTTTTTTTTCAGCGACGGTTTGAGGATCTTGCAGTTGCCCAGAGAAGCCAGAGTGGTGACACTCCAGTAGACGATTCTATGCGTGCGAACAAAGAGATAGAGGACTAGCTACAGGCTATAAGGGGACCGAAGAAGGGTAGAGTTGTGGGCATTCCCCATGTCCTAGCTTACACCCTAGTCCCTGCTGCGAGATCTCAGCGGCGCCCACCCACTAGAGGTAGTGGTGCGAGTGGATCGGGAGCCGACCCTTCATTATTTGATGTTTCTTCCGGCGGATCAAAGAGGGGTGCATGGCGAGCAGTGTTGTGCAGTCAAGTGCACCATCACGTGAGCGGATCTACCAGCTGGCTCATGAGATTGTCCACGGCTCTATAGATCCTACAGCTGCCGCTGACGACCTCATGGGTGTAGTACGGGAGGAGGCCATCCGCGTATGTGCAGTTGTCTAGGCCAACATCTTCCCACCACATATTCGACAGGTAAAAACAATTAAATTTTGTATTTCCTTATTTAATTTATGTAATTTGTAATTGTATTAGTTAGATAAACTTAAGATAAAACGTCAAAAACCTACCTCGATCGTCGAAATGCCATGCAAACACACACGTAGCACCGCATAGGTATTAGACACGCGTTACAACTTGCGAGACTCGATTCTGATATACGGAGGCTGAGTTATTGCCTAGTTTGCAAAACTTGGCAACACTTGGGCAAAAAACCAAAAAAGAGCCCAAAACCCGCCTTGGTCGTCTAAACGACACGCAAACACACATATAGCATTGCGTAGGTATTAGACACACGTTACAACACACGGGACTCGATTCCGATATACGGAGGCCAAGTTATCTGTCCATTTGCCAAACTCGCCAACACTTAGGCAAAAGTCGAAAAATAGCTCAAAACCCGCCTCAGTCGTCGAAACAACATGCAAACACACACTTAGCACCGCGTAGCTATTAGACACGTGTTACAACTTACTAGACTCGATTCCAATATACGGAGGCCGAATTATCGCCTAGTTTACAAAACTTGGCAACACTTAGGCAAAAAGTCGAAAAAGAGCCCAAAACTCGCCTCGGTCGTCCAAATAACACGCAAATACACACATAGCATCGCTTAGGTATTAGACACGCGTTATAACTTACGAAACTCGATTCTAATATATGGAGGCCGAGTTATAGCCTAGTTTGTAAAACTTGCCAACACTTAGGAAAAAAGTCAAAAAAGAGCCCAAAACCCGCCTCGGTCTTCTAAATGACACGCAAACACACACATAGCATCACGTAGTAATTAGACATGCGTTATAACTTACGGAACTCGATTCTGATATACGGAGGCCGAGTTATCAGCCTATTTGCCAAACTCGCCAACACTTAGGCAAAAAGTCAAAAAAGAGCCCAAAACCGGACTCGGTCGTCAAAAAGACACGCAAACACACACGTAGCAACGCGTAGGTATTAAATACGTGTTACAACTTACGAGACTCGATTCTGATATACGGAGGCCGAGTTATCGCTAAGTTTGTAAAACTTGGGAACACATAGACAAAAAGCTGAAAAAGAGCCCAAAACCCGCCTTGGTCGTCTAAACGACATGCAAACACATACATAGTACCACATAGGTATTAGGCATGCACTACAACTTATAAGACTCGATTCCGATATACGGAGGCCGAGTTATCGCCCAATTTGCAAAACTTGTCAACACTTAGTCAAAAAGCCGAAAAAGAGCCCAAAACCTGTCTCGATCGTCCAAATGACACGCAAACACATACATAGCACCGCATATGTATTAGGCATGGATTACAGCTTACAAGACTCAGTTCGACATACAGAGGCCGAGTTATCGCCCAGTTTGTAAAACTCACCAACAATTAGGTAAAAAGCCAAAAAAGAGCCCAAAACCCACCTTCATCATCGAAATAACACACAAACACACATGTAGAAACACGTAGGTATTAGACATGCGTTACAACTTATGGGACTCGATTCCGATATACGGAGGCCGAGTTATAGCCCAGTTTGCAAAACTTACTAACACTTAGGCAAAAAGTAGAAAAAGAGCCCAAAACCCGCCTCGGTCGTCCAAACGACACACAAACACATACATAGCACTGCATAGGTATTAGGTACACGTTACAACTTACAAGACTCGATTCCAATATACGAAGGTCGAGTTATCGCCCAGTTTGCAAAACTCATCAACACTTAGGCAAAAAGCCAAAAAAGAGCCCAAAACCCACCTTGGTCATCGAAACGCCACGCAAACACACACGTAGTAACACGTAGGTATTAGACATGCGTTACAACTTACGGGACTTGTTTTCGATATACGGAGGCCGAGTTATCGCCCAGTTTGCAAAACATGGCAACACTTAGGCAAAAAGCAAAAAAAAAGCACAAAACCCGCCTCGGCCGTCCAAATGACACGCAAACACATACATCGCACTGCATAGGTATTAGGCACACGTTACAGCTTATGAGACTCGATTTCGATATACGAAGGCCGAGTTATCGCCCAGTTTGCAAAACTCACCAACACTTAGGCAGAAAGCCAAAAAAGAGCCCAAAACCCGCCTTGGTCGTCGAAATGCAACGCAAACACACAAATAACAACGCGTAAGTATTAGACACGCATTACAACTTATGGGACTCGATTCCAATATACGAAGGCTGAGTTATCACCCAGTTTGTAAAACTTATCAATACTTAGGCAAAAAGTAGAAAAAGAGCCCAAAACCCGCATCGGTCGTCCAAACGACATGCAAACACATATATACCACTGCATAGGTATTAGGCACGTCATTACAACTTATGAGACTCAATTCTGATATACAGAGGCCGAGTTATCGCCCAGTTTGCAAAACTCGTCAACACTTAGGCAAAAAGCCGAAAAAGAGTCCAAAAACCCGCCTCAGTCGTCCAAACGACACGAAAAAACATACGTAGCACCGCCTAGGTATTAGGAACGTGTTACAACTTAATAGACTCGATTCTGATATACGGAGGCTAAGTTATCGCCCCGTTTGCAAAACTTGCCAACACTTAGGCAAAAAGCCCAAAAAGACCCCAAAACCCGCCTCGGACGTCAAAATGCCATGCAAACACACACGTAATATCGCGTAGTTATTAGACATGCATTACAACTTACGGGACTCGATTCCGATATACGAAGGTCGAGTTATCAACTAGTTTGCAAAACTTGCCAATACTTAGGCAAAAAGCCGAAAAAGAGCCCAAAACAAGCCTCGATCGTCCAAATGACACGCAAATAGATACATAGTACCTCATAGGTATGAGGCACGTGTTACAACTTATGAGACTCGATTCAGATATACGGAGGCCGGGTTATCACCCAGTTTGTAAAACTCGCCAACACTTAGGCAAAAAGCTGAAAAAGAGCCAAAACCCGCCTCAGTCGACGAAATGCCACGCAAACACACACGTAGCACCGCATAGGTATTAGACATGCGTTACAACTTATGGGACTCAATTTTGACATACGAAGGCCGAGTTATCAGCCCGTTTGCCAAACTCGCCAATACTTAGGCAAAAAGTCGAAAAAGAGCCTAAAATCTGCCTCGGTCGTCAAAATGTCACACAAACACACACATAGCATCGCGTAGGTATTAGACACGCGTTACAATTTACGGGACTCGATTCCGATATACGGAGGCCGAGTTATCAGCCCATAGGCAAAACTCACCAACACTTAGGCAAAAATCCGAAAAAGAGCCCAAAACCCGCCTTGGTTGTCCAAACGTCACCCAAACACACACATAGCACCGTGTAGTTTTTATACATGCATTAAAACTTACGGTACTCGATTATGATATACGGAGGCCGAGTTATCGCCCAGTTTGTAAATCTTGGCAACACTTAGGTAAAAAGTCAAAAAAGAGCCCAAAACCCACCTCGATCGTGCAAATGACACGCAAACACATACATAGCACCGCATAGGTATTAGGCACGCGTTACAACTTATGAGACTCGATTCCGATATACAAAGATCGAGTTATTAGCCTATTTACCAAACTCACCAACACTTAGGTAAAAAGTTGAAAAAGAGCCCAAAACCCGCCTAGATAGTCGAAAAGACACGCAAACACACACGTATCACCGTGTAGGTATTAGACACGCGTTACAACTTATGAGACTCAATTCCGATATATAGAGGCCGAGTTATCACCTAGTTTGCAAAACTTGGCAACACTTAGGCAAAAAGCCGAAAAAGAGCCCAAAACCTGCCTCAGTCGTCCAAACGACATGCAAACACATACATAGAACTGCATCAGTATTAGGCACGTGTTACAACTTACAAGACTCAATTCCGATATACGGAGGCCAAGTTATCGTCCAGTTTGCAAAACTCGCCAACACTTGGGCAAAAAGCCAAAAAAGAGCCCAAAACACGCATCAGTCGTCGAAATGCCACACAAACACACATGTAGCACCGCGTCAGTTTTAGACACGTGTTACAACTTATGGAACTTGATTCTGAGATACGGAGGTCGAGTTATCAGTCTGTTTACCAAACTAGCCAACACTTAGGTAAAAAGTTGAAAATGAGCCAAAAACCCTCATCGGTCGTCCAAACGCCACACAAACACACACATAGCATCGCGATAGGTATTAGACACGTGTTAAAACTTACAAAACTCAATTCCGACATACAGAGGCCGAGTTATCAGCCTGTTGGCAAAACTCGCCAACACTTAGGTAAAAAGCCGAAAAGAGCCCAAAACCCGTTTCGGTCGTCGAAATGACACGCAAACACACACGTAGCACTGTGTAGGAATTAGTCATGTGTTACAACTTATGGGACTCGATTCCGATATATGGAGGGCCAAGTTATCGCCGTGTTTGTAAAACTTGGCAATACTTAGGTAAAAAGTCAAAAAGAGCACAAAACTCGCCTCGGTCATCCAAACAACACGCAAACACAAACATAGCACCGCATAGGTATTAGGCACCGTTACAACTTATGAGACTCGATTCCGATATACAGAGGATGAGTTATTGCCCAGTTTGCATAACTTACCAACACTTAGGCAGAAAGTCGAACAAGAGCCTAAAACCCGCCTCGGTCGTCCAAACAACACGCAAACATATACATAGCACCACATAGGTATTGGGCACACGTTACAGCATAGGAGACTTGATTTCGATATACGAAGGCCGAGTTATCGCCCAGTTTGCAAAACTCATCAACACTTAGGCAAAAGGTCGAAAAAGAGCCCAAAACCCTCCTCGATCATCAAAACGCCATTTAAATACACACATAGCACCGCGTAGGTATTAGACACGTGTTACAACTTATGGGATTCGATTCTGACATACAGAGGCCGAGTTATTCGCCCGTAGGCAAAACTCGCCAACACTTGTAGAACACAAACTAAAATAATTTAACTATGCTCTATTTTGGAATGACTGGGGTATTAAAATTTAAACACTTGTGAGTCATTGGCGACGGGGGTATACATCCATTGGTGATAGGGGTATACATCCATTGGCGATGGTAGTGCCGTCGGGAATGACTGAATTATTAAAATTAAAGTATGGTTATTACCGACTGTCAGTTCGTCGCTGTTGCCATCACTAATGACATATTGCCGACGGCACGCCATCGACAATGTCTCATTGGCAATAACCTAGTTCCGGACGGCGAGTGACGGGAGATAGGGGCGATGACCTCAAGGGCGACGGTAGGGGCGACGGGTTCTGCCATCACTAATGACCTCATTGCCGACGTCAAGAGGGTCGTTGGCGACGACATGGACCGTCGACAATGACTGATTTTTTTGTAGTGGTTATCTTTGACCCGTAGTGCAAAGATGAACTGTTGATTGGTATGATTATGACAAGGAATTTTGTATTGGTATAATCATGTCCGGAATTGTGTATTGGTATAATCATAACCATTGGTTTTACAATTGTATGTCTTTGGTCCATAGTGTGAAGAAGAACTGTTGATTGATGTATTTGGTCGTAGTGCAAACAAGAACTATTGATTGATATCTTTGGCTCGTAGTGCAAAGATGGACAGGTGTTTGACATGATCATAACCACTGATAATACAAATAAATATTGATGAGTGAGTTTTATACCTACGAATCGGCTTATGATTTGGACTTAAACTGTGTTGATCGATGAATAGGTTTTATACCTATGAATCCGATATTATTAAACTTAATTATTGTTATCTTTAATTGTTTTTTAGTATATTTTTGTGTTTATTTCTTGTAGGTTGGAGCTGGAGGGACAAATTGGTCATTTAGGATAAGAAAAAGATAAAAAAATCATTAAAATTAGAGTTGAGTGGCATTTTTGTAATTACGTGGTACTGGTCAAGCGCCTAGGCATTTGGAAATGACTTGGGTTGAGTGCTTAGGCGCTCATGTGCGGCTAAAGAGGGATTTTGCTATTGCTGAGTTGGTTTATGATGCCAATTAAGAATCTTGATGAGGGTTTTGGACTAATACAAATAGGAAAAGACTTTAGAAAAGACATATGAATGAAATTATCAAGACAATTACAGAGAGAACAACGAAGAAAAATACGAAGGAGAATTGCTAGGGCTGAAGATCAAATAGAGAGTATTGGAGCAAATTCAGAGTTTCTTATTCTCTTCTCGAGTTTTATCTTTTGTAATTATTTGGGATGTTTAGATTATTAATCTAGATGATGTTTTTTCTTTATTATTATTATGAACTAAATTTTCATTAAGATTGCAACGGAACTTGGTATGTAGTTTAAATTAAATCTTCCCATTGAATGAAAGTTGGTTTTTATTGAGTTGTTTACCATATCTTATGTTTATAGATTAATTGTTTTGCCAACAATTACTATGATAATCTATATAAAATTGGAAGATGGAGTATAGATTGAGATCTAGATATGATAACATCTGTTTATATAATCTGAATAGGGTTAATATGATTAGCATGTAGGATAAGAATATACCTATGTGTCTTTTGTATCCATTGAAAGAATTTTGCGTAAAAGCCTAATTAACTTGATTCACATAGGAATATAGTGAATTAATTTACTAGGGTGTTCCTTGTAATTTTGCGTCTTAAGGATCAGAGTTAGGAGGATTTGTTCACGTGTTTTAGAAAAAGTGCGTGAATTTTATAAAGCATTCTTGAATAATGATTGATATTAATTAATTGATTTAAATGGGAAGTAAATTGATTTAAATGAAATACCAAGGGAAGTTGTAATCTTAACCTGTTAAATCTGTGGTTATTCTTGTGAAATTTATTTTAATTAGTAGTTTTGTTAAGTTTAATTTTCAAATCACAAACAATATTTTGTAGTTTAAAATAGGATTAATTGCATTAGAATTAGTAATTGATAAATATTAGTCTATTTCCTCGTGGGAACAATATCCTTGCTTGCTAAATATTATAATTGAACGCATATACTTGTGTGTTAAAGTGCTATTACGAAATTAGGCAACATTGATCCTGTCTATTTATGTTCATTTTTATTGGTTTTATGTTTGTTTTATGTTTAGGAGTGCAATACGTGGCATGGTGGTGTAATGGTGGTGTTATGGCGAGAAATGGCATGCATAAGGTAAAATCGATCTGAGAAGAATACCCCCCCTGGGAACATATTTATTAAAGGAAACCCCATCGGGCGGTGGGTACATAGTCCAATATATAGCAGCACCGCCGTATGTATGGGTACGGGAGAGAGAAAGTGTTGTGTTTCAATCAGAACTCTATAGTTGTGTACAAGGAACAATTTGGCATGAACTGGAATTCTATTGGGCGTCGTTTATGAACTAATTACATGACTTATGATGAAAGAAGACTCTAACTACAGAATCAATATAGAGAAATTAATCAATTCGATTGGGGAGCCCTAATTTCAAAAAATCATTGGAGGAAAGCAAGGAAGGTCAGGATCGCAAAGATTACAAATTTGAAGGCAAAGAAGGGTGATTTTGTAACTATTCTCTTTCTTTAATTCGAATTTTATAATTGGGATGATGGATTCTCTAATTATTTCAGTTTTTATTTCATTGATGATGAACTAAAGTGTAATTCTATGTATGTTCACACCTAGAGGGGGGTGAGTAGGTGTTTAAGCTATAAAAGTGATAAACGGTGAAAACGTTTTGAAATTTTTTACAACATGTATAATTCGAATATTTCGCTTTATCGCTTTAAATGTCTACTTTAGCTTATGTTCTTCGTTTCTTATTATCGACATGACTAGACACATGCTTTTAGTGTCTGGATAGTGGCGTGAATAACAAAAAAAGTGCGAACGTGAATGACAGTTAAAGAGATAAATGTAAGTAAAAATCACACCAAGATTTTTCGACGGGTTCACTTCTATCCTCTAATCTAGTGGCTAATCTCGTCCAATCCCAACTAGGATTGGAGACTCTTTTATTAAACTTAATATTCAATTAAATACAATAAAAAGAACTCCCCATTACAAAGAAGCTTCAATTCTTGTGTTGGACACCATCGCCCCCTTTGCACCTCTCGCAACTTGTACACCTCACACACCGCTCTCACCTCCGAGACCTTTGAAGCTTCCTTTGAATGCAGACCCACTAAACTCTAGAAACTCTAGACCACCAAAGCTAATGAAATGCTTGTTTTCGATTTACAATGATGGTGATTCCAATGGAATATCAACTTTCTAGCCTAAGAATAACAAGACATTGATTGCTAGAAAGACTATTAGAAAGCTATAAGAATTAAGAAGAATGAGTTGCTGCTTTCCAATTGTTGGGCTTCTTCATAACCGAGCATGATGAAGCTTTATATAACATGAAGCCCAACGGCTATATTTGTTAGCAAGAAATCAGATAATTTAAATCCCATAATTAAAGCTACAATATTGACCAACGGTTATTAACATAAGATAGACTAGGAAACTCATATCAAAGTTGGTATACCCTATGATATTAGTAATTAAAGAGTCCAACAGATTTGGTAAATCAAGGATATGTTTTCAAGTCAAACCAAACACCTTAAATAAAGGAACAAGGAGATTAATAAGGATAAGACCCAGTAGCTTCTGTAAGTCTCCTTTTCAAAATAGAATACCAAAATGTCACTAAGTAAAGTGGGCTCCACTAAGCAAGATAAAATCCTTAAATAAATAAGCACCCACGAAATACACTGATGAGATAGAAGAACCAATTTGGGCTAGTTGGAATTAATAACAAAAGACCATAATATTTGTCATTATTAAAATTATAAATATCAACATACCTTAATAAACTCCAATTCAAATATTCCTTGATAAACTCCAATTCAAATCCTCTAAATCAAATCTTCCTTAATAGACTCCAAATCAAATCTTCCTTAATAGACTTCAAATCAAATCTTCCTTAATAAACTCCAAATCAAATCTTCTTTAATAAACTCCAAATCAAATTTGAAATGATTTTAAAACATTCCATTTTACCAACAGAAGAAAATCAGAAACAAGTGTTCATGTAATAACCATAACCCATGCATATTAATTATAATATTATAACAAACCATGAACCATGCACATGTCTAATATACTTAAATTAGTCATCATTCAAAATATCATAAAATCAAAAACCAACATAAAGTACTTTTTAGGTTTGCAATGGATCTTTATTGTGGAACAATGATTGTCATGCTTTGAATTTAGTTCAATAATCTATCAATTCAGTTTATCTATTGTAAAGTGCACTTTAATTTATGAATTGTTTGATCACCAATTCTTTGTGGATTTATATGGACTCGAGAGATGATGTATGAATCTAGATTTAGTCACTTTAGCATGTGTTCTTGAATTACGTGTTTAATGGAATCTTAATGAATGTTAGGATAGATATATACTTAACATCACATGTAATCATATAAAGGACTTGAAATTTAAACCTCCTTTGATTTTAATTCACATAGAGATATAGCGAATTAGTTAATTAGGGTGTTTGACTTAATTCTATCAATTTGTGGATTTAAGTTAATACGGTGTTAGTGCATCGAGAGATAACTAATTCTACTTAAGTGTTCTTGATTAATAAACAGAGATAGTGAATTGAACTGAAATAATGTGTGATAATCAGAGTGAGAGTTAAAGTGAAGTTGTAAGCCTAATTCTCCATTATTTGTTATTAAGTTGTGTTGATTGGTTGAGATTTTTAGTTTCTTAGTTTTTCTTATTTATAATCCTTAAGCTTAGTAGTTTAATAAAATTGGGTTAATATAAGATTGGTAATTGTTAGGTTCAATTTCATACTAGTCTCTGCGGGAACGATAGTTTTTCCTTACTATTATATTACTTATTCACCACGTGCAGTTGCGTGTATAACGTATATAGATTTTCGACCAACAAATATCTTTGGCCTATAGTGTAAAGATGACTATTGTTTGGCATGATAATTGGTTTTATAGTTGAACATCTTTGGCTCGTAGTACAAAGATAGACAATTGATTGTTATGATCATGACCATTGATATTATACTTTAATATCTTTGGCCCTTCGTGCAAAGATAGACAATTGATTGATATGATCATGATCATTGTTGTTACATTTGAATGTCTTTGGTGTAAGGTGTAAAGACGATATGATTATTGAGTGCTTTTAGCCTTTGTGGCAAGGACATTGAGTGAAAGTTCCATTAAGACATTGTGGAAAGGACAAACTGTTGATTTACATTATTATAAACATGAATTGTGAATTTAACTATAATCTTTGGTGGTTCAGGTGAAGACATGTGATGAAAGTTTTTTTTATCTTGGGTACAACAAAGAACTGTTAATGGGTCTTACATGGATGAAATATTAATGATAAACTTTTAATTTAGAGGAGATAGTAGATATTATGCTCTACTTGACTCTTCTGATTTATTTTTTCACTGCAGTTGTGAGTCTAAAACTTGTTATCTATTATATTCTATCAGATTTTTTCCTATTAAGAACTACAGATAATTTGTTCTACATTATCTTAGTCATAATATTCTTTACTGGGCTATTTGTGCTCACCTTTTTGCTTCACAATTCCTTTCAGGTTATAAGAGTGTAGCTGGGTCGAGCGGGGATAACAAGGGAATAGAGTGATGGTCTGTGACTGTTGAAGTTTCTCAATACATTATAAAACAACATGACAATATATAATTATATTAAGAACTTAAAATGAGTGTGTCATATGTTATACGTCATTTAATAATTGATTTTGGTGAACAACAATAGGGTGATGAGAACCCGACTTTGAAAGCGTCAAAAATACACCCCATTAGAATGAGGAGGACAAAAATCTTCTCGTGTTCATTTGAAGACTTGAAATATTTGTCAATATATTTTATATGGCATTGTAATACTTTGGGTGTGTATATTGTCGTATTATATTCAATACAATAATTGTATTGAAACTCACAACTTATGTGTGACATTTTGCACGATAATTTAATAGTTGTATAAATGAAGTTTGTATTTGGATTCTGTACCGTGTATTTGGCGACCCAAAATGGGTTGTGTAGACCTATTTTGGGGCATCACAGTTGGTATCAAAGCTTAGTGATATAGTCTCTGATGGAGATTTAAGACAGGAACTAGGAGGGGAGAGACGAGTAATATCCTTCGCTAGTGTGTGTCCAACCTAAGCTGAATTTTTTACTTAATAAGTTAAGAAATTTTGATATGTCAATTAACCTTTGTTTAAAAGCTGTATTCTGGAATGATATATGAAATCCAAGAGATGAGCAATGGAGAAATCATGATATTGAGGAAATGACCTGTGAGTTAGAATCTAAAATAAAAACAAGGTATCCTCACATTTTCGAAATACCAGGTACGTACGTAAATTTCGGGGACGAAATTTCATAAGGAGGGGGGATTGTAAGACCCCAAATTTTATAAAATAAAATTATACCAATTTTTTTATAATTTTTAATCTATTCAGTAAATGGTTAAATTGATAAAAGGTTAAAGTTATGGGTTGTAGACACTTGAAATTTTTCTTTCTTGTTACTAACTATGCAGGAGGACAAAAATGACTTCTTCACACACCAGAGATAACCTTGGAGGATCACAACATCAATTCCAACCCCGAAGATAGCTGCAAGAGATCCAGTTCTCAACCCTAAAGATAACCCCAGGAAATCAGGTTCCAAACCTCGGAGATAACCCAGGGAAAGTCAGTTTCAACCTCGGAGATAACCCCGGGGGATCAAGATTAAAGCCTGGAGATAGCCCCAGGAGGTCAAGTCAACCTCAGAGATGACCCTGAGGATAGTCAAAGTCAACAGCAAGCCAACCTCAGAGATAACCCTGAGAAACGATCGCTACATAATCGCGCAAGAAAAACCGAGAGATAACCCCGGGAGGGGCAAAATGATCATTTTGCCAACTCAACTTCACTTCAAATCAAATACACTCATTTCAACTCAAAATACTTCAAAGGAAGTCCCACAAGAGCGATATCTTAACTCCGGAGCGCAAACTACACAAAACGGCTCACCGGATTGCCTGACAGAAACCCGGGAATGCCATTTCGGTCATGGACCCATCTTCTTTGAATCAAAAAAAGGTCAAATCATATGTCATTGTGTAGCTCTCGGCAAGAGCTTTCTGAAATGGTATGGCACGCTTCCATCGGACTCCCAGATTGAAAGTTATGAGCGCATCGAGCGAACAACGCGCGTGACGCATTTCTCGACACGATGGGACCCACACCGCCTGGCACTCCTGGCAATCAGCAGTACACTCTACATTAGGTGCCATAGTAGACTCATGGCACCCCTCTATAAATAGAGGGCTTGGGGTGTTGATTTTCTAAGAGAAAAAGGCGAGGAAGCCCTGCCCAATTTGCTCTGCACTCACCCCATGCAGTGTACTTTCCCCTTTTAAACACCTATTAGCTCATATATAGCCCTTTTGAACCTACAAAAGTCAGTGTTTACCCATTCTAAAGATATAGAAGTCTTTTTTTCGCAAATAACCGTAGTAAGCCTTCTCACACACTTTAAAGTCTTTCTTCATCTTCTCAAGACACACCCTTCTACACGCCGAGAGTCGTGTTGCTTGATTTTTTTGCCTTGACTTTGGTCCGTGGTTTCATTTCAACCAAGATATATATATATATATATATATATATATATATATATATATATATATATTGACTAACATTATCGAGTTATGCCTCGATTGAGCCTGCACTTTGGCCTGAGCGCTTATATTGCTTTAATATATATATATTTACATTTATATATATTAATCGTATGTCGAACTTTGTTCGATGAGCCTGAGACTTTGGCCTCAAAAGGCTTTCGCTTTATTATATATATATATATATATATATATATATATATATATATATATATATATATATATATATATATTAACTGTGTGTCTGACTTTGTTCGATGAGCCTGAACTTTATGCATGCGAGCGCTTATATATATATATATATATATATATATATATATATATATATATATATATATAAACTGTGGTCTCTGACTTGCTCGATGAGCCTAGATTTTACATCCTGCGTATTATATATATATATATATATATATATATATATATATATATATATATATATATATAACTATGGTCTGACTCGCTCGATGAGCCCGGATTTTATATCCGTGCGTTTATTCGCTTTTATATATATATATATATATATATATATATATATATATATATATATATATATAACTCGTGGTCGAACTCGCTCTCATGAGCCTCGGATTTTATATCCGTATATATATATATATATATATATATATATATATATCCCACCCGAGTTTACTATGGTTGATCGCTTACAACTTTCTTTACGTTTCGTCCCGCCTGAGTTTACTTGTGGCGCTTGATCGTATTTACAACTTTATTTACATTTTGTCCCGCCTGAGTTTCCTTCGTATATTGATCGTATTTATAACTTTATTTATATTTCGTCCCGCTTGGAGTTTCCTCCGTGGTGCTTGATAGCTTTTAATGTGCTTTTTTACATTTCGATCCCCATGGAGGTGCTTCGTGGTTGGTAATCTTGTCTCAGATATATATATTTACAACTTTTATATATATATACGCTATCGCTTTCATACAAATTGCAGTATTTTGTGAGCCTAGGAATCATGTGATCACAGATTCATCCCATCAATCTAGATTCGGCCTCGTGATGGACATTTTCAAATTGTAAGCGACTTTGTAAATTATTCTCATGGTTCCTAATTTCCTCGATGGTTTCCATACCCACGAGGAAGTCGGATTATTTTTGTACATTATTTTCATACGAATGCCTCGCATTCAGTAAAATAAAATCAACCAAGCCGAACACTTAATAAAATGGGAGTGTAAAAGGTCTCAATTACTATTGAGCATCGTGGTTTGAAAACCTTTTTATAAAACATCATTGCTATATCTTGCTAAAAACTGAATTTTTACATAAATTCAAACCCCGTATATAGGTTCAACGAGGCCTCACACTACTTCCAAATAATAAAGACATCAACCCACACACACACACACATTCATAATAGTTTTTAAAAAGAGGCGGCCACCGTGGTAACACGGATGTCTGGGGTGCCTAACACCTTCCCCCCCGCATAACCAAGTCCCCTGATCCTAATGAATCTTGGTTTCACCGACCAGCTTAGCGTTGTCACATCACCGGGTCAATGTGCAAACTTTTTCTATTGTGTTGGTACAACCATTTAAAAACCAACTCAAGCGACTCTTAATAGTTCCATCGTCGACATTATACATGTCGGACCTTTTTCACTTGTTTTTTCAAACAAATCTCACCTAAAATGAGAACACCAAAGAACAAGTAACTGAAAAGGACACCCAAAAATCCCGACGCCGACAAAGTGGCGACTCACTAGGGACTCCAAGAAGAGGACTTAAGCCGCTATTACAATCTTTTCAAACTGATATTTTCTTGTGTGTGGATGTTGCATTTACATTTGATGAATGTGTACGAATGCATTTCCTTATTGCACTTAGTGCTTCGCACCATAATCTGCTTGGATATATTAGTGCTTCGCACCATATCTGCTTGGATATTAGTGCTTCGCACCATATCTCGCCAGGCATATTATGTCATCATCATTTTTATACGGTGAGACGCGATGTATGTGAATGTATGTTGTGTGGTCCTCCACCAGAGGCTATCCCATCGGTGTTTGATTACTCGACTCGTGAGAAGACTAATTCTCCGAGGCTCAGTGAAAGGCACCACCCAAATTCGCCCCAAATTGAAAGACCTGGATTAACTTCCCGCCAAGTAGATCATGGATGATTTGGGAACCTTCATGCCAAAAAGTCATGAGAGTAACCTAAGATAGGTCACCGATAAACCCAAAATGGAGGAAAGTCTCTTCATGCTCTCAATTTCAAATTACTTGTACTTACATTCCATATCTATCTCCATGTAATGAGAAATATGAAGAAATGTGTACACATACATATTTTTTAGCATGCTACAAATAAATGACATCCGCTTTTGCAGATATAAAATCCTAAAATGGACACATCACATAGCATGTTATTATACACATTCCCTAAAGACTAAACTATGCAAGTCTTTCGCAGGAAGCAATCTGGTCTCATTACATCTTAAAGTCCAAGAAGGCACCGAGCCCACCGTCAAACATGGCTACAAGTGCCCAAATGATCCTACTCCTGCTTCCCGAGAGGAGTTTGAAGGATTAAGGAATCGATAGCGTAATTGGTTGTCTTTCTAAAAGAACAAAGTAAAAATATCGCAGGCCGCATAATGCCTACTCAACCGTAGTCCTTCACACCAAAGGCCAGTGGCATTGGTAAAAAGATGGAAACCCAGATACCTAAACCTCATTCCAATAAAGAAATCACAAATCTCAGGGATGATCGAGAAACTGGGGATATAAGAAAGAAAGTCCAACAAATGGAGGATACCATCCGGTCAATTAAAGGGACTGGAAATTATGGGAGTGTCACCTATTCAGATCTCTCAGATATTCCTCAGGGCTCAATATCCTACCAAATTCAAAGTCCCGTAGTTTGAAAAGTACAATGGGCAAAGCGATCCCTATACGCACCTAAAAAGTGTACATCACGAACCGGGGTCTTATGCTGAAAATGAAAGCCTCAGAATGCAACTTTTTCAAAAGAGTCTCACTGGAGAAGCTAAAGCCTGGTATGCCCGACTTGACAATGCCAAAATCCACAACTGGGAAGAATTGGCCCACGCCTTTCTAAATCAGTACAGTTTTCAGTCACAAATGGCACCAGATCGATATCAAGTGACTAAAGTGAAAAAGCAAAGTACTGAATCTTTCCGAGAATATGCCCAAAGGTGGAGACATCTAGCAGCGCAAGTCATTCCATCAATGACAGAAACTGAGATGGTAATGACATTTATTGATATCCAAGAGGCTCCTTACTATGAGAGGATCCTAGCAGGCATAGGAAAGCCATTTGCGGAAATGATCAAACACGGCGAAATGGCAGAGATGGGCCTGAAGGCAGGCAAGATTAAAGACTTCACTGCCTTGGAAGCAGTCGCCAAACATATACAGACTGGCAAGTATGCGAGCGATCCCAAGGGGGTACCCGATAAAGGCAATGAAGATGTATCCCTTGTTGTACAAGGGCAAGCTAGGAGGCCAAACTACAGTCCCCCCATTTGGAAAATGCAAGACAATCTTCCATCTCAACAACAGATTGCATTCAACCAATACCCGATGTGAAAAGAAAATTTGAAAGATCGAAAATCGGGGTGTTCACTCCACTAGCGATTCCCTTGAAAATGTATCATGATATTAATGGATCATAAGAAAATTACCAACTAGCTCCACCTCCGAACCAGGGGAGCAAAAGATACAATCCAAGCCGTAGATGTGCTTACCACTCGTGGTCTCCAGTGACACGATACACAGATTGTTGGTCCTTAAAACATAAGATTCAAAATCTGATCGAAAGTGGCGATTGTGGTCGAACAACCCGACCAACAAAATGTCAACACCAACCTTCCGTCATGATACGATACGGAAGAAGTAAACATGATCGGGTCAGGAAGTGCTGAAATGTATCCAATTCATAAGTACATACGAAGGATGGAAGAATACCCCCAAAAGCACATAACAAATGTCCTAGAGTGGGAAAACTCGGAGGAGGGTATGCCAGTAATGCAAAAATTGGATGCGATCCAGAATCAAGTGAACTCACCGCTAAGCCGATAAAGGCGCCAACATCAGAAACAAGGCAATTTTTCATTCAACTATCAAAAAGCCAAGAGAAAAAGGACTCCACGATGAGCCAACTAAATAAAGAAGATCAAAGCAGACTAAAAATACAAGAAAATGGGGATGATAAAATTGCTCGCCAGCGAAAGAATCGATCGAGGGAATGCGAATTCTCAAAGATGAAAGATCAAACAACCTCTAAAAGAGTCCGAAAATTCACCCATCTGAGCAAATCCATTGAAGAAATGTTACATTTTCTGATAAGCGAAGGAAGGATTACTAAGTTGCTGCCTCCTAAAAATCCCAAGATGAAGAGTTATGATTCCACCAAGATATGTCTCTACCATTCTAAATCACTTGGACATACGATCGAAGAATGCCGGGCTTTTACGACATAAAATCCAGTGATCTCATTGAAAATGGAGAGTCGAGATAGAATTTCCCATGACCAAAAAAGGCGAAAAGGAAATAAAAGCTTAAGATGTCCATTCGAGACAAATAGCTTCAAATGAGGTGAAGGCTATGAGCGACAATTCTACCGTAACACAAGGTGGACTCGATCCTAATGCAAGAAATGACAGAGAGACAAAGGCATCCCCAAAGGAGATTCCCCGCCAACATCAAACGTCCTATGGTTCCAAGATATCAACCACGCTCCTCGATTTTATCACCTTGATGATGCAGAGGAAATACTAATCCTTTCCAAGGAAGAAAAACCAAAAGGAAAGTTCTTTGCAAGAAATGCAACAACAGCTTCGAGGGAGATTTCATGGTTGAATCTTTGAAACCCATGAAGAAGGAGAAGGAATAGATGAAGAAAAAGGTGGTGAGATTTTCTGGAAATCCAACCCATTAAAGAATCCAGAGTTCATCCTTTTGTAATGCGCGTCCATTTCAAACGCCCCCGAGGAATGTAATCAATCGTAGAAGCGATCAAGTTATGGCCACAAGCGAAGACATTCAGAATCAAGGGTAACCTCTATCACGAGCCCTTAAGGCAACATAACCACCGACAACCTGACTATCAGGCCTCAACTAGCCGAAGAAGATGTAGATCCAGGGGATGAAGTTGTGAGTTCCAGAAAATGTTGGAACGGTATCACTTTCTTCATAGTATGCCTTTTATTTTCCATGCATGTAAGTAAAGAATAAAAAAAACAAAAAAAAACATCTCTACACTATTCTCACCACTTACCCCTTTGAACCTTTTCAAACTAAAGCCTGAACTACGAAAGACCTGATCTCCTCTTCAATAGGAGTACGTAGCAACCATCAATGGTGCTAACCAAACCAAACAAAACCCAAACAAACACTTCTCAAACAGATACACCCTGCACGATGATGGCCCAGACGTAATGGTCATCATTCGAGAGAAAGAGGTTGATGATAGCCCCTCCATCACCGCAAATTCACCAAGACTTTGCCTCGATAATCAAGCACCACTCCTCGCATTTGCCATTTAGGGTAAAAAGGGAAGAAACTCTCTCTACCTTGTAGATAGCAATAATCGCTTACTTTTTTTCTCGTATAAGATTAGCGCTACTTTTTATCATTACAAAGCTAACACTTTGTGTGATTAAACAAAGGTTATATACTAAGTGAAAGCATATTTTGTTTCAGACTCAATTTAGATGTGCCTATACTTGCCGATGAGGTGCCTATTCTCCACAAGGATCAGAATTTTGATGTAAAGTTGACTCAGACTTGATGGAAATACAAGATGACTATGAGATACCTCAGAGATCAAAGAATGGGTCAAGACAAACCCAAGCCAAATCTTGATCAAACCACCTCTTTTAAACCTCTAACCTTAGAAACCCCAAACAAGTCCAGATTGGTACGGACCACTCCAAACCAAAGGAATGACATGGTTACTCTATCGAATTCCTATTCCATGATGTGTTTGCATGGTCTCAATGAAGACATGGTCTGCTTATCCACTCGACATTGTCATTCATCGCCTTCCCATCAGAGGGGAATTCAAGCCAGTCAGGTAGAAGCTCAGGCGATTAAAACTTGAGTGGAGGTTAAAAGTTAAAGAAGAAATTGTGAAACAATTTCAAGCTGACATCATTATGGTGTCAACATACCCTGAATGGCTATCCAACATAGTCCCCGTGCCGAAACTGGGAAGGGAGGTACGAGTTTATATGGATTACAAATATTTGAATAAAGCTTGCTTCAAAGATAGCTTTCACGTGCCATTCATCCACATACTCATTGAGAATACAGCTCGATACGACATGTACTCCTTTGTTGATTGCTCCGCGGGGTACCATCAAATCATGGTTGCTGAAGAAGATCATGAGAAAACTTCATTCATCACGCCTGGGGAGCCCTTTTCTACATTTATTGTCATTCTACCTCATCAATGCCGAGAGCTACCTATCAAGCTGAGCCATACGGCTCTTTTCCCACGATCTAATAGAAAAAAAAAAAAAAAAAGAAAAAGAAAAAATAAAATAAAAAGAAAAAAGAAAATAAAAAGAGAAAAAAGAAAAAATCTCTTCAAAAGGTTCTACAGTTGTTTCCTTACCATCGACAGGTTCTACAGATGGCTTCGGAGTTTGAAGAAAAATCCTTCCTCCACATTCCTCGGAATAGGAATGATTTTGCAGATGCTCTAGCAACTCCGGGACCCTCGATCAACATACATGACAAGGAAGACATGCCAACCCTCACATTTGCCCAACAAAAGGCTCCAGCTTATGGGAATTACATTGGAGAAGTATCGGATGAGCTACCTCCCATCCAACATCATTGATATCAATATATCAATGAGCACTCACAAGATATATCTACACTCGCTGAGGCGAGCCTGATTGAGAAAAGGCGGATCCATCGACTTGCTATGAAATTCTACCCGAACGAGATGCACTATATAAAAAAGATGCAGACTAGGTCTCCCGTATGTCCGGACCAAGACCAAGCTTCATAGGCTCATGGATGAGATCCATGGTGTAGTATGTGGCCCACATACATGCGGCCCTCTCACTTGTAAAGAAGATCCTACAATAGAAAAGTCCAACTACTACAGCTCAAAACAACACGACTTGGTTTTGAAGAAGATCATCGACAACCAAGCTCACCTAAAGGAAAATTTCCTCCAAATCTGGAAGGCCCGCTTATTGTCAAGGAGGTATCGACAGAGGCGCTTTCAGATTACAGAAATGGACGACGATGAATTTCCACAATTTATCAAATCGGACACCGTGAAACGGTACTATATCTAAGGTTACCATCAAGCTTAACATCCTTGTTTTGGATCATCGATCATCACCACCATTCCGGTTTTTAACCCTTTACCACATACAACTCTTTTTTTACGCTTTTACCCCTCGTGGAAACATCCTTTCAAGCCATCACCGGCTTCACTACGATCATACCACTTAGGTCATCCCACCACGAATCAACCTCTTACGCTTGCGCTTTGGTTACCCATACATGGGATCAAACTTTTCACACCTCCAATTTATCCTCAACCTAGGATCAAACTTTCTCTTCCCCGCAGTCTGACCTGCTATGGGATCACGTTTTTCAACTCGCCCTGCAGGGCGAACTACGTCTGATCTCCCAATACACGGGAGTACGTAGGCAGCCATGTTATATGGTCCGGTCTCACCACAAAAAACAAAAACAAACATACTCCTATCCATAACCACATACAAAAACAAGTCCCAAGACACCAAAGATGGCAGGGAATACACACAGATCAACGATCCATTTTGAAAATGCTGAGACATCTCATTATCCATCCATCAAGGTGGAGTTCAAAATACATCCAGATCACAAAGTCCTGGAGAAATAAGCGAATATCAAGCAAGTAACAAGGCACACCTAAAAGGGAAGTGAATCAACATATATTTCCCTGCCATATATAATGTTGTTTCATATATACAATGTGTACTTGTACATGACAAAATGGCTAAGCTAGTCTGTGCAGGAAAATACAAGCCCATCTACAAATTAGTGTATATGCGGCTATCAAGTCCAACATGGATTCCTCTCAGAAGAAGGAGGTAACACTCATGATCTCCTACCCAAGGGTTTCTACACGAGCCAACAGATCCACCGCTAACTACATGCGATATCTCGTGGATATAACGTCATCCCGCTTCAAAGAACAACGATATCCCTATGAGTTAGAGCATCATCTCTCTAACAAAGCGACATCTTTACCGTAAAGAGTCACAACATCAAAGCCCACATCCACTACCCGCTCACCAGATGGTATGCGGATGTAAAAGCCTCTCGCGATCTCTTGGCCTTATCACCTCATCTATCAAAGTAACTATCCTGCATAACAAGCGCGTAGGTCTGGGCAATTTCAAAATTAGCGACAACCGGATATTGGATCCCTTACAACAAGATTGGGGGCAATCTCGGAAGCAGCGATAACTCAACACTAGGGCATTTATCAATCATCCTAAAATGGAAAATGCACCAGTTAGTGCCATCAGCATGGTCCATCATCATCTCAATGGCGATTCAGATATTATTCACTCACGACTTCATCAACAAAGAGAGTTTCTCATATGAACCCTCAGCATCAACATGCGAAAGGACTGGGGCATTTTTCCAATTCCAAGAAATGGAAGGAGTTTAAGGAGAGATCAAGCTTCTCATCAAAAAGAAAGGGGTGAACTCCTGAAAGAAATCATAGCGACATAAGCGTGCCCCTACGAAAGAAGGGGAAACTTCTCAAAAAAGTTCTTAACTCAGAAGCAGAAGGTCAACAACGAAAGGCCTAGTGAATGAAATCTACACCATCAACATGCGTTAAGTCCTCACAAGCTAAGGCCTCTACACCGACGTTCAAATCTGGGTAGCGAAAGAATGAATTACACCTTCCAGGGATTTCAGAGACATTCAAGTCATCGCCAAAAATTTGGTCAAAATCAAACGCTTAAGGAAATGGGGCACAAGCACCCAACAAAGAAATGAAACTCCAAATCACCTCAAGAAGGGTGAGACATCCGTGGGTTGTCATCAATCTAACGTAACATCAGGCGAAGTCTAGTGAAGTAATCCGTGGAAAATTACTTCAAATAAGGTATCGAAAGATCCGGTATCCTAAACCATTGCCATCAATTCAAAGACACATCAAGATAGCTCAAATGATGAAAGCTTCAGATACCACCGCTCGAGTGGAAATCAAAAAAGTTTAGCGATCGCAAGATGATAGTACCGTCAGCAAACTACCAAATAATACATCGGAGGGTCCGGTGATTTCGTAACGTCATCCCCATCGAGATGTGGAAAACATCTCAACTTATCTTCATCAAACAAGCATCAACGATTAAATGCCAAACCATTGAGTCAACACCAAAGATCTGCATCAAAGAATGATCGGAAAAGGTAAAGCGATTTACAAATACATTTTAACATTCATCATAATATTCATTATATTATTTTGCAATTTTGCATTTTACGATATGCGATATGCGATATGCGATGATATGCGAAATGCGATGCGCGATGTGCGAAATGCGATGTGCGATTGTCACAAATGCGATTCGATGCCAAAAGCGAAGTGTGATGTGCGAAATGCGATGTACGATTTACTTAACTATGATTTGCGAAAACATTTTCATATTCATCATAAACATTCACTACATTGCGATTTGCATCATTGAAAATACCTTGTCATGTTTCAAGTGTTCATTAATCTTTATCATGTCCATTCCATCGCATTGCATGAACATGATAAAGAGGGCATCTCAGAGACACTCAAAATTTTGCATTCCTATTACTAACTATGCAGGAGGACAAAAACAACTTCTTCACACTCCAGAGATAACCTTGAAGGATCACAACATCAATTCCAACCCCGAAGATAGCCATAAGAGATCCAGATCTCAACCCTAAAGATAACCCCAGGAAATCAGGTTCCAAACCTCGGAGATAACCCAGGGAAAGTCAGTTTTAACCCTGGAGATAGCCTCGGGGGATCAAGATCAAAGCCTGGAGATAGCCCCAGGAGGTCAAGTCAACCTCAGAGATGACCCTGAGGAATGTCAAAGTCAACAATAAGCCAACCTCAGAGATAACCCTGAGAAACGACAACTACAACTGTGCGAAAACCGGAGATAACCCCAGGAGGGGCAAAATGGTCATTTTGCCAACTCAACTTTACTTCAAATCAAATACACTCATTTCAACTCAAAATACTTCAAAGGAAGTCCCACAAGAGCGATATCTTAACTCCGGAGCGCAAACTACACAAAACGGCTCACCAGATTGCCTGACAGAAACCCGGGAATGCCATTTCGGTCATGGTCCCATCTTCTTTGAATCAAAAAAAGGTCAAATCATATGTCATTGTGTAGCTCTCGGAAAGAGCTTTCCAAAATGGTATGGCACGCTTCCATCAGACTTCCGGATTGAAAGTTATGAGCGACCGAGCGAATGCAGACATGTCACGACATTTTCGACACGACGGGACCCACACTCGCCCGGGCACCCCGGCAACCAGTAGTACACTGCTACTAGGTGCCGCAGTAGACTCATGGGCTCCCTCTATAAATAGAGGGCTTGGGGTGCTGATTTTCTAAGAGAAAAGGCGGGAAGCCCCGCCAATTTGCTTCTCTGACTCACCCCACGCAGCAGTACTTTCCCCTTTTAAACACTTGTGAGCTCATATATAGCCCTTTTTACCACAAAAAGTCAAGTTTACCCACTATAAAGATATAAAAAGCCTTTTTTGCACCAAATTGTAAGCCTTCTCACACACTTTAGAGTCTTTCTCTTCATCTTTGCACACCCTTCTACACGCTGAGAGTCGTGTTGCTTGATTTTGCCCTGACTTCTATCCGTGGTTTCATTTCAGTCAGATATATATATATATATATATATATATATATATATATATATATATATATATATATATTATATATATTATGCCATTATCGATTGAGCCTAGACTTAACCTGATAATGTTAGTCGATAGCGTTTATTTATATATATATATATATATATATATATATATATATATATATATATATACATTTATATATATTAACTCGTGTGTCGAACTTTGTTCGATGAGCCTATTTCTTTGGCCCGTGCTTATGCTTTTATATATTTATATATATATATATATATATATATATATATATATATATATATATATATATATATATATATATATATTTATATATTCATTTTTAGATTTTGTATATATATATATATATATATATATATATATATATATATATATATATATATATATATATATATATATACTGTGGTCGAACTCTCGCTCGATGAGCCTAGATTTTATCCCAAATGCGTTTATTGCTTATATATATATATGTGTCCCACCTGAGTTTACTTACGTAGTGGTTGATCGATCTTTTACGACTTTCTTTACGTTTAAATCCCGCTTGGAGTTTTCTTCGTGGCGATTGACCGTATTCTGACTTTATTTACATTATGTCCCTTTGAGTTCCCTTCGTATGGCGGTTGTATTTACGACTTTATTTACGTTTAAATCCCCTTTGGAGTTTCCTCCGTGGCGGTTGATAGCTTTTACAGCTTTATTTACCTTTTGATAACCCATGGAGGTGCTTCATGGTTGGTGATCCTGTCTGTATATATATATTTATAGATTTTATATATATACCTGCTTACTGCTTTCATACAAATTGCGGTATCTTGTGCGCCTAGGAATCATGTGATCACAGATTCAGCCTATTGGATCTAGATTCGGTTCTCGTGATGGACATTTTCAGCTGTAAGCAGCTTGTAAATTATTCTACGGTGTCTGAATTTCCTTAGATGGTTTCCATACCCACGAGGAAGTCGGCATTTTTTATGTACATTATTTTTATACGGATTATGACGCCCCCAAAATTAGGTATACATCACCCATATTGGGTCGTCAGATACATGGTTCAAAATTCAAATACAACTTACTAATACAACTGTCGTGTACAATACGACAAAACATAACTGTGAGTTTGAATACAATTATTGTCTACTAGAGATTATACAAACTCAAAAGGAGTCCTCATTACAATTATTAACACACTTTTTCATAGAATAGTGAGGACTACTAAAGCTATCCTCTGGACTGTCACTCCGTTCTCCGATTAGTCCTCGCTATGTTCTCATTTCACAAGAGAACGGTGAAAGAAAGGTGAGCTCAACTAGCCCAATAAGAAATATTATGACTAAGATAATGCAGAATAAATTATCGTTAGCCTTCAACAGTGTTAAACTGATAAAATATAACATCAAGTTTAACTGCAGCGGATCAAGCAATCCATTAAAAGAGTCAAGTAGAGAATAGAATCTACTATCTTTTATGATTTAAAAAGTTTTTCATTACTTTTATCGCTGAGACTCAGCTTAATAAATAATTCACATCATCCACGCTTTTCTGACATTGATGATATTCATTAGGGTCACGACCACAAATTCCATGCACTACGGGCCAAGGATATTTGTGTATTCATCAATGGTCATGATCATGCCAACAATTGTCCATCAATGCTCTACGGGCCAATGAGGACTTTTTACACATCATTTGTAACATTACGGTCATGATTACACCGAATAATCCCTAGTCATAATCATACCAAGTCCATCCATGCTTTACAGGCCACAGATGACTTTCAAAAAAATATAAACATAAGGATGACGACAATGATATAAGAATTCAATAAAACAAGTTCAAGTATTAAGTTATTCAGGAACTAATAACGTCCAAATTGTCAACATGATACTACTTTGTAGAGTAAAATTCAAGATTTCTCAGAAGAATATTTCCATGAAAAATACTGGATGAAGCGTAAATATCAAGGATATTCCACTAATTTCATGGAGTATAGAAGTCAAAATTTTAACCAACTGAGAATAATAAGGAATGGAATAACAATAGAAATCACCATGCATGCGGCACTTCGTATAGGCAGGTTATTCTAACCGAATAATAATAATGGAACCAGGTCAGGTGAAAATCACACCGACAGGATGTTCCAACAGAATAATAAAGAATGAAATAATAAAGACGGAACCAGGTCCAGCGTATAGCACAGACAGGATGTTCCAACAAAATAATAAAGACAGAATAATTGAAGAATGTCACCACGTATAGGGTATTCCGCGTATACAGATTATTCCAACAGAATAATAAAGAAATGGAATAACAGAAGTTCTCTTCTTAAATACAAAAGAATAATATCCTTTACCGTAAAAGAAACTGAATATAAAAGTAGTTAAGTAGCAGAATACTTTTCTTCTATCTCTCTATAGTCTCTCTCTATAGTTTCTCTCTCTAGAGTTCGGTGAATTAAATAAAAAATAATGAAGGAATGAGCTTCTATTTATAGGAAAATGGAATGCATAGTAACTAATCCATGAACGGTCCAGTTGATTTACTTTAATCGATGGTCCATATTTAAAGCAAAATCTTTTAAATAAAATAAATATATTATATATATATATATATACTAAAACCCATCAATTCTGTGAATCCCTCCCCCATTATTCTACTTCTATCACTATCATAAATATATATATTCCCACTAGTCACACACTTGCACTTATATATATATATATATATATATATATAATATAAAACTTATATAATATATATATAAACAAAACTAATATATCATCTTCCTACAGTTTTGAAAAATAAGTAAATGCGGTGTCCAAATAACAAGTAAAAATTTACAACAACCACTGTAGCAATAATTGAACAAAATTGGTGACTTCTCACGTAAGCATCAATAATTAATACCGTGTGCTACTATGAAACCACGCGTATTACTGTACTTTTAACACCGGGTGTTTCAACAGTTAACGGTAAAACTTCCGTGTTATTTTCATAAAGTATTTTTATCGTTTTCTCAATCCGACAATAATTACATTATTAGGGGTCCACCAATGATTGTGCCATTAGTATCACGAATATTCCTGTTAAAATGAATATTCCCCCAAATCGAATATTATATAACAACTTGCGTACTTTGCAAAATTTATAAATATTACCCACAACTATAACATTATATCAATTTTACTCCATAATATTCGAAAATAATATTTATAGAAAATTCATCTTTATTCAAAAAGTTGGGGTTTTACACGGATGCCTCTAATTCGTAAAATAAAATCAACCAAGCCGAACACTTAATAAAATGGGAGTGTAAAAGGTCTCAATTACTATTGAGCATCAAGGTTTGAAAAACCTTTTTTATAAAACATCATTGTTATATCTTGCTAAAAACGATTTTTACATAAATTCAAACTCTGTGTATATAGGTTCGAATGAGGCCTCGCACTACTTCCAAATAACAACACATTGACCCACACACACACATTCAGATAATAGTTTCTTAAAAAGAGGCGGTCACCGTGGTAACACAGATGTCGGGGGGTGCCTAACACCTTCCCCCCGCATAACCAAGTCCCCGGATCCTAATGAATCTCGATTTCACCAAATTAGTTTAGCGATTGTCACATCATTTGGGTCAATGTGCAAACCTTTTCTCGGTTGTGTTGGTACAACTATTTAAAAAACCAACTGGCGACTCTTAACAGTCCATCGTCGACATTATACATGTCGGACCTTTTTTACTTGTTTTTTCAAACAAATCTCACCTAAAATGAGAACACCAAAGAACAAGTAACAAAAGGGACACCCAAAAATCCCGACGTCGACATGGTGATATGTGAAAATTTTACAAAATAAGCAAGTGGTCATAAAATATTCGTTTGGTTGGAGAATATTCTTTTTATCGGGAAATATTCGTATGACGACGTAATCATTGGTGGACCACATAACGGAATAACTGTCGGATATAGAAAGTGACAGAAATAACATTTTCATAAAATAACGATAAAACTTTTACCGTTAAACTTTTGAAATACACGGTGATAGAAGTACAATAATACGCGTTGTTGCATAGTAGCACATGGTATTGCACAGTATCTCTGATTATTGATGGTTACGTAAGAAGTCACTCAATTTTATCCAATAACTGTCACAGTAGTTGCTGCATAGTATCTCATATTATTGATTCTATTATTGTCATAATATCATCTACACAATATTTTATATTATTAAATTAATAATTGAGACGACATAGTTATTCATATTATTATTTGCATTATTGAAAATATCTAGAAAGTTTTATCGAGGAAAGGGGTTAGGTTATTTAATTGCGCGCTAATAAGAAGAAATTTTTATCGGAAAGCCCCCTTTCTTGGGAACGATCTGATTGTCAATATTGTGAGTTATAATATTAATGATGAATAATTTTTGAAAGATTAAAAATGTGTTATATATATTTATTAGCGATAAGTGATCAGATTTAATTTAATAGTTAGTCAAGACTAATTAAATAGTTTGAACTAACTAAGAAAGCAAAAGTGTGTATAAAACACAATAAATGAAATTAAAATTCGAATTTGATTTCGGAGTTGAATTTGGAGACGCAGACGAGATATATGAGTTCGGGCCGATGAAAGTAGTCAAAATACACTATAAACACAAAATTTAACGGGGTTGACTTTTTTGTCAAAAAGTTAACAGTTGACTTTTTTGGAAAAAAGTCAAACTTTGAAAATTCAAATACAAAATTGTTGATAAAACTATTTCCATTGTATTGGGAATATTAATGTTAGTGAAAATCGACATTTATTTCGATAATAGTTGATTTCTGGATGTTCAATTGACCAAACGGTAATTAATCGGATAAATTAGCAATTAATTGCTATTAGTTCACATGCAAGAAACTATTGGTTCACATGTAAGGAACTATTGGTTCACATGCAAGTACTATTAGGAGAGGTTATGCAAGATTGATAATACTTGAATGACTAAATTAAAAATAGAGGCAAAGATTAAGGTACTAAAGTATAATTAACCTTGTAATTTACCACCTTTTCCTAGCCTATAAATACTCCTTCATCCATTCATTATTTCCTACCAATTTTGAAGAGCAAAGTTATAATCACAAGTTATAGTGAGAGAAACTATAGAGAGAAAGAAGAAGAGTATTCTGCTACTACACTACTGCAGTATCCAATCTCTTATGGTAAGGGATATTATTTATCGTATTCGTAAAGGATGTTATTTTCTTCATACTCATAAGAGTTGTCATTCTATTCCTTATTAATCTGTGGGAATAACCTGTCTACGCGGATTACCACATGCCTGGTGAATAACCTTTCGTATTCATTCTTTATTAATCTGTGGGAGTAACATGTCTACGCGGATACCTCATGCATGGTGAATAACCCTTCGCATTCATTCTTTATTAATCTGCGGGAGTAACCTGTGTACGCGGATTACCACATGCATGGTGAATAACCCTTCGTATTCGTTATTTATTAATCTGCGGGAGTAACCTATCTACGCTGATTACCGCATTCATGGTGAATAACCCTTCGTATTCATTCTTTATTAAATTGTGGAAATGATCTGTCTACGCGGATTACTGCCTAACGGATGAAAATTCATTTGTAGTTTCGTATATTCTTTCATACTTGTATGGGATATAATTTCTTTTGTATTCGTCAAGGGATATCATTTTCTTTCGTATTATCTGTGACGAACGAGATTTTATAATTTAATTTGAATATTTATTGATTTAAATAAATATTTTTTAATGATTTAATTATTGGATTAAATAATTAATTGATGAATTTGTGGTAGATTAATTTAATTATATGTGTTATATTGATTAAATTAATGTGGGAAATTTTGTTAGTCAAGGTATGTATTTAATTGAGCTTATTTGATTAAATGAATTATTTAATAAGCATAATGTTATTCTAATTAATTTAATAATTAATTAGAGATTTAGTAATTTACATAGTTAATAAATAAGGATGTAAACAAGTTGAACCAGGATCGAACAAAGAGCTACTCGAAATAATAAATTCGTACTCAAATTCGGCTCGAATTCGAATTATATTTGAAAATTTCTACTTAGATTCGACTCGACTCGAATATTTATTACTCGAATTCGATCCGATTCGACTCGAATATTTATTCAAACTACTCGCGAGCTTCAAATTCAAGCTTGAATTCGAGTCTCCACATAATAACTAGTTTTATAATAAATATAATTATAAATTGAATTTGTTATTTTACTTAAAATGAGAAAATATATTTATTATTACACTTTACAAATATAAAATCACAATTAAAATTAAAAAAAACAAAATAATAACTAATTATCCTAATTTGATTTAAATTTGTATATATTATAAGAGAATGTATTGAACATTTAATCGAATATGTATTAATCGAGTATGTATCGAATCATAATCAAAAATTTGAGTAGTTTGAATCTTAAACGAGTCGAGTATAACCTTGCTCAGATTCTACTCATATTTTTATTCGAACTATTTTTAATGCTCAGATTTGGATCATATTATTAACGAATCTGAGTCTCGCTCGTATTTTTTCAAGTTAAGCCTGAATCGAGCCCGAACCGTGTTGGCTCGTTTACAACCTTATTAATAAATGAGGAAATTAATTATGTGACTATGTGAATTAATGAGAAATTTTTATATTTTATTTAAATTAAATTAAATAAGATATTTGATTAATTGCCTTAATATGAGTGACATGATTAAACTATATTATAAGAGGTTAATTAAATTAAATGGGAAAACCTTCTAATAAGTTAGCCAAACAAAGCCCTAATGGGAGTTGGGCAGTTAACCCACAAATGGGATTAACTGACCGCAACGTTGTCAGTTATTATGCACGTTAGTATTATTTGTTTTCTTACGTATTTTTCTAAAAATAAAACTTCGAGAGTTCAGAGTTCAGAGAGAATTCAAAGAAATTTTGAGGGAATTTCTGAAATCGAAGAAGTATCTGAAAGGGATTTCATCTCCTATTAATCTACATTGCTGGGTAATCTCTTCAACCCAACTTCTAATTTACGTTGTTTATATTTTTATGAAAAATTATTGTAAGTCTCTGTAATTGAAAGTTCGAGTCTCTATAATTGAAAAGAGTAATGATTATGTGTATATATGTGATACTATATTATCATAATATGTTTGTTACCATATACATATGTTTTTATAACATAAATTGCATATAAATATGTAGTAAATAGAATTTTAAAGTTATAGAGTATAAAAGTTCTAAAAATATGACCCTTATGAACAATGGTTTGCCATGAATTGTTCTGTAAGTTGAAATTAACAGTAGATTATAATAGTACATGTTAAAATGAAGAAAACAAACTTTGAATGGACTAATTTTGAGTTATAACAAACCTACAAAGTCAAATTCTATGTTTATCTTAAAAACTCGCAAAATCATCAAGAACAATGAAAAATACATGATTTGATTCAAGTAATCATATGTTTAACTTGTTAAAATCATGCTATAAAAGTTGGCTAATGGTTATATATGTATTATAGTGAATGGGTAAACTTAAATTCATGTGTGAATAATGTAATTAGATGTAATTGGTCATGATCTGTGTTCCTCACGAAATTTAGAATCAGAAACTGGCATGTCACGCCGCAACGCCAACCCCATGCCCTTTAGCTCGCGCCGCAGCGCTAAAGTTCAAGCTGCAGCGCCATCCGCGCTAAGGATAGCCTATAGGGTCACGCCGCAGCGCTACTTTTGCAGTTTGTCCAAGAATGAGAATTTTAATTGTTTTATTTCAGGGAATGTAATAGTAAACTAACCTAATGAACATAAAAATCTGTTAGACATATAATGTGATGTTAAAATAGATTCTTAATATGTTAATAAAGTAATTACATGTTTAATTAAATTGTTGAATGTGTAGTTAGCTTGTCGTTCGTGTAGTGTAATATTATGTGAAAACAAGTGTTGTGATTTGATTAGTATAATCATAATCAGTTTAGAAAAAAAGAGAATGAACTTGTGATGCTAGTTATATTATAATTGACTGCTATTGTGAATGTAAATGGTATGTAGGATTAAATTGAGGAACGTGTATAATTAACGTATAACCTACGCATGAGGCAAGTTTCTTAACCCTACTTTTTATCGTTATGCAAGTTTCTAAACCTTACCTCTTTATATTGAGCAAGTTCTAGACTTATATTCTATATCGAGCAAACTCTTGTTATTTATTGTTCAAGTTCAAGATGTTATATTAAAGGTTATTGATCTTTTCAAAGCATGATTTCTACTATATAATACTTAGTCCATTGTATACCTCTTGAGTTTATTATTCAATTTGAATATCATTTATTGTTGAACCTTGTAAGACTAGCGAATCCTTATTGATTCGACTAGTCCATAGTTGATGAACATTCTAAATTTCAGAACCCCTGTTGAGTTTATCCAAACCAAACACTTCATTTGGTGCGGACTCTAATGTCAAACTGAGACGAAAGACCCTGTTATAGGGGATTACTTATGCGTTAGCGTTAAGATATTGTGCATAGTATGGTACTAAGGACTGATCCCCCTACGTACGAGTAGAAAAGTCCATAGTCTTATGATTGTTAATGGTTTCAAGTATAACCCTTGACAACCTAGGGCATAGTTCAAGGTCTTATGACCATCATACGTCATATGACCCTCATACGTCTTTTGATTCTTGTTATTCATTCTTGATTCAAAAGTCAAGTTTCTTATTTCAGAAGTCTTTGATTCACTCGCATGTTATTATATTATTGTACATTATTATACTTGTGGGCAATCATGCTCACTCTTGCATAATAATAACATTGCAATTAAGAATGAAAGGTCCGACGAGCCTTCTACTAGGAAAGGCAATGGAAAGATTAACAAGTGATGAAGACTTGTTGTTTATTTGTTATGTTATGTTTCAGACTTACGTTTAAATTGTGTAAGACTTAATATTTGTTTATGTTTCCACATTTGAGATTTAAGGTTAGTATGACTTGGGATTGATGTATTTTTTTTCAGATGTTGTAACTCCTTAAGGAGAGGATTTATTTCTATCTCTTTGACGATTTCATTATTTATGGGTAGATAGACATATGATGTTTGTACAGTGAGCTCTAAATCACGTGGGAATTGAAGTACCCGGATTTGGGGGTGTCGCATTCTCCATTTATGGGTACTTCTCATACTAGAGTACTATTTATCTGGGGATACTATTCATTCGGGTACTATTCATCTGGGGTACTTTACATGATGGGGGTACTATTCATTCGGGGTAATTTGCATGACGGAGAACTATTCATTCAGGTACTATTCATGGAGTACTATTCAAGATAAAATTGGTTTCTTTTCTGTCTAAATTATCTTTGATATATGAATCTTATTCTTAAAATTGAATCCACATTTTGAACATCATGTTGACCATTTGGACATTCTTGACCTCTGGATAAATTGAATTATAAATATTTAATATTTATCCTTGATCTCACTTGATTGATTTGTTTTATCATTGTTATAATCCTCAGACTTAAATTTGTGTTGGAAAGTTATCTTTGGCCCCATAGTGCAAAGATGAACTGTTGATTGGTATGATTATGACAACGAATTGTGTATTGGTATAATCATGACCGAAATTGTGTATTGGTATAATCATAACCATTGGTTTTACAGTTGTATGTCTTTGGTCCGTAGTGGAAAGAAGAACTTTTGATTGATATATTTGGTCGTAGTGCAAATAAGAACTGTTGATTGATATCTTTGGCTCGTAGTGCAAAGATGAACATGTGTTTGACATGATCATGACCACTGATGATACAAATGAATATCTTTGGCCCGTAGTGCAAATCTGACTATTGTTTGGCATGATCATTAGTTTTACAATTGAACATCTTTGGCCCGTAGTATAAAGATAGACAATTGATTGATATGATTATGACCACTGATATTACAGTTGAATATCTTTGGCCCGTAGTGCAAAGATAGACAATTGATTGATATGATCATGGCAATTGTTGTTACATTTGAATGTTTTTGGTGTAAGGTGTAAAGACGATATGATTATTGAGTGCTTTTAGCCTTTGTGGCAAGGACATTGAGTGAAAGTTCTATTAAGACTTTGTGGCAAGAGCAAACTGTTGATTTACATTATTATAAACATGAATTGTGAATTTAACTATAATCTTTGGTGGTTCAGGTGAAGACAGGTGATGAAAGTTCTCTTTGTCTTGGGTACAACAAAGAACTGTTGATGGGTATTACAGGGATGAAATATTAATGATGGACTTTTAATTTGGAGGAGATAGTTGACATTATGTTCTACTTGAGTCTTCTAATGGATTGATGTTTCCGCTGCAATTGTTGATCTAAAACTTGTTGTCTATTATATTCTATCAGATTTTTCCCTGTTGAGGACTAAGAATAATTTGTTCTACATTATCTTAGTTATAATATTCTTTACTGGGCTATTTGTGCTCACCTTTTTTCTTCACAATTCCTTTCAGGTAATAATAGTGTAGCTGGGTCAAGCGGGGATAATAGGGGAATAGAGTGATGGTCTGTGACTTTTGAAGTTTCTCAATACATTATAAAATAGCATGACAATATATAATTGTATTAAGAACTTAAAATGTGTGTGTCGTATTTTATACATCATTTAATAATTGATTTTTGTGAACAATAATAGGGTGATGAGAACCCGAATTTGAAAGCGTCAAAAATACACCCCATTAGAATGAGGAGGACAAAAATCTTCTCGTGTTCCTTTGAAGACTTGAAATATTTGTTGCTGTATTTTATATGGCATTGTAATAATTTGGATATGTATATTGTCGTATTATATTCAGTATAATAATTGTATTGAAACTCATAACTTATGTGTTGTTGTATTTTGCACGACATTTTAACAGTTGTATAAATGAAGTTTGTATTTGGATTCTGTACCGTGTATTTGGTGACCCAAAATGGGTTGTGTGGACCTATTTTTGGGGCGTCATAGGTGGGATTGGGTAGGCTAAGGGTCTAGGGCGTAGGGGACTGACGTGGGGGTTTTACATAATTAGTAAATATAATTTTTTTGGGATGTGGGGTGGGGTTGGGGTGGGTGATGGGGGATAGGGGTAGGGGTCGGGTGTGACGCCCCCAAAATAGGTCCATAAAACCCATTTAGAGTCGCAAAATATATGGTACAGAAACTAAATACAAACTTTGTGAGACCCAGATTTTGTGAATAAATATTTAATTTTCTCAAAATAATTTGTTAATATTATGGTGTGGATTTAATATAATGTTATAGTTGTGGATAGTATTTATAAATTTTACAAAGTATGCAAGTTGTTATATAATATTCGATTGGTCGGGGAATATTCGTTTTATCGGGGAATATTAAATGCAATGGCACAATCATTGGTGGACCCATAATCTAATTATTGTTTGATTGAGAAAACAACAAAAATATTTTATGAAATTAACGGCGGAAGTTTTACTATTAATATTGTTGAACTACTTTCATTAGTAAAGTAATGCGATGTCTGGCGTGGTTGCATAGTAGCACACTTGGTATTGATTATTAATGCTTATGTGATAAGTCACTCACCACATAGTAGCACACGAGAATACTTTTATAAAGTTATTCGTTTTATTAGACTATAAATAGAATATATAATATTCTATTATGAATAGTGTTTTGCATAGTAATATCTTTTATATAAAATGTAATACTTTTATAAAGTTATTTATTTTATTAGACAATAATTAGAATATATTATATTTTATTATGCGTAGTGTTGCATAAATGCATGCATAGTGTTTTGCATAGTGAAATCTTTTTTATATAAAATGTAATACTTTTATAAAGTTATTCGTTTTATTAGATTATAAATAGAATATATTATATTTTATTTAAAAGATTTTGTTTTAAATCGGACCGTCTGTTTAAAGTAAATCAATCACACTGCTTATGAATTAGTTACTATGCAGTCCATTCTTTTATAAATATAAGCTCATTCCTTCATTATTTCTTACAAATTCACTGAAACTCTTGAGAGATAAACTATAGAGAGAAAGAAGAAAAGTATTCTGTTACCTCACTACTCCTATATCCAGTACTCTTCTTCTTAAGGTAAGGGATACTATTTGTTGTACTCGTAAGGGGTATTATTTCTTTCTTATTCATGAAGAGAACTTCAGTTATTTAATTCTTTATTATTCTATTGGAATAAGCTGTATACGCGGGTTACCCTATACTTGGTGAAATTCTTCTGTTATTCCATTCTTTATTATTATGTTGAAATAACCTGTCTATGCGAAGTACCGCTTACATGGTGAAATTCTTCTGTTATTCCATTCTTTATTATTTTGTTGGAACATCTTGTTTGTGCGTTTACGCATGACTTGGTTCCATTCTTTATTATTCTATTGGAACATCCTGTGTGTGCGGTTTACGCATGACCTGGTTCCGTTCTTTATTATTCTATTGGAACATCATATCTGTGCGGATTACGTATGACCTGGTTTCAATCTTTATTATTCTGTTGAAATAACCTGTCTGGGCGGTCTATCGCATGCATGGTGATTTCTTCTATTATTCCATTCTTTATTATTCTGTTGAAATAACCTGTCTATGTGGATTATCACATGCATGGTGAATGATCCTTCGTATTCATTCCTTATTAAATTGTGGAAATGATATGTCTAAGTGGATTACCGCATGGCGGACGAAAATCCATTTGCAGTTTCATATATTCTCTTATACTCAGTTGGTTAAAGTTTTGACTTCTATACTCCATGAAATTTGTAGAATAACCTTGATATTTGCGCTTCATCCAGTATCTTTTCATGGAAATATTCTTCTGAGCATTCTTGAATTTTACTCTACAAAGAAGTATCATGTTGACAATTTGGACGTTTTTAGTTCCTAGATAAATTAATTCTTGAACTTGTTTTATTGAATTCTTATATCATTGTCATTATCCTCATGTGTATATTATGTTGAAAGTCATCTGTGGCCTGTAGTGCATAGATGGACTTGGTATGATTATGACCAGGGTTTATGCGGTATAATCATAACCGTAATGTTATAAATAATGTGGAAAAAGTCCTCATTGGCCCATAGTGCATTGATGGACAGTTTTTGGTATGATTATGGCTATGGATTCTCTTCGGCCAAGGGTGCAAAGATGAATTATTTTATGGCATGATCAGGACCGTTGATGAAAACACGATTATCTTTGGCCCGTAGCGCATGGATAACTTGTGGGCGTGATACTAAAGAATATCCTTGGCCGTAGTGCAGGGATGATGTGGATTATTTATTAAGCTGGGTATCAGCGATAAAAGTAATGAAAAACCTTTTAAATCATAGAAGATAATAGATTTTATTCTCTACTTGATTCTTCTAACGAATTGTTTGTTCCACTGCAGTTAAACTGGATGGTTGTTATATTGTATCAGTTTAACACTGTTGAAGGCTAACGATAATTTATTCTGCATTATCTCAGTCATAATATTTCTTACTGGGCTAGTTGAGCTCACCCTTTTCGCTTTCATTGTTCTCTTCAGGAAATGAGAACGTAGCAGGGACTAGTCGGGGAACGGAGTGACAGTCCAGATGATAGCATTATTAGTAGTCCTCACTATAAAGTGAAATAGTGTGCTAATAAATGTAACGAGAACTGTGACATCCTGAGAATTTTGAATATTTTTAAAAATTTTATTAATTGATTTAAGGTTCAAAATTAGAACCTGGACAGAAAATAAGTGTATGCGTTTGATATTTTTAAGATAGAATTTTGAGGATTTCAAAATTTTGTGAATGATTTAAGTAAATTATTCAGGATTAGGGAATAAGCATTTATGTTCTGTGTATATGTGTGCATGATATGGTTAAGGGTCAAGGGTTGACCAGATAAACGATATCTATAACAAACCCTAATTATATATTAAGAACGTCAACGTTCGGTTAGAAAACCTTAGTGATTAATAAGAAATCTTAGAAACCGGTTCTGGAAACCCAAAATTCAGTTCCGGGAATTCGAAACCCTAATTTGGTGTATAAAATCCTAAATTGGGAACTTAATGGCGTAAGTGTAAATAATTATAAGATTAGTTAGGGTAAAGCTTAATTAATTAGTAAACCTTAATTTTCAAATTTAGAAAAAAATTATTTTTCTATTAGAAACCATAATTCGTGGTTTGTAAATCCTAATGACAATTTTGACCCTAATTGCTAAATTAGCGATTTTAATTAGGAAAATGCTAATCCTAATTAGCAATATTTAAATTATGATTAAGAAATTTTAATATAATTAGAAAATCCTAATTATAATTTAGAAATGTTAATTTTCTATTTTTAAAACCTAAATTGGAAAATTTAGAAAATTAAATTGCAAACCCTAAACCCTAAGGTTTTCCAAACCCTAAACCCTAACCCTAACCCTAACCCTAAACCCTAAGGGTTTGGCCAATTACTAGTATGCCATTAAATTAAAAGAAAAAAGACCAAAATGCCCTTTTCTTAATCTTAAGCAAAAGATTTTGCAAACCTTGTGAGTCATCACCCTAATGTTTAATCCCATGTGCTCTATATCTATTTTATATTAGATAGGTATGCCAACTAGCAACTAAATACATTGAATCATGCCATGTATATTAGATTAAGAGAGAGAGAAAAAAAATGCATACTTTCATTTTCATTTTCTCCAAGTCCATTCTCTCTCTAACTTTTTGAAATCTAGTGTGAGAGGGAGTGAAAAGCTAAGCCATGATCAGTTTATAACTTACCAAGATCAGATCACAAAGTCAGAAATCAAAGATCAAGCTTGAAAGGTATAAGAACCCTAAAATTTTGAAATTTTGATCTTAAGTTAATGTTGTTGTTTGATGTTTAAATATGTGCTAGAGGGTGTCACTTGATGATCTGGGTGGTCAAAACCTAGATCCATATCATTTTGATGCTAGGATTTGATAATTTTAGAAATCTGGAAAAACGTGAAAATGATGGCCTGACAACCATATGTCAGGGCCTGTAAATCCTTCTCGGATTTTGATATTTTGTTGTTTTATGTTATAACTTTGTTCTTTGTCATGTGGACTATAATCTGGACTTTGAATCATGGTCATACCATGTCTAGATCTCCAGATATAAGCAGTCAAACAGGGTTGACCGATCACGGAATCTGTTTCTGGGTTACCCAGATTTTTCCAGAAAGTCTGACAAGCATTTTGTTAGCTTCTGATCTTGATTCTGGTAATGATTTAGGACATGTTGTTGGTTTAATTGTGTCACCTGACATGAAGCCTTCATGCAGAACGCTTTAGTTCACTCAGATCCATAACTGAATCATAGATAATGGTGGTTAAACGACCGTTGACCAAATGACCGGATGAAGATTCTGGGAAAACCCAGATCTTCAAAGACCGTTTCCTGACCCCTAGTTTGACCGGCCTTGATATCTTAGATCTGTTGTTGTTAAGATGATCTGATGTTATGTCGTTATACCCTGTCATGTGTTCTACACTATTGGACCACTAGATTACACAAACCAAATCCAGGAAGTTATGATTTAAAGCTTCAAAATAGGTACCTTGGTTGTTCTTCATTTCTGGGTAACCCAGAAAATGAAGAATAGACCTGACATGATTTTAGATGTCGATATCTTTCTATTGTGATGTATGATTTCCATGAAACTTGATTCTAGTTGAAGTTCTACACATATACTACAATCTTAATACAAAGTATCAACCTAGAAGCAACACGAACACGGTTATAAATTTGGTCAAACCACCTACCTTGTCTACTGACATGCGTTTCTGGGCAGGCTCAAGAACAGGCCAAGAACACCTATAGCGACGAGTCTGTCGCTATAGGCCCCTTTAGCGACAGTTTATTTAGAAATTGATTATTTTAATTAAATAAATAGAAAAAAATAGTTTTAATTATTAAAATACATAATAAATTCAAAAATTATTTTAAAGTCCTAAAAATAGTTTTAATTATTTAAAGTATATTTCATAAATATTTAATATTTTTGGAATATAAATGGTATTTAATTTATTTAATTATAATATTAAATAAATGGTTTAAAATGATTTTAATACATGAAAAATCATGAAAAATAATATTATAGTATAATAAAATATTTTAAGTTATTTTTAGTGACTTTTATTATTTTAGGATGAATTTCATTAATTAATTAATATTAATGATAATTAGTTTATTTAATAAGTATATTAAATAAATTATGGAAAAATAGAATAAATGATTTAAAAATCATATAAAAATTATTTATGTGTTATAAAAATATTTTAAGTTATAAAAATAACTTTTGATATTTTGTCATGATAATATTAATATTTTAATATTAAAAGCAATTATCGGATAATGGATTTAATTGTTTAAAAATCATATAAAGGTGATTTTAAAGTATTAAAAATACTTTGATATATTATAAATATATTATAATATTAAGTGATGATTTTCATTAATATTTGATAATAAATAAATATTAATGATAAAAGAATTATGTGGTATATATATTATTTAAATACTTGTTTAATGATTGAAAATTCTTGATAAATAGTAATAATTATTTAAAAATTATTACGAGACTTTGAAAAATATTTTGACTATTATTAAAATTATATTAGATATTGGTTAAGTGTTTAAACAGAGTTTAATTGAACTTAAACTTGACATTTTGTCTGACTAGACCGTCGGGACGTTAGAACTTTGTCGAACTCAAGTTAGACTGAGACTGAAATAGTTTGACCTGATACTGAGTCTTATGTGTGTTATAGACTAATATGATTATGTGATATGTGTTTAGTTTATTCCATGTATATCTATATATATATAATAGTATTATATTGTGATGATATTATTCTAATATTGGAGATCTATATTACTAATATTAAGTCTTCGGATAAAGCGATATAAATTGCGTAGCGATAATCAACGGTTCAGGCAAGTTTATTTTTACTTAACTCTACTAAGAATTGTTTCATTTGGATAAGCTTATGGTTAATCATTGCTGGTTGCCATGAATTGTACTCTATACATATTGCATGTATAAGTCAGGTATGAAAGGCTGATCACCTTCATTACCAGTTGGTTTAGATATATTTGTTCGTGTATAATACTTGTTCAGTCATAAATTTGTTCCTGCTAGTTCACAATTATATTGTTGAATTATAGCCAGCCAATTATTCGAATCATTTCAATCATGATATATCGATATATTATTAAACTTAAACTTGCTGGGAAACTTTCATGCTCACCCTTGCTATATCATGATAAAACATTGCAGATAAGGCGAATGCGTTTGGATACAGGAAAAGAATAATGCCAAGTTCAGCTTGGGATAAAATGTTCAGCTAATTTGTAATAGTATAGTTTGATAATAATGTATTATGTAAGATAGTTTATGAATGGTGTAGAAGTTAAGGTTACTCGACCTTGGGAATTAGTGTGTAAAGTTATTGTATAAACAATTTATGTTTATAGCTTTCGCAAATAATAATAGTTGTATAGAATGATCGAACTAGATCCGCGGTGATTCGGGACCTCGGATTTGGGGACGTCACAAGAACCCCATTGAGTTTGTATATTGTCTAGATGACAATATTTGTATTAAAACTCATAACATATGTTTAGACGTATTTTACACGACTGTTGTATAATTAAGTTGTATTTAAATTTTGTACCATGTATTTGGCGACTCAAGATGGGTGATGTATACCTATTTTGGGGGCGTCACAAACTTCATTAATACAACTGTCGTGCAAAATACGACAACACATGTGCTGTGAGTTTTAGTACAAATATTATCTTGTAGACAATATCCAAACTCAAATAAAGTATGTATTACAATTATTGATACACTATTTTACAAAATAGTGAGGACTGCTATAATAACCGTCTTGAACCATCACTCCACACCCCGACTAGTCCCAACTATATTCTCGCCTCCTGAGAAGAACAATGGAACAAAAAGGAAAATGGTGAGCTCAACTAGCCCAGTAAAGAATATTATGACTAAGATAATGTAGAAAAAATTATCCCTAGTCCTCAACAGGGAAAAAGCTGATAAAATACAATAGACAACAAGTTTTAGATCTACAATTGCATCAGAAATAATAATTCATTAGAAGAGTCAAGTAGAACATGATGTCTACTATCTTCCATGATTTAAAAGTCCATCATCAATATTTTATCCTTGTAACATCAATCAATAATTATTTCCAATCAACGAATTATCTATGCACTACGGGTCAAAGATAATCGATTGTATCACCAGTGGTCATGATCATGCCAAACACCTGTCCATCTATACACTACGGACCAAAGAGGACTTTCACCACAAACCTTATCTATAACATTAAAGGTTATAATTATACCAATACATAATTCCTGGTCATAATCATACCAATCAACAATCCATCTTTGCACTACGGGCCAAAGATGACTTCCAGTATAAGCATGAGGATTAATGATATAAAGATTCAATCAAGTGAGATAAATGATAAATATTCGGGAATTCTAATTGACTTTAATTTATCTAGAGTTCGAATATTTCCAAATTGTCAACATGATAACTATTTGTGAAGTAAAATTCAAGAATGATATTCATGAATCAAAAATAATTTGGACAGAAAAGAAAATTAGATTTTGTTGTGAATAGTACTCGTGAATAGTGTCGTTTGAATATTGCACATGAATAGTACCGTATAAATAGTACCCAGACATGAAAAGTTTAAAATTTAATAAGAAAGTTCAGACCAATATTCCAATGAAATGATATTAGATGAAACACAAAACTTAAGGAATTTCTAATCATTTCAGGAATTATAGAGACAATACTTACCATAGTAAGTTTAAATTTAGGAATATGAAATGGAATAATATCCCTTTTCATAATATGGAGTATGAAAGAAAATCATATTTCTTGCGAGTATTGCAAAAAGTAATATCCTTTACCTTAGTAGAAATTGGATTTGACTGGAATACCGGATATTATTTTGAGAAAATCTTGCACAAAAAGCTACACTCAAAGTATCCTTATACTCAAGAGAAATACTCACAACATTATAGAATAAGAATTTCTGATATTGAAATTATTTGTTAAGGAAGGAGGGTTACCCCCTATTTATAGTGTAACAGAAGGAGAAAAGTTAAATATATGAGCCTAACTTTGCCAAAAATTTTCTCCGCCTAATCTTTTTCATTTCAATGCCTAACTCTCCCACTTTCAATGGTTGGGGCCACCTTTGAAACATGGCTTTGTAGGAATTCAATGCCTAATTCACATTTTCCATGGTTGGGGTCCATAATATTTTGGAAAAGGATGCTTTGCAGGCAAATGAAATGGCCATCCACCAAAAAAACAAAGCGTATATATGCAGAAAAATTTCTTCCACCCACCAACTTAGAAAAACATTCAAATAAAATTAAATCACATTTGTCCCTTTTTATCACATGTATATATATATATATATATATATATATATATATAATATTATTATATCTTATAATAATATATTTAAATGAATATTTTATCGGAGAAAATAATTGCCAAACTTTCAACAAATTCCTTCATTTACATAAAAATTGAACCAATATCCACCACAAAAATAATTATTCATAAATAATATTATAAGGTCACAATATTGACAACCAGATCATTCCTAGGAAAGAGGGGGCTTTCCGATAAGGATTTATCCTTACTAGCGCGCAATTATATAACCTAACCCCTTTCCTCAACAGAATTTTCTAGACATTACCAATAATGCTAACTAATAATATAAATTATTATGTCGTGTCAATTATTGATTTAATAATATAAAATATTGTGCAGATGATACTATGATAATAATTGAATCAATAATATAAGATATTGTGCAACAATTATTGAATGAAACTCAGTGACTTCTTACGTAAGAATCAATAATCAAAAATATTATGTCATACCGTATGCTACTATGCAACCACGCATATTACTGTACTTTTATCACCGGGTATTTCAACAGTTAACGGTAAAAATTTTGCCGTTATTTTTATAAAAAGGTTATTTCTGTTGCTTTCTATATCCGACAGTAATTTTGTTATGTGGTCCACCAATGATTGAGCTGTTGTACGGATATTCCCCAATAAAAAAATATTCCCCGACCAAACGAATATTTTATGACCACTTGCTTATTTTGCAAAATTTGCACATTTCACATATAACTAAAACATTATATTAATTCAACACCTTATTATTCAAAATAATAATTAGAGAAATTAAATCTTTATTTGTAAAAAGTTGGGGTCTTACATCGGGGGATGGGGGGTAGGGGGTAGGTGTAACAATCCAAGATTTTATTTGTAATTTAAAATATTTATTAAGTTAAAAAAATATTTTATTGATGTAATTGTTATTTTATTGATGTGGTTGTTGTTAGTAAATATTTGTGAATTAAATTTATTAGATAACATTCTAATTTAATTTAATTTAATAGTTAGAGAGTTGTTAAAGATAACATGAAATGCCATATTGTTGTTTTAATTTAATAATGAAAGTGATATGTTAATTTATTAAATAAAATTATAATGAGATTATAATTTTGTGATATTTGTTTAAGTGGAAAATTTATTTAAACTTTAGTATGTGTAATTAGTTTATTTAACTAATGTTGGATATGGGATCCAAATAAATAATATGAGATTATAAACTATAGTGTAATGATTTATTAAAATAAATTAAATGGATTTACCTAAACAAGGCTCAAAATACAAGGCTTAAAATATTAAGTCTTTATTTTAAAGAGCTTTTGCCAAATAAACCCTTATGGCTTTTGAATTTTGAATTTTAATTATAATAAAATAAATCAAATAATAAATAAAATATATTTATAACCTATATACGTTTACATTTTGTAACTATTATATTAAGTATACGTGTTATGGCCCTATTAGTTTATTATGTTTACGCGGAAGCGTTAGTTGGCTTTATGTGAATTGGCTTACACTGAGAAAGAGAGAAGAAGAATACAGAGAAACTTGAGAGAGATTAGAGAGAGTTGAGAGAAAGTATGAGAATTCAAAAACAATTTCTGGGTATTTAGCAAGGATTATTCGAAGCAAGAGAAGATATTTTCCATAACCTTAATATTATATATGTATATAGGTTTTACGACATAAATTTCCAAGTTCTGTGAATTCATTTTTTTAAATTATAGGTTATACAATTGATAACTTGTGATTATATGTATTTGTAATGTTATAGTTTGTATTTAGACAAGAAATTGTATGTTAATTATGTTTAAGAAGGAAGAAAAGTATTTACTGTGACGCCTCCAAAATTAGGTATACATCACCCATTCTGAGTCGCCAAATACATGGTACAAAATTCAAATACAACTTCATTTATACAATCATTGAGTACATCAGATAGAATACGACCACAGTTAACTATGATTTTTAATACAAATGTATGTAACTCTCATGGTACCTCGACCACAACCTTACAATGATACTTTACATAAAAGTATAGTCAAAAACTGTTTTAGAAATTAAAATCTTTGGGATGTGCTCAAGGAAACCTTCGTACATGGGAGGCCATGCGTCTAGGTTATAATAGATATCATATGTCCACAGAATTATCCTTGGTTTACCCAATAGACCCCAAAGAAAAATGAGAAGATTACTATCATCTTCTTTCCAATGGTGAGTCTTCTCTTGACATATAACTATCTCCACTGTCTCCAAGTGAATATAATATTTTAAATAAACTCCAAGATCATATAGGTAGTGCTCGTAGATATAATCAGTAAGTGGATGTGAACAACCATGTCTTAAGAGAACACAAGGTTGTATGTCATTAGACATCTTGTATGATAGTGGCAAAACACCCTTCCAAAGTTGGGTTCGCCTCACCCTATTTGATTCACCAAATATAACTACTAAATGATGTATAGAATACAACACACTTTTCTATACTGTTTAGGGAGAACCTCCACAGCTAGAGACTACCGTTCTATTCCCCTGTTATCCCCGCTCGACCCGGCAACACTCTTACGGCAACACTCTTATTACCTGAAAGGAATTGTGAAGCACAAAGGGTGAGCACAACTAGCCCAGTAAAGAACATCATGACTAAAGATAATTAAATTATCAATAGCTTTCATCAATAATAAATTGGAGATTTAGAACATATGGTAGATGATAAAACTTTTCAACCATAGTTGCAGTGGAACGAGCAATCCATTAGAAGAGTCAAATAGACCATAAGGTTTATTATCTTCTCTATGTTAAAAGTCCACCAATAATGTTTTATCCCTGTAAAATAAATTAACAGTTCATGTCCACAATCATATGAATAACTCATAATCATAATTGTGGTTCTAAATTCCTCTTCGCAACCAGGACGAAGATAATTTTCATCACCTATCTTCACTTGAAACATCAAAAATCATGGTTATACCAAATCAGAATTCCTGCTCATAATCATACTAATAAATTCATCTTTGCACTACGGCCAAAGATATTCATTAATAATTCATCTTTGCACTACATGACAAAGACATACAATTGTATTTTAGAAGAGTCAAGTAAAGCATGATATCTACTATCTTCTACAAATTAAAAGTGTATAACCAATATTTTATCGCTGAGACTCAACTTAATAAATAATCCACATCATCGAATTATCCATGCACTACAGCCAATGATATTCGTTAGTATCACATCCATGAATTATTCATGCACTACGACCAAAGAAATTCATTATTATCACATCTATGAATTAATATTTCATCGCTGAGACTCATCTCAATAATTAATCCACATAATCGAATCATCCCTGCACTACAGGCCAAAGATATTCATTAGTATCACGACCAAGAATTATCCATGCACTAAGGGCCAAAGATAATCGTGTTTTCATCAACGGTCCTGATCATGCCATAAAATAATTCATCTTTGCACCCTTGGCCGAAGAGAATCCATACCCATAATCATACCAACAACTGTCCATCAATGCACTACGGGCCAATGAGGACTTTTTCCACATCATTTGTAACATTACGGTTAAGATTATACCGTATAATCCCTGGTCATAATCATACCAAGTCCATCTATGCTCTGAATACGTATGACTTTCAACATAATATAAACATGAGGATGATGACAATGACATAATAATTCAATAAAACAAGTTCAAGAATTAATTTATCCAGGAACCAATAACGTCCAAATTATCAACATGATACTTCTTTGTAGAGTAAAATTCAAGAATGCTCAGAAGAATATTTCCATGAAAAGATACTGGATGAAGCACAAATATCAAAGATATTCCACTAATTTCATGGAGTATATAAGTCAAAACTTTAATCAATTGAGTATAATAGAATATATGAAACTACAAATGGATTTTCGCCGCCATGCGGTAATCCACTTAGACAGATCATTTCCACAATTTAATAAGGAATGAATACAAAGGATCATTCACCATGCATGTGGTAATCCACATAGACAGGTTATTCCAACAGAATAATAAAGAATGGAATAACAAGAGGATTCACCATGCGTGCAATAGACTGCATGCATGTGTTATTCCCAATGTAATAAAAAATAATGGAACCAAGTCGGTGAAATTACACCACCGGCGGGATGTTCCAATGAGAATAATAAAGTTGAAACTAGGTCCGGCATAAAAAAATGCATGCAGCGAGGATATTCCAACGAATAATAAAGAGACGGAACCGTCCCACAGAAAACTCATAGACGAGGATATTCCAATGAATAATAAAGATGGAACCAAGTCCCATGTAAAATGCATGCATATGTGATGTTCCAACATGTAATAATAAAAATGGAATAACGTAAGAATTTCACCAAGTATAGGTAGCTCACAGATATCAAAGTTATTCCAATAGAATAATAAAGAATGGAATAACAGAAGTTCTCTTCATGAAAAGGAAAGTAAGAATACCCCTTACGAGTACAACAAATAATATCCCTTACGAGTACGACAATTATATCCCCTACCTTAAAAAGAAAAGTATTCCGACTGGTAGGGCGGGAATATACTTGAAGAAAACTTGCACTACGCTCAAAGTTTTCTTAAACTCTAAAGAAATACGCTCAAGATTATAGAAGAAGAACTCTCTCTATAGTTTCTCTCTCTAGAGTTTCAGTGAATTCGTAAGAAAAAATGAAGGAATGAGCTTCTATTTATAGAAGAATGGACTGCATAGTAACTAATTCATGAACGGTCCAGATTGATTTACTTTTAATCGGACGGTCCTTATTTAAAGCAAAATCTTTTCAATAAAATATAATATATTCTATTTATAATCTAATAAAACGAATAACTTTATAAAAGTATTCTGTTTTTTATAAAAAGATTTTACTATGCATAACACTATGCAGTCACTATGCAACACTATGCATAATAAAATATAATATATTCTATTTATAGAATAACTTTATAGAAGTAATACATTTTATATAAAAAGATTTTACTATGCATAATAGAATATAATATATTCTATTTATAGAATAACTTTATAAAAGTATTCCGCTTTATATAAAAGAGCTTTTCTATTTTATTACATTAATAATACTAATAAAACAAAAGCTGAGTGACTTCTCACGTAAGCATCAATAATCAATACCGTATTGTTACTATGCAACCACGCAGTATTCATCGTAATTTTAACACCGGTTGTTTCAACAGTTAACGGTAAAACTTCCGCCGTTATTTTCATAAAAAATATTTTTGTCGTTTTTCTCAATCCGAATGATAATTCCGTTAGGGTCCACCATGATTGTCTTCGTCGCATTTGGATATTCCCAACAAAAAGAATATTCCCCGACTAATCGAATATTCCCCGACATAACGAATATTTTATATCAACTTGTTTACTTTGCAAAAAAAAATTCACATATTACCCTTAACTTTAAACTTTTATCAATGTAACTATTTACCAAAATTGAAAAATTAAATACTTTTATTTCATAAAATTCGAGGTCTCACAATCACCCCTCCTTATGAAATTTCGCCCTCGAAATTTACGTACGTACCTGATATTTGAAGATATGAGAATACCTTTCTTTCTTTTCAGATTGTACTTTCCCGGTAATTTCCTTGCTATCATGATTTTCCCATTTCTCATCTACTGAATTTCAGATATCATTCTAGAATATAGCTTCAAAACAAAGGTTAATTGACATATCATAATTTGTCAACTTATCAAGTAAATAATTTTAGCTTAGGTAAGTCACATACTAGCGAAGTATATAACTCGTCTCTCCCCTCCTACTTCTAGACTCTTATCTCCGCCAACGACCATATCCCTAAGCTCTGATACCAACTGTGACGCCCCCAAAATTAGGTATACATCACCCATTCTGAGTCGCCAGATACATGGTACAAAATTCAAATACAACTTCATTTATACAACTGTTGAGCTGTCGTATAGAATACGACCACAGTTAATTATGAGTTTTAATACAAATGTATGTAACTCTCATGGTACCTCGACCACAACCTTACAATGATACTTTACATAAAAGTATAGTCAAAAATTGTTTTAGAAATTAAAATCTTTGGGAAGTGCTCAAGAAAACCTTAGTACATGGGAGGCCATGCATCTAGGTTATAATAGATATCATATGTCCACAGAATTATCCTTGGTTGACCCAATAGACCCCAAAGAAAAACGAGAAGATTACTATCATCTTCTTTGCAATGGTGAGTCTTCTCTTGACATATAACTATCTCCATTGTCTCCAAGCGAATATAATATTTTAAATAAACTCCAAGATCATATAGGTAGTGCTCGTAGATATAATCAGCAATTGAATGTGCATAACCATGTCTTATGAGAACACGAGGTTATATGTCATTAGACATCTTGTATGATAGTGGCAAAACACCCTTCCAAAGTTTGGTTCGCCTCACCCTATTTGATTCACCAAATATAACTACTAAATGATGTATAGAATACAACACACTTTTCTATACTGTTTAAGGAGAACCTCCACAGCTAGAGATCACCATTCTATTCCCCTGTTATCCCCGCTCGACCCGGCAACACTCTTACGTCAACAATCTTATTACCTGAAAGGAATTCTGAAGCACAAAGGGTGAGCACAACTAGTCCAGTAAAGAACATCATGACTAAACATAATTAAATTATCAATAGCTTTCATCAATAATAAATCAGAGATTTAGAACATATGGTAAATGATAAAACTTTTCAACCATAGTTGCAGTGGAACGAGCAATCCATTAGAAGAGTCAAATAGACCATAAGGTCTATTATCTTCTCTATGTTAAAAGTCCACCAATAATATTTTATCCCTATAAAATAAATCAACAGTTCCTGTCCATAATCATATGAATAACTCATAATCATAATTGGGGTTCTAAATTCCTCTTCGCAACCAGGACGAAGATAATTTTCATCACCTATCTTCACCTGAAACATAAAAAATCATGGTTATACCAAATCAGAATTCCTTCTCATAATCATACTAATAAATTCATCTTTGCACTACAGCCAAAGATATTCATTAACAATTAATCTTTGCACTACATGCCAAAGACATACAAATGTATTTTAGAAAAGTCAAGTAGAGCATGATATCTACTATCTTCTACAAATTAAAAGTGTATAACCAATATTTTATCGCTAAGACTCAACTTAATAAATAATCCACATCATCGAATTATCCATGCACTACGGCCAAGGATATTCGTTAGTATCACATCCATGAATTATTCATGCACTACGGCCAAAGATATTCATTATTATCACATCCATGAATTAATATTTCATCGCTGAGACTCAGCTCAATAATTAATCCACATCATCGAATCATCCCTGCACTACAGGCCAATGATATTCATTAGTATCACGACCACGAATTATCCATGCACTACGGGCCAAAGATAATCGTGTTTTCATCAACGGTCCTGATCATGCCATAAAACAATTCATCTTTGCACCCTTGGCCGAAGAGAATCCATACCCATAATCATACCAACAACTGTCCATCAATGCACTACGGGCCAATGAGGACTTTTTACATCATTTGTAACATTACGGTCATGATTATACCGTATAATCCCTGGTCATAATCATACCAAGTCCATCTATGCAATACAGGCCACAGATGACTTTCAACATAATATAAACATGAGGATGATGACAATGACATAATAATTCAATAAAACAAGTTCAAGAATTAATTTATCCATGAACTAATAACGTCCAAATTATCAACATGATACTTCTTTGTAGAGTAAAATTCAAGAATGCTCAGAAGAATATTTCCATGAAAAGATACTGGATGAAGCGCAAATATCAAGGATATTCCACTAATTTCATGGAGTATAGAAGTCAAAACTTTAAGTAATTGAGTATAATAGAATATATGAAACTACAAATGGATTTTCGCCGCCATGCGGTAATCCACTTAGACAGATCATTTCCACAATTTAAATAAGGAATGAATACAAAGGATCATTCACCATGCATGTGGTAATCCACATAGACAGGTTATTCCAACAGAATAATAAAGAATGGAATAACATGAGGATTCACCATGCGTGCGATAGACTGCACAGACAGGTTATTCCCAACAGAATAATAAATAATGGAACCAAGTCAGGCAAAATTCGCACCGACAGGATGTTCCAACAGAATAATAAAGACGGAACCAGGTTCGGCGTAAACGCATGAGACGTGATATTCCAATGTAATAAGAAAGACGGAACCAGTCCGACGTAAAATGCATGAATGTGATATTCCAATAGAATAATAAAGATTTTAACCGTGTCCGCGTGAAAAAAATGCACGAGCAATGTGATGTTCCAACAAAATAATAAAAAGGAAATAACAGACGAATTTCACCAAGTATAGGGTAGCCCGCGTATACAGGTTATTCCAACAGAATAATAAAGAATAGAATAACAGAAGTTCTCTTCATGATTAGGAAAGAAAGAATACCCCTTACGAGTACACCAAATAATATCCCTTATGAGTACGACATATATATCCCCTACCTTAAAAAGAAAAGTATTCTGACTGGTAGGTCGGGAATATACTTGAAGAAAACTTGCACTACGCTCAAAGCTTTCTTAAACTCTAAAGAAATACGCTCAAGATTATAGAAGAAGAACTCTCTCTATAGTTTCTCTCTCTAGAGTTTCAGTGAATTCGTAAGAAATGATGAAAGAATGAGCTTCTATTTATAGAAGAATGGACTGCATAGTAACTAATTCATGAACGGTCCAGATTGATTTACTTTTAATCGGACGGTCCATATTTAAAGTAAAATCTTTTAAATAAAATATAATATATTCTATTTATAATCTAATAAAATGAATAACTTCATAAAAGTATTTTGTTTTAAATAAAAAGATTTTACTACGCAAAACAATATGCATTCACTATGCAACACTATGCATAATAAAATATAATATATTATATTTATAGAATAACTTTATAAAAGTATTCTGTTTTATATAAAAAGATTTTACTATGGAAAATATTATGCATAATAGAATATAATATATTCTATTTATAGAATAACTTTATAAAAGTATTCCGTTTTATATAAAAAGCTTTTCTGTTTTATTACATTAATAATACTAATAAAACAAAACTGAGTGACTTCTCACGTAAGCATCAATAATCAATACCGTGTGCTACTATGCAACCACGCCAGATTCTTATTTCTTTTAACACCGGGTGTTTCAACAGTTAACGGTAAAACTTCCACCGTTATTTTTATAAAAATATTTTTGTCATTTTCTCAATCCGACAATAATTCCGTTGTGGGGTCCACCAATGATTGTAACATCGTACGGATATTCCCCGACAAAAAGAATATTCACCGACTAATAGAATATTCCCCGACACAACGAATATTTTATATCAACTTGCTTACTTTGCAAAAAAAAAAATCACATATTACCCTTAACTTTAAACTTTTATCAATTTAACTATTTACCAAAATAGAAAAATTAAATACTTTTATTTCATAAAATTCGGTGTCTCATATTTACAATTTATGTTTTTATATATTGCTTGTGAAAGTACCAAATTTGGTGGTTAATTTGTAAACTAATTTGTAAATTGAGCCTTGAATATGTTAGTTCTGTATGGTTTCGACACAGAGACGCACAGTGGAAATAGAACAATTTAAACCAAATTCGAAACCCTAAACAAGATCCATGCGAAAAACAGTTAATTAAGTGGTTAGAAATTATACCGATTAAGAAAGCGATTAAACGATGCGGTCGAGTCTCGAACGCAATTCGAACGAACTGCGTCTCTACGGTATCCACACGAACGCTCCACGAATCGTCCTACGATCTGCAGAAGAAGGAATCGCGGTACTAGCCACCAAGGATGAGGATTTACAAAACTGTTTTCTCTAGTCTCTCTCTAAGAGCGGCTAGGGTTTTTGTTTTGATTAACTTTCCAAAGACGCTGATATATCATATATATAGCAATAAATCAAAATTAATCAAAACCCTAATCTAATTAAAATAAAATCCGAATTTATATATATATTATATCTTAATTAAGTCTTACTTAATTAATATATATACATATACAAAGCATCCTTTTAATTTAAATTCGTGATTTAAATACTATCAATCATATTGATATATTTAAATCCTTACAATTTAAATTAATTCCCTTTTAATAACGTTCTTTATGCAGGTGACCTATAGGTTATTATTACGTTGGCAATAATTTTAAAATCATATTATAAAATTATAAACAGTGAGCGGCATCTAGTAATGCATCACTGCTACCCAAGTAATAATAAGATTGATGATTTGATGCAACCTTTTCGTGACCAATGTTTCAATGTAATTTAATCCTTTTAACCTTAATATCCTAGATAAAACTCGAGTCCTGGAATGTGTCATACTCATCATAATTTAATCTAAGTTTTCTTGATCAATGAGTAGACTATATGAAACAAATTAATATTTGAGCATGGCCATGCATTTTATAGTCCTACTCAATCAATAGGCCTATGGATATCACCCCTAATATATAGGATGGTTAAATTACATCTGGATCACTCATATTCCTCACACGATTCATGATGTACCCAATAATCACCTTTATAGTCTACCCTATTAAAAGTGACATTTGATGATATCAAAGTACATAAATTCTCGTGTAGAAATATAGTGATTTCTGGTCGGAGGACCATTACATCATTGTCACTATGAGAATCGTTAATGACACTTCGATGCTCCACATAGAATTCTCATGGTGGGTCTGTCCAGTACATCGTTCTCTAACGCATACCTATGCATTGACTTAATATCTCATATATTTATGACCAATGAGATTTGGTCATCTATCAATCCACATACTAGTCTCAATGCATCATTGTTGTCCTATCAACAATGGTACTCGACTAGGGACATTTAAGAGCAATGATACTAATTGTAATTATATAATCTCATGTTCAAGTCACATACTTGAAACTATATAAATTGTATCACTTCTAAGGAATTTTATTATGTTAACATTTATATAACGCAGTAAATAAAACCATAATAAAATCATTCATTTATTTAATCAAATATAATATCAAAATGTTAAGCAATTATATCAAATAATTGGCCTCTAGGGCATAAACTCTAACAAGTTCATTAAGAAATAAAGAGAACGTAGTTTGAATGAGTTAATTTGGACAAGAATTGTGATCACAATGATGAATTTTGTAAATGATGTCAAAAATGGTGTTTTTGTATAAAACATGGAATTTAAAGGATTTAAATTAGTTGTAGTTGTTGTTTAACTGTTCTAAGTTAGTATATATTGAGGAATCATGTTTGTATGAGTCCCATGTCAATTGGGTATGCTTAATTTACTGTTTTGTGGATGAAATTTGTGATAGTTGGCTTAGAACAGAGTCGAAACTCGTGTTCTACAAAATCGGCATCTCTTGGTGCCAAAGTCTTGGTATGCTGCCTCTTCTGGCTCGGTATGCCAGACACTTTATGGTAACCATGGCGCGCGCTCACACTTTTGTAGTCGGTCGAGACCAGTGAAGTCTGCTTATTCTGCAGACTTTGGACACCCATTGTAACTTGGTCTAGTGTTATGTTAATGTGAGAAACATGTAATGAAGAGGTTAAAACAGAATCGTATCATGTGGTTAGTAATTCTAGAGTATAAAATTAGTAAGTTGTGAAAATGATATGTTATGATTTAAGAAACTTAATGAATAATGAATAAGTTTTGTGAAATTAACACTTGTGATTCTGAAATGTGTATGGTAAAGTAGGACTTGTACTAAAAAAAAGTTTAATTAGAAGTGAGTGTTATTTTGGAAAGTGGATGTTAGTATATCTAATAGATATTGTGATTCTAATACTATGTGTAGGTGAACGTGATTTATAAATTTATAGCTTACACACGAGGCAAGTTCCTTACCCTAAACTTTTATTGAGCAAGTTCTTTGTTCCTAAATTTTATTTGAGCAAGCTCTAATCCTAACTTCATTCGAGCAAGTTGTGAATTATAATCATTGTTGAATTATTCTAACATGTTTATAGTTAAGCAAGTTTCTTTAGTCATTCTTTTATAGTGAATGCTTCTTGAACTCTAACTCCTAGTACTGAACTGTTGTATTTCAATTACTTTGCACAAGTTATTATCATGTTAAGCAAGATTTGTTTCCAGCTTGTTATCAGCTTATTATTGTTCAAGATGTTTATTGTTTCATTCAATGCTTATGTTTACTTTAGTTATTTCAAAGCATGAGCTTAATGTATAGTTGGTTCACCTATTCTTAATCATTCCATATTATGTAGTTATTGATCATTTATAGTGTTATTGAACTTTGATTGATTCAACTAATCCTTTAGTTGATGATTGTTAAACTCTAAATTACCCTTGAAGTTTATCCAACCCAAACTTTCTTTGGTGCGGACTTATACTCTAAAACTGAGAGGAACAACCCTATTATAGGGGTACACGATGCGTTTAGATGTTTGTGCACAATACATGGTTCGAAGGGCTGATCCCCCTAAGTACGTGGAGTCCTTACAGTATAACTGTTTAGGTTAAAGTTGAAAAATTACTTGTAACCATGGACATAGTTTGTGATCTTATGACCCTTAGATATATTTCATATTTTGATTCCAATTTTTGGTTATCCTTGATAGAGTACTATTCAGTTTTGATGAGCCTATTCATTGGCAGTTATTATTCTCTTGTTGTTCATTTCTATATTTAGTGAGCATTTGTTTTGCTCACTCTTGCATAAATATAATTATTGCATCTAAGGTTGAGAAGGTTGATGAACCTACTACAAACAAAGGAAAAGGAAAAATGTACAAGCGATGAACAATTGTAATTTATTGACTTTTATGTTAATAGACTTTATTTAAATGATGTGATGTAACTATTTTTATTTCCCGCACTTGATTTATGTTAAAGGTTAGATAACCTGGGAGACTTTTTGATTTAATGATGTAACCCTTTTAATGGGAGGATTTATGGTTTAAATTATATTATATTTGGGTAGCTAGTATGAATGTATGGAAAGTGAACACCAAATCTTATGGGAATGAAGTACCTAGATTTGGGGGTGTCACAAGTTGTTATCAAAGCTTTAGGTTATGAACCTTAGGTGGGGAGAAGCTTTGGAAGTAACCTTTGAAAAGATAGTGGTGATAAACTCTTATCGAGTTTTAAGGAAAAAATAATAAAACACTTATGTGCTTATGTGGTTGTAACCTATGTACTCATAAGTGTCGAGTAGTAATGCTTAGTAATTAAAACTTAAAATTTTGTTATTAGGATGGCTAATGTAGGAGAATCCAGTCTGGCTAGGGAGGAAGGATCCCAGATGCCTAGAGAGGAGGAGCCTCAAGAGATTCAGGTGGTTTGGAAACAACTACTGCCACGGGAAACATCTCCGTTAGTCACAATGGTTGAGCATGAGGGTTTACCTTATAAGGATGATGAGATAGAGATGGACGAGGAGGACCCCGTTGAGCTGCCTTAGTCGAATGAGGATGAGGAGGACGAGGAGGAAGAGATTCCACTAAACTCAATCGCTACCCATATGTACGACGAAGTATACGACCGCAATGTGGAAATTCAGGATAGCGTCGAGGAGTTGGAAGAGATAGTAACTGAACAACAGACCTCAATGGCGCATAAGGACAATGAGATCTAGGATCTAGAGGAACGTCTAAGTAATGTCGAAGGGAAGCTGATCCACACTGAAGGAGGTAACGAGCAAGTGACAGAGGAGATCGCGGAGCTGAAGAACAAATTGAAAGAAGAGTCTACTAAGAGGGCAAGAGCCGAAGACGCGTACGAGGAAGCTTCTAAACGAGCCGGGGTAGCAGAAAGAGACGTCCAAGTGAAGAAGACCAAGATGGAAGACATGAATAGTGTTTTCAACACCGTGATCAATCGAGCTCAAGATCGGGTCATATGTTATCCGATTCAGTTCGAGACGCTGCCATTGTACATGTTAGATCGTCGAACAATGTTCCGTATTATGGAAGAGGAACGTCGTAAGGCTATGAAGTATTTTAGTAGGTCGTTATAAATGTAATTACAATGTGAATAGTGAATAAATAAGATGTAAATCACGGGTATGATATAACCCACGTGATATGATGATGATGAAGTTATCTTGAAACTTTTGTAGTTCAAGAAGGTGATGTAGATAGCAAGAATGCTATCATTATTGTGTTTTAAAATATTATGAATGAATAAAAGTTAGTATTTATTCAAGATATTGTGTGTTATGTGGTAATTTTGTGATGTGCAAATTAAGTACATAATACCTAGAGGATTGAATAATAATTTAATGAGAATATTTTAATAAAAAATGCCTCCAAGACGTCAACCACGACAAAGAACCCCTGAGGGATCTACCAATAACAACAATGTTAAGGCAAACCCAGTTCAGCAGTTAGTGATGTTACTGACAAGAGCATTGTAGAATCAACCGCAGAATCAAGCTACAACTTTGAAGGATTTCAAGGCGGTTGGACCACCAGAATTCCGTAGGTCCATGAATCCAGTTGAGGCATAGACCTAGATCATGGAGATAGAGAAAGTTTTTGATGTTGCTAGAGTAGGTGAGAATCAGAAGACTACTTTTGCAACATTTATGTTGAAAACAGAGGCTAGTTATTGGTGGCAAGCCAATAAAACTCGAGGAGGTCAAGGGGTAATGACTTAGGATAGGTTTAAGGAGATATTTTTCGAGACTTATTTTCCAGAGAGTTCGAAGAATCAGATGGAAGTGCAGTTTTTAGAACTGAAGCAGGGATCAATGACGGTATCGAAATATACCGTAAAATTTAACGAGTTGGCGAGGTTTGCGCCATATCAAGTCAACACAGATGAGCGCAAGGCTAAGAGGTTTGAAAGCAGAGGACTGAAACCACAGTTTGTCAGACATGAGGGTCTCCATGTTTCACCAAAGACATTTACAGTGATCTTGAGAAAGGCAATTCTCGTTAAAGATGGAGGCGAGGCTGTAACAAAGTACAATCAAGAGCAGAGAAAGAAGAAGAGTGATGGTGAAGCTAAGAATGGTGGTGGTAGTGGTGGAAATGGTAACAATGACCTTAAGAGAAAGTGGAGTGCAAATGTGAGAGCTGGAAACTAGTAAGGAAACTAGCAGAAGAAGAAATTTGAAGCATGTGCTACATGCGGGAGGTTTCACTCGGGTATGTGCCTAAGGGGGAAGCGTGTATGCTTTAACTGTGGCCAGGAGGGTTACATTGCCACAAACTGCAATCAACCCAAAAGAATGTTTGCTACACCTGCAGGTCAAAGGATCATTTTGCTCGCGAGTGCCCTAAGAAGAAAGCTAGAGAGACAACGGGAAGCAAGGGAGGTAGCAGTGGAGGTACATTGACTATTGCTGGACCAACGTCGTCAAACCGACCCACAGCCAAAACCTTCAACATGACGGTGCAGGACGCGGTGCAATCAAAAGATGTCATGTCAGGTATTATCCCAATCAATGATATAAATGCATATGTATTATTTGATTCGGGTGTTACTTGCTCGTTCATATCTGATGAATTTGCTAAGAGGTTAGAATTACCTAGTGAAGAGTTGAATTTCCCTTTACACATAGAAATTGCGAATAAGGAGGTGATTCATGTTAAATTCGTATTCAAGAATTGTAGAGTGAATATTAAGGGGAATATTATGACAGTAGATTTAATCCCTATAAAACTTGGAGAGTTTGATGTTATATTAGGAATGGATTGGCTATTCAATTATGGAGCGATATTTTATTACCAAAAGAAATGTGTAAACCTTATGACTCCATCAAAGGTAGTTTTCTATGGTAGAAAATGGCCTAGACAAGCGAGGTGTCTGACGGTTATGCATGCCAAAAAGTTATTAAGTCAGGGCTGTGTAGGGTACCTAGCTTACATAGTCGATACTCAAAAGAAGAAGGGTGTGAAACTGGAAGAGATATCAGTGGTTAGGGATTTTGTGTACATTTTTCTGGAAGATTTGCCAGGACTTCCGCCTGACAAAGAGATCGAGTTTGTGATCAACTTAGCGCCTAGAACTGCTCCAATATCGAAGGCCACGTACATAATGGTTCTGGTAGAGATGAAGGAACTGATGGTACAATTGCAAAAACTGTTAGATAAGTAGTATATTCAACCGAGCGTATCACAGTGGGGAGCGCTGGTGTTATTCGTGAAGAAGAAGGATGGGTCAATGCGTCTTTGCATTAATTATAAAGAATTAGACAAAGTCACTATTAAGAATAAATATTAATTGCCAAGAATAGATGACTTGTTTTATTAATTGAAAGGTGCTAGATACTTCTCGAGAATAGATTTGAGAAGTGGGTATCATCAATTGAAAGTAAGGAAGGAGGATGTACTGAAGACAGCATTCAGAACTTGATATGGGCATTACGAATTTTTGATGATGTCTTTTGGTTTGACCAACGCCCCTGCTGCATTCATGGATTTGATGAACAGGGAGTTTAAACCATTTTTAAACAAGTTTGTCGTGGTATTTATCGATGATATTTTGGTGTAATCCAAATTTCAAGAAGAACACGTGGAACATTTACGTTTGACGCTGGAGACACTAAGAAAAGAAAAGTTGTATGCAAAATTCTCTAAATGTGAATTTTTGATGGAACGTGTACAATTTCTTGGCCATGTAATTGATAAAAATGGGATTTCAGTGGATCCATCAAAAATCGAAGCTGTGATAAATTGGGAACAACCAAGAACTTCATTAGAAATGAGAAGTTTCTTAGGATTGGCAAGTTATTACAGACGGTTTATTCAGGATTTTTCCAAGATTGCCACTCTGTTGACAAATTTGACCAGAAAAATTGTAAAATTTGTTTGGACGGAAAAGTGTGAAGAGATTTTTAAGGAATTTAAGAAGAAGCTTAGTGTGGCACTTGTGTTGTCATTACCTGATAATATAGGAAACTTTGTGGTGTATAGTGATGCCTCACATAAAGGATTAGGTTGTGTTCTTATACAGAATGGTAAAGTCATTGTGTATTCATCAAGGCAATTAAAGGACTATGAGAAAGGGTATTCGACTCATGATTTAGAGTTGGCTGCAGTGGTATTTGCTCTAAATATATGGAGACACTATCTCTATGGAGAGAAATATGAGATATACACAGACCATAAAAGTTTGAAGTATATTTTCACACAGAATGATCTAAACATGTGTCAAAGGAGATGGATGGTATTAATAAAAGATTATGATTGCGAGATCTTTTATCATCCGGGCAAAGCAAATGTGGTTGCAGATGCCTTAAGTAGGAAGGGTCGTGAGAAGTTGATGTTGTTAACGAACCAGGAGGAGCTCATTTCATCAATGACAAGGCTAGAGCTGGAAATAAAATTTCCAAAAGAATCCGATGAACGACTATTCCAGATAGAAGCTAGTCCAACTTTGGTGGACAATGTAAAGAATGCTCAACTACAAGATGAAGAATGCAAAAAAATAAAAGAAAGTATGGTTGATGGTAGTGAGATGAAGTACAAGGTTGATACCGAAGGAGTGCTGAGATTTGAGGGACGAATTTGGGTTTCAACAGTACCGGATATTAAAGAAGAAATCTTGACAGAGGCTCATAATTCAAGATATTCGATTCATCTGGGAAGTACAAAAATGTATCAAGATTTGCGTCGGCACTTTTGGTGGCCAAATATGAAAAGAGACGTTGCAGAATGTGTTGCAAAATGCTTGACATGTCAAAGAGTAAAAGCAAAACATCAGAGGCAAAGCGGATTACTTCAACCATTGGAAATACCGGGATAGATGTGGGAGCATATCACAATGGATTTTGTGGTAGGTCTTCCAACGACTCAAAAAGGATACGATGCGATATGGGTGATAGTGGATAGATTAACGAAATCAGCACACTTTTTGCCAATAAAGATTAGATGGAGATCGTCTCAAGACATGGAGTTCTAATATCAATTTTATCAGACAGAGATCCAAGGTTCACATTAAACTTCTGGAAGAAACTACAAGAATGCATGGGAACACAATTGAAGATGAGTATGGCATACCATCCGCAAACTGATGGTCAAAGCAAACGAACAATCCAGATGTTAGAAGATATATTTAGAGTGTGCATCATGTATTTTAAAAGAAACTGGGATGATCATTTACCATTGTTAGAATTTACATATAACAACAGTTACCATGCAAGAATTGGTATGCCGCCATACGAGGCATTATACGGCAGGAAATATAGAACTCCACTATGCTGGGATGAAGTTGATGAAAGTCAACTGTTAGGACCGAAACTGGTATAACAAACCGCTGAAGTCGTCAAACTCGTCAAAGCAAGACTGGTAGCTGCTCAAGATAGACAGAAGAAGTACGCTGATCAACACAGACAAGATCGCAAATTTGACGTATGATATTTTGTTTTCTTGAAAGTTTCTACTTGGAAGAGGAAAATTCATTTTGGGAAGAAAGGAAAGCTAAGCCCAAGGTTTCTTGGACCTTTCAAGATACTGCGAAGAGTGGGAGAAGTGGCTTACGAGGTAGCTTTACCTCCAGAATTAGAACATGTTCACAACATTTTTCATGTGTCGGTATTGCGACCGTATAAACCCGATTACAAACATGTGATCGAGTATGAACCGTTAAAGTTCAGTAAAGATATGTCTTATGAAGAGGTTCCTATCCAGATAGTCGACAAAAAAGAACAAGTGCTCAGGAATAAGGTGATACCTTTTGTGAAGGTGATATGGAGAAACCACAATGTCGAAGTGGCTATGTGGGAACTCGAAGATGAAATGATGAAGAACTACCTGCGTTATTTGTTTAATTTGTGTCTTCGATTCTGGGGATAGGATCTTTGTAAAGAGGGAAGAACGTGATAAATAAATTGTTTGAGTTGTGATTCTGAGGACAGGATCCTTCTAAGGAGGGAATGATGTAACAATCCAAGATTTTATTTGAAATTTAAAATATTTATTAAGTTAAATAAATATTTTATTGATGTAATTGTTATTTTATTGATGTGGTTGTTGTTAGTAAATATTTGTGAATTAAATTTATTAGATAACATTCTAATTTAATTTAATAGTTAGAGAGTTGTTAAAGATAACATGAAATGTCATATTGTTGTTTTAATTTAATAATGAAAGTGATATGTTAATTTATTAAATAAAATTATAATGAGATTATAATTTTGTGATATTTGTTTAAGTGGAAAATTTATTTAAACTTTAGTATGTGTAATTAGTTTATTTAACTAATGTTGGATATGAGATTCAAATAAATAATATAAGATTATAAACTATAGGGTAATGATTTATAAAAATATTAAGTATTAAATGGATTTACCCAAACAAGGCTTAAAATATTAAGTCTTTATTTTAAAGAGTTTTTGCCAAACAAAGCCTTATGGCTTTTAAACTTTTGAATTTTAATTATAATAAAATAAATCAAATAATAAATAAAATATATTTATAAACTATATACGTTTACATTTTTGTAACAATTATATTAAGTATACGTATTATGGCCCTATCAGTTTATTATGTTTATGCTTAAGCTTTAGTTTGCTTTACGTGAATTGGCTTATACTGAGAAAGGGAGAAGAAGAATACAAAGAAACTTGAGATAGAGTTGAGAGAAAGTCTGAGAATTTCAAAACAATTTCTTTGTTTTTAGGAAGGATTATTCAAAGAAAGAGAATGTATTTTCCATAACCTTAATATTATATATATATGTAGGTTTTACGGCATAAATTTCCAAGTTCTGTGAATTCATTTTTTTTAAATTGTTGATATACAACTGATAACTTGTGATTATATGTATTTGTGATGTTAGAGTTTGAATTTAGACAAGAAATTGTATGCTAATTATGTTTAAGAAGGAAGAAAAGTATTTACAGTGTATATTTTTATACATGGCTTGTAAAAGTACTAAATTTGGTGGTTAATTTGTAAACCAATCTATAAATTGAGCCTTAAATATGTTAGTTCATTAAGAAACTAAGAGAACGTAGTTTGAATGAGTTAATTTGGACAAAAATTGTGATCACAGTGATGATTTTTGTAAATGATGTCAAAAATGGTGATTTTGTATAAAACATGCAATTTAAAGGATTTAAATTAGTTGTTGTAAGATCCCCAACTTTTATGAATAAAGATTAATTCTTCTCGAAATATATTTTTGAATATTATGGTGTGGATTTGATATAATGTTATAGTTGTGGGTAATATTTACAAATTTCGCAAAGTAAGCAAGTGGTTATATAATATTCGATTGGTCGGGAAATATTCGTTTTAATAGGAAATATTTGTGCGACGACACAATCATTGGTGAACCCCACAACAAAAGTGTTATCGTAGTTAGAAAACAATAGAATTATCTTTTTATAAAAATAACGGTGAAAGTTTTACCGTTAAACTGTTGAACTACCCAGTGGTAAAAGTACAAGAATGTCTGGCGTGGTTTGCATAGTAGCACACACGGTATTGATTATTGATGCTTACGTGAGAAGTCACTCAGTTATACTCAATTATTGCTACAGTAATTGCTACATAATATCTTTCATATTATTGATTCAATTATTGTCACAGTATCATCAACATAATATTTTATATTATTAAATCAATAACTGAGACGACAAAGTTATTCATATTATTATTTGCAATATTGACGATGTCTAGATAGTTCTGTCGAGGAGAGGTTTGGTCACCTAATTGTGCGCCAATAGGGAGAAATCCTTATCGGAAAGCACCCTCTTTCCTGGGAATGATCTGGTTGTTAAATATTGTGAGTTATAATATTAATGATGAATAAGTTCGTGTTGATTAAAGATAAAATTGATATTTCCATTATGTTGGGATTATTAGTGTTAGTGAAAATTGACATCTATTCCGATGATAATTGATGTCTGGAGGTTATATTAACCAATCGGGTAATTAATCGGATAAATGAGCATTTAATTGCTATTAATTCACATGCTTATAACTATTTGTTCACATATGTGTACTATTGATTCTCATGCATGTACTAATAGGGGAGATGGGGCAAGATTGATAATACTTTCACGACTAAATTAAAAATGGAGGTATAGATGAAGGTACTATATTGTAATTATTTTTTTTACATGATTGTACTATTGATTCACATGATTGTACTATTGAATCACAAGATGTACTATTAGGGGAGGTGGTGCAAGTTTGATAATACTTGCAGAACTAAATTAAAAATGAAGGAAAGGATGAAGGTATTATACTGTAATATTTCGAGCATCAAAACGTGCAATTATCGAAACTATATTTTCCTATAAATAGAAGCTCATTCTTATTTCATTCTCACCAATTCACTAAGACTCACAAGAGCAATTATATAGAGAGAAGCTATAGAGAGAAAAAAGAAGAGAAGTCTGCTACTTCACTATTCCAGTATCCAGTCTTCTTCTAAGGTAAGGGATATTATTTGTTCAGTATTCATAGGAATAATATTTTCTTCCATATTGTGTAGTATGTGAGTAATATAATTTTGTCTCGTATTCCTGATTATACCCTCATTTTGTTAAAGTACTACTTCTATACTCCGTGAAATTAGTAGAATATTCTTGAAATTTGCGCTTCATCTAGTATCATTTCACAAGGATATTTTTTGTACATTCTTGTTAAATTTTAAGCTTTTCATGCCGGAGGACTGTCCATGAGTAGTATTCATTTTTATGGTACTATTCACGGGGTACTATTCACAAAGTACTATTTATGCGTACTATTCACAAAGTACTATTAACGGGGTACTATTCCCAAAGTACTATTCACCCGGGGAATTATTCATGAAAAATGATTTCTTTGTTGTATAAATCATTTTTGATACAATATTATTCTTGAATTTTACTCCACAAAGCAGTATCATGTTGAAAATTTGGATATTATTGAATTCTGGATAAATTAAGTTATAAATCTTTAAAAATTTATCATTTGCTTTCTTTTAATTGAATTCTTATATCATTGTCATCATTTTCATACTTATATTGTAATAAAAGTCATATATGGCTTACATGCATAGATGTACTATTGATTGGTATGATTATGACCACGGATTATTCAGTATAATCATGACCGTAATGTTACAAATGATGTGGTAAAAATCCTCATTGGCCTATAGTGCATTGATGGACAGATGTTGGTATGATTATGACCAGAGATTATTCTAAGATAATCATGACCATTGATGATTACATGAATATCCTTGGCACAGAGCGGGGATGATTCGATGATGTGGTTTATTTATTAAAATTTGAGTCTCGCCGATAAAATTGATGATAAACTTTTTAAATCATAAAAAATAGTAGATATCATGCTCTACTTGACTTCTAATGGATTGCCTATTCCGCTGCAATTAAACTTACTGTTTATTATATTTTATCAGTTTAACACTGTTGAAAGCTAACGATAATTTATTATGCATTATCTTAATCATAATATTTCTTACTGGGCTAGTTGAGCTCACCCTTTTGTTTTAATCGTTCTCTTCAGGAAATGAGAACGTAGCCGGGACTAGTCGGGGGAACAGTGTGATCAAGGATGGTGGCTATAGTAGTCCTCACTATTTTATAAAATAGTGTGATAATAAATTTAATGAGGACTTCATTTTAGTTTAAATACTGTTTATGAGACAATATTCATGTAAAAACTCTAAGCTACGTTGTTGTCGTATTGTATAAAAAAAGTTTGTATTTGATTTATGTACCATGTATTTGGCGACTCAGAATGGGTGATGTATACCTATTTTGGGGGTGTCACATTGTAGTTGTTGTTTAATTATTCTAAGTTAGTATATATGTGAGTAATCATGTTTGTGTGAGTCCTATGTCAATTGGATATGCTTAATTTATTGTTTTGTGGATGAAATTCGTGATAGTTGGCTTAGAACATAGTCGAAACTCGTGTTCTGCGTCTTTGATCTTATCGGCGTCGAAGGCATGCCTCTGGCTCTGCGGGTGTTAGAGTTTATGGCCTAGAGGCCAATTATTTGATATAATTGCTTAACATTTTGATATTATATTTGATTGAATAAATGAATGATTTTATTATGGTTTTACTTACTGCGTTATATAAATAGTAACATAATAAAATTCCTTAGAATAGTGATACAAATTATATAGTTTCAAGTATGTGACTTGAACATGAGATTATATAATTACAATTAGTATCATTGCTCTTAAATGTCCCTAGTCGAGTATCATTGTTGATAGGACAATAATGATTCATTGAGAATAGTATGTGGATTGACTGATGACCAAATCTCATTGGTCATAAATATATGAGATATTAATTCAATGCATAGGTACGTGTTAGAGAACGATGTACTGGACATACCCACCATGAGAATTCTATGTGGAGCATTATGCGAAGTGTCATTAGCGATTCTCATAGTGACAATGATGTAATGGTCCTTCGACCTGAAATCACTATATTACTACACGAGAATTTATGTACTTTGATATCATCAAAGGTCACCTTTAATAGGGTGGACTATAAAGGTAATTATTGGGTACATCATGAATCGTGTGAGGAATATGAGTGATCTAGATGGAATTTAACCCTCCTATATATTATGGGTGATATCCATAGGCCTCTTGATTGAGTAGGACTATGAAATGCATGGTCTTGCTGAAATAGTGATTTGTTTCATATAGTCTACTCAATGATCAAGAAAACTCAGATTAAATTATGAAGAGTATGACACATTCCATGACTCGAGTTTAATCTAAGATGTCAAGGTTAAAAGGATTAAATTATATTGAAACATTGGTCACGAAAAGGTTGCATCGAATCATCGATCTTATTATTACTTGGGTAGCAGTGATGCATTACTAGATGCCGCTCACTGTTTATAATTTTATAATATGATTTTAAAATTATTTCCAACGTAATAATAACCTATAGGGACACACACAAAGAACGTAATTAAAAGGGACTTAATAAATTGTAAAGATTTAAATATGTCAATATGATTGATAGAATTTAAATTATGAATTTAAATTAATAAGATAATTTATATATAGGTATATTAATTAAGTAAGACTTGATTAAGATATATATATATAAATTCGAATTTTATTTTAATTAGATCAGGGTTTTGATTAATTCCTATTAACTACTATATATATGTATATAGCAGCCATTTTAGGTAACGAATCATAACCTAAAAAAACCCTAGCCGCTCTTAGAGAGAGACTAGAGAGAAATTTTGAAAAATCCATTCCTTTGGTGGCTAGTACTGCAACTCCCTTCAATTGCAGAATCATGCGACGATTCGCGAGCGTTCATATGGATACCATAGAGACGCTGTTCAGTTGGATTGCGTTGGAGATTCGAAGCTGTTTCAGATTATTCGTTATAAATTCTAAACATTTGAATTAATTTTGTTTCGCATAGATCCTGTGTCGGGTTTCGAAAATTGCTTTATAAATTTTATATTACATTGTGCATTTACGCTTAAAACCCTAAAGCAAAGATCGGACTTTAAAGGTAACCATAAGCGTCAAGCGCTAGTAGTCGATCGAGACCAAAGAAGTTTGCTACTTGAAAGGAGACTTTGGACACCCATTGTAACTTGGTCTAATGTTATGTTAATGTGAGAAACATGTAATGAAAAGGTTAAAACAAAATCGTATCATGTGGTTAGTAATTTTAAAGTGTAAAATTAGTAAGTTATGAAAATGATATGTTATGATTTAAGAAACTTAATGAATAATGAATAAGTGTTGTGAAATTAACACTTGTAATTCTGAAATGTGTATGGTAAAGTAGAACTTGTACTAAAATAACAACTTTAACTAGAAGTGAGTGTTATTTTGGAAAGTGGATGTTAGTATATCTAATAGATATTGTGATTCTAATACTATGTGTAGGTGAACGTGAGTTATAAATTTATAGCTTACGCACGAGGCAAGTTCCTTACCCTAAACTTTTATTGAGCAAGTTCTTTGTTCCTAAATTTTATTTTAGCAAGCTCTAATCCTAACTTCATTCGAGCAAGTTGTGAATTATAATCATTGTTGATTTATTCTAACTTGTTTATAGTTAAGCAAGTTTCTTTAGTCATTCTTTTGTAGTGAATGATTCTTGAACTCTAATTCCTAGTACTGAACTGTTGTATTTCAATTACTTTGCACAAGTTATTATCATGTTGAGCAAGCTTTGTTTCCAGCTTGTTATCAGTTAATGTATGTTCGGTAATTCAGTTTCTAATTTGATAAGATCATAGCCTTAAGCTTATTATTGTTCAAGCAAGGTTTATTGTTTCATTCAATGCTTATGTTTTCTTTAGTTATTTCAAAGCATGAGCTTAATGTATAGTTGGTTCACCTATTCTTAATCATTCCATATTATGTAGTTATTGATCATTTATAGTGTTATTAAACTTTGATTGATTATACTAATCCTTTAGTTGATGATCGTTAAACTTTAAATTACCCTTGAAGTTTATCCAAACAACACTTTCTTTGGTGCGGACTTGTACTCTAAAACTAAGAAGAACAACCCTATTATAGGAATACGCGATGCGTTTAGATGTTTGTGCACAATACATGGTACGAAGAGTTGATCCCCCTAAGTATGTGGAGTCCTTACAGTATAACTGTTTAGGCTAAAGTTGAAAGATTACTTGTAACCGTGGACATAGTTCGTGGTCTTATGACCATCATATATATTTCATATTTTGATTCCAGTTTTTGGTTATCATTGATAGAGTACTATTCAGTTTTGATGAGCCTATTCATTGGCAGTTATTATTCTCTTGTTGTTCATTGCTATATCTAGTGAGCATTTATTTTGCTCACTCTTGCATAAATATAATTATTGCAGCTAAGGTTGAGAAGGTCGATGAACCTACTACAAACAAAGGAAAAGGAAAAATGTACAAGTGATGAAAACTTGTAATTTATTGACTTTTATGTTAATAGACTTTATTTAAATGATGTGATGTAACTATTTTTATTTCCCGCACTTGATTTATGTTAAAGGTTAGATAACCTGGGAGACTTTTTGATTTAATGATGTAACCCTTTTAATTGGAGAATTTATGGTTTAAATTCTATTATATTTGGGTAGCTAGTATGAATGTATGGAAAGTGAACACCTAGTCTTATAGGAATGAAGTACCTAGATTTGGGGGTGTCACAATAGGGGGTGGTGGTAGGTTTTTTCGGTGATCATTGAATAATATAACCACTTATTTAAAAGTTTCTAATTAATTGTTCATCATTTTTTGATGTATAAATAAGTTTAAAATATGTTATTATTGGTAAGTGTATAATAGTGCAAACGATATTTTTTAATCCAATTCTTTAATTAATACGAGAAAAAACAAACATAACATGAGATTATTTTAAGTTATCCCATGAATAATGTGATGCCCCCAAAATAGGCATACATCACTCATCTTGAGTCGCCAAATACATGGTACTGAATACAAATACAAAATTAATTAAACAACATGAGCTGAGTGTTTTTACACGAATATTGTCTCATAGACAATATCCAAACTAAAATTCAATCCTCAATACATTTATTATCACACTAAATGGTGAGCACTACTAAAACAACCATCTCGGACTGTCACTCCATTCCATGACTAGTCCCGACTACGTTCTCATTTCCTAAAGAGAACAATGAAAGCAAAAGGGTGAGCTCAACTAGACCAGTAAGAAATATTATGACTAAGATAATGCAGAATAAATTATCGTTAGCCTTCAACAGTGTTAAACTAATAATAAACAACATGTTTAACTGCAGCAGAACAAGCAATCCATTAGAAGAGTCAAGTAGAGCATGATATCTACTATCTTCTATGATTTAAAAAGTTTATCATCAACTTTATTGTTGAGACTCATCTCAATAAATAATCTACATGACTAAATTATCCATGCACTATGGGCCAATGATATTCATTAGTATCATGTCCACAAATTATCCATGCACTACGGGCCAAGGATATTCGTGTAATCACCAATGGTCATGATCATACCAGCAACTGTTCATCAATGCACTACGGGCCAATGAGGACTTTACCGCATCATTTGTAAAATTACAGATCATGATTATACTGAATAATCCCTGGTCATAATCATACCAATCAACAGTCCATCTATGCACTACGGCAAAGATGATTTTCATCATAATATACGCATGAGGATGATGGCAATGATATAAGAATTCAATTAAATGAAAGCAAAGGATAAATTTTTAAAGTTTTATAATTTAATTTATCCCGAATTCAATAATGTCAAAATTGTCAACATGATACTGCTTTGTGGAGTAAAATTCAAGAATAATATTATATCAAAAATGATTTGGACATAAAAGAAATCAATTTTTTTCATGAATAGTACTCCGGGTGAATAGTACCCGAGTGAATAATACCCCGTAAATAGTACTCCGTGAATAGTACTTCAAGAATAATACTTTATCAATAGTACCCCGTGAATAGTACTTTATAAATAGTACCCCGTGAATAGTACTTTGTGAATAGTATTTTATGAATAGTATTTCGTGAACAATACTCTGGCATGAAAAACTTAAAATTTAACAAGAATGATCTGAAAATATCCTTGTGAAACGATACTAGATGAAACACAAATTTCAAAGATATTCTACTAATTTCACAGAGTATAGAAGCATTACTTTAACAAAATAAGGCTATAATCAAGAATACGAGACGAAATAATATTACTTACATACTACAGAGTATGGAAGAAAATATTATTTCATACAAATATTGAACAAAAATAATATCCTTTACCTTAGAAAAAAATGGATACTAGAATAATGAAGTAGCAGAATACTCTTCTTCTTTCTCTGTATAGCTTATCTCTCTATAATTGCTCTTGTGAGTCTTAGTGAATTGGTGAGAATGAAAGAAGAATGAGCTTCTATTTATAGGAAAATATAGTTTCGATAATTGCACGATTAGGGGCTTGAATTATTATAGTATAGTACCTTTATCTATACCTCCATTTTTAATTTAGTCCTGCAAATATTATCAATCTTGCACCACCTCCCCTAATAGTACATGCATGTGAACCAATAGTTCTATACATGTGAACCAACAGTAATTTGAATGTGAATCAATAGCAATTAATTGCTCATTTATCCGATTAATTACCCGTTTTGTCAATAATAACAAAACCAACAAATCACAGAATTTCCTCCTTTGATGGTAATTGGGTCACGGAAGAATTAAAGAAAACTAAATGCACAAACATCTTTAATCAATACAAACTTGTTCATCATTAATATTATAACTCACAATATTTAACAACCAGATCATTCCCAAGAAAGAGGGGGCTTTCTGATAAGGATGTCTCCCTATTGGCGAGTAATTAGGTGACCAAACCCATTTCTTCGACAGAACTTTCTAGACATCGTCAATAATGCAAATAATAATATGAATAACTTTGTCGTCTCAATTATTGATTTAATAATATAAAATATTATGTAGATGATACTGTGACAGTAATTAAATCAATAATATTAGAGATATTATGCATCAAATAATGTAGCAATAATTGAGTATAAATGAGTGACTTCTCATTTAAGCATCAATAATCAAAGATATTATACAATACCGCGTGCTACTATGCAAGCACACGTATTACTATACTTTTACCACCAGGTAATTCAATAGTTTAACGGTAAAGCTTTCACCGTTATTTTTATATAAAGCTATTATGTCGTTTTCTAACTACGACAATACTTCTGTTGTGGGGTCCACCAATGATTTTGACGTCGTACGAATATTTCCTAATAAAACGAATATTCCCCGACCAATCGAATATTTTATAACAACTTGCTTACTTTGTAAAATTTGTAAATATTACCCATAACTATAACGTTATATCAAATCCACACCATGATATTCAAAAATATATTTCGAGAAAAAATAAACTTTATTCATAAAAGCTGGGGTCTTACAACTTCCCCTTCTTATGAAATTTCATCCTCGAAATTAGGGTACGTACCTAGTATGTCGAAGAGGTGAGGATACCTTGACTTTATTTCAGATTCTAACTCCCAGGTCATTTCCTCAACATCGTGGTTTCTCCACAAAACTGTGACTTGAGGTATAACCTTGGAGCGTAGAATATGATCCTTCTTATCCAAGATTTTAACATGTACTTCCTCATACGTTAAATCTTCCGCTATCTCATCCAGTTTTAATTCAATAATGTGGTTCGGGTCTTCTACATATTTACGTAACATGGATATGTGAAAAACATTATGAACACGAGACATAATTGGCGGTAAAGTGAGTCTATAGGCCACAGTTCCTACTCGATCGAGGATTTTGAATGGCCCAATGAATCGAGGATTAAACTTTTCTCTCTTTCCAAATCTTGTAACTCCTTTCCATGGAGCAAAACGTAACAACACATGATCTCCAATATTGAATTCCAAATCCCTTCGATGAAGATCAGCATAACTCTTTTGTCGATCTTGTGAGGTTTTTATATGTTGTTGAATAATTTAAAACTTTTATGTTGTCATGCGTACCAATTCCGGACCCAACAACGTTGCTTCACCCACCTTATCCCAACATACTGGAGAACGACACTTGCGTCCATACAACGCCTCGAATGGAGCCATGCCAATACTTGCTTGATAAATATTGTTGTAGGAGAATTCCACCAATGGAAAGAACTTATCCCAACTTCCTTTGAAGTCAAGGACACAGAGTCTTAATAGATCTTCAAGAGTTTGAATACTCCTCTCCGACTGCCTGTCTATTTGAGGATGATATGCCGAACTAAATCGTAAATCCATGCCCATAGCTTTTTGAAAACTAACCCAAAATTATGAAGTGAATCTTGGGTCTCGATCAGAAACTATAGATACTTGCATACCATGCAGTTTTAGAATCTCATTTATGTACATTCGAGCAAGACGTTCAAGTGAATAAGTTTCTCGTATAGATAAGAAATGAGCAGACTTGGTTAGTCTATCGACAGTGACCCAAATCGCATCTATGCCTTGAGAAACCTTGGGAAGACCAGTAACGAAATCCATGGTAATGTGTTCCCCCTTCCATTCTAGAATTTCAAGTGATTACAATGGACCATTTTGCACTTGATGCTCCGCCTTGACACGTTGACAGGTTAAACACCTTGAGATAAACTCCGTTATCTCTCTCTTCATATTGCTCCACTAAAATGTATGTCGAAGATCACGATACATTTTGGTACTCCCATGATGGATTTCAAACAGTGTGTTGTGTGCCTCCATCGTGATTTTATACTTCAAGTCAAAGTCGTTCAGAACACAAGGTCAGGAGTTGACTCAAAGTATTCCTTCTGCATCGATTCTTGCTTCCGGAATAGCACTTTCTTCTTCATAAGCATCAGCTCCAGGTCTGTAGCTTGAGCAGCTTTAACTTTATCGACTAAAGTCGGTTCTACTCATATATTTGACATCATTATGTGGGTCCCTAGAGTCTTTATCTCTATCTCCATCCTTTGTAAGTTATACCAAATGGGCCTTTGCGTTGACAATATCGCACTCGTACCCGCATATGATCTTCTACTCAATGCGTCAGCTACTACGTTCGCTTTTCCAGGATGGTATTGAATGGTATGATTGTAATCTTTCAACAGCTCGAGCCAATGTCGTTGTCGCATATTGAGTTCCTTTTGGGTTAAGAAATATTTGAGGCTTTTATGATCTGTATAGATCTCCACTTTCTCCCCCATACAGGTAATGCCTCTAGATTTTAAGCGCGAAAACGACAACTGCCAACTCTAGATCATGAGTAGGATAATTCCTCTCATATTCTTTGAGTTATCGTGATGCATAGGCTATGACTTTCCCATGTTGCATGAGAAAACATCCTAAATGTTTGAATGAAGCATCGCTGTATATGACAAATCCCTCTGAACCAGATGGTATTGTCAGAACAGGTGCTGAAATAAGTCTCCTCTTGAGTTTTTGAAAACTCTTCTCACATTCCTAGCTCCAACCAAATTTTGTATCTTTCAAAGTCAATTGAGTTAATGGAGTAGCGATTCGAGAAAACCCTTCTACGAATCTCCGATAATAACCAGCTAAACTGAGTAAGCTACGTATTTCGGTCACTGATTTAGGTTGCTCCCAGCTTTGAATTGCTTAAATCTTCGCTGGGTCAATAGATATTCCGCGATTTGATATCACGTGCCCAAGTAATGCTACTTCCTCAAGCCAGAACTTGTATTTCTTCAACTTGGTTTTTAGCTTGTTTTCACGAAGCTTTTAGAGTATCAGTCTCAAGTATTGCTCATGATCTTCATGGCTTTTGGAGTATAAGAGGATGTCACAAATAAAGACAACCACGAAATGATCCAAATATTCCTTAAATACTCGGTTCATCATATCCATGAAGGCAGCAAGAGCATTAGTCAATCCAAAAGACATGACTAGGAATTCGTAATGCCCGTACCGAGTTCTGAAAGCAGTCTTTGGAATGCTTGTTTTCACGAAGATCGATCATTGAAAAGAATTTAGCGCCTTGCAACTGGTCAAACAGGTCATCAATGCGAGGCAACAGGTATCTATTTTTGACAGTGACATGGTTTAACTCCTGATAATCAATACAAAGTCGCATACTCCCATCTTTCTTCTTCATGAATAGAACAGGAGCACCCCAAGGGGACGTACTAGGATGAATGAAACTGATGTCTAACAATTCCTGCAGCTAGGTTTTTAACTCCTGAAGTTCAATATGAGCTATTCGATATGAGGCCTTGGAAATGGGTTTTGTACCGGGTTCAAGGTCGATACAAAATTTAATTTCACGCTCTGGGGGCAGGCCAGGAAGTTCTTCAGGGAATACGCCAAGAAATTTATTAACAATAGAAATATCATTCAAAACTGACGTATCTTTGTTTAAATCCGTGACATTAGCTAAGAAAGCTTGACATCCATTTTTTAATAAAGGAATAGCTTTATGTCTTGATATGATAGTGATTGACTTTAGTAGTTTGGTTGCTTGAATTCGCATAATAGGTTGGTTAGGAATATGAAAGCTTTTACCTTACGAAAAATAATCAATTTTTGCATGATAAGTGGTTAACCAATCAATCCCTAAAATTACATCAAATGCAAGTATTTTCAAAGAGATAAAATCGACAGGTAACGTGCGGTTGCCAATTTGAATCAAACTAGACTTATTAATAGTGGATGTAATGAAGGTTTCTCCCAACGTAGTTTCAACAGATAAGTCAAAGTCTAATTTCTTCGGAGTTAAATTTAAACGTTGAGCGCAAGTAGGAGAAATAAAAGAATGGGTAGAACCAGTATCAAATAAGGTATAGACTTCGCAAGAGTTTATGATTAGCTTACCCATGATGAGCTCGTTTGGGTTCCTCGCTTTTTGGGAGGTCACGACAAACTCTCTCTCTTGAACTACCGGCTTTGACTTCTCTGGGACGGCCTTTGGTGCCTCCATCCCAGCTAAACTTGACTTCATTGCAGGACAAAATTGGGCTAGGTGACCTTTTCTTCTACAATTATAACATGTTTTGGACTGATGCGTACAGTTTGGATTGATGTGTCCTTCCCCTCCGCATTTGTAGCATATGATCGGTGATCGTTCTCCTTCTTTAACAATGGGTGCTGGTGCTGACGTCTTTCCATCATTATTGAATCTCCTCTTCTTGAAATTTCCACTCCTATTGTCTTGGCCATGATTACCACCGAAGTGGTTACCATTTCTGGCATGTTGATTCCCTCCACGTTTGTTGTCACCGCTTTGTTGACTACTACAACTGGTATTATCATTTTGTCGATTGCTCTCTCTTGGCTGGGTTGACTCATTATCGCGCTCCAATAACTGAGTCATATTTACAACATTTAAATACAAACATAGTTTGTGAGAAATGAGGTATTGACGTATCTCGGGTTTCAAACCTCTTAGAAACATTCGCGTCATACGCTCCTCATTATCTACCAAATGGGATGCAAATCGGGATAACTCCGCAAACTTAGCCTCGTACTGTGACACGGTCATATTGGTTTGCTCTAGCTTGATGAACTCCACCTCCTTCATGTGATGAATACTTTCGGAAAAGTACTTGTCGTTGAATAGTTCTTGGAACTTCTCCCAAGACATTTTGAGTGCGGCACATTGAGTACGTTGTACTGATTCCCACCAGTAATCTGCCTCTCCTCTCAACATGAAGGTGGCAAAGGGAACCTTTTGCTCCTCGGAGCATCGCAAGACATCAAATATCTTGGTGATATGCTTTATCCACGTCTCTGCCTTAAGTGGTTCTAGTTTTCCCATAAACTTCGGTGGTCCCAACTCCTTGAACTACTTAGCAGTGACCATCCAAGAGTTTCAGCCTCTGAACATCCCATCGTTCATCATTTGGTCGATGTTATTGTTTACCTGAGGATTATTGTCTTCCTGATGCATATTATCCTGGGTATTAATCATTGGTGACTCAACGGTTTCATGTGCTTCATTGCTTATCTCAACATTTTCAGATGCCATTTTCAAACACTGCCACAAAACAAGGGTTAATTAACATGCCACATATTATCCCTATACTCTGACCGACCAATTAAATAACAAATAAACTTAGGTAGGTCATACTAGCGAAGGAATATGTGACGCCCCCAAAATAGGTATACATCACCCATCTTGAGTCGTTAAATACATGGTACAAAATTCAAATACAATCTTAAATATACAACATGAGCTGTGAGTTTTAATACAGACATTGTCTTCTAGACAGCATTAAAACTCAAAATAAGTCCTCAATACATTTATTAACACACTATTTCACAGGATAGTGAGGACTACTAATGTTATCCTCTGGACCGTCACTCTGTTCCCCGACTAGTCCACTCGCTACGTTCTCATTTCTTTGAAGAGAACGGTGAAAAGAAAGGGTGAGCTCAACTAGCCCAAGAAGAAATATTATGACTAAGATAAAGCAGAATAAATTATCTTTAGTCTTCAATAGTGTTAAACTGATACAATATAACAAACATAAAGTTTAACTGCAGCAGAACAAGCAATCCATTAAAAGAGTCAAGTAGAAAATAAAATCTACTATCTTTTATGATTTAAAAGGTTTTTTGTCACTTTTAGCGCTGGGACTCAGCTTAATAAATAATCCACATCACCGAATCACCACTGCATTACGGCCAAGGATATTCTTTAGTATCACGAAATTATCCATGCACTACGTGCCAAGAATATTTATGTATTCATTAATGGTCATGATCATGCCAACAACTGTCCATCAATGCACTACGGGCCAATGAGGACTTTTTCCACATAATTTGTAACATTACGGTCATGATTACACCGAATAATTCCTGTTCATAATCATACCAAGTCCATATATGCACTATAGGCCACAGATGACTTTCAACATAATATAAATATGAGGATGATGACAATGATATAAAAATTCAATTAAACAAGTTCAAGAATTAATTTACCCATGAACTAATAATGTCCAAATTGTCAACATGATACTTCTTTGTAGAATAAAACTCAAGAATGCTCAGAAGAATATTTTCATGAAAAGATACTGAATGAAGCGCAAATATCAAGGATATTCTACTAATTTCATGGAGTATAGAAGTCAAAACTTTAACCAACTGAGTATAATAAAGAATGGAATAACAAAAGAAATCACCGTGGCATGCGATGAGGCCCGCAGACATGTTTATTCCAATAGAATAATGAATAACGGAACCAGGTCATGCGTAAACGCACAGACATGATGTTCCAACAGAATGATAAATAATGGAACCAGGTCATGCATAAAGCACAAACAGGATGTTCCAACAGAATGATAAATAATAGAACCGAATTCATGCGTAAAAAAATGCAGATTTCCGGATGTTCCAACGAGAATGATAAATAATGGAACCAAATTCATGCGTAAAAGCACGCATGTGATGTTCCAACAGAATGATAAAGAATGAAATAATAATAGAAATTACCATGCATGCGGTACTTCGCATAGACAGGTTATTCCAACATAATGATAAAGAATGGAATAACAGAAGAATTTCACCAAGTATAGGGTAGCTCAGCGTGAGCGAGTTATTCAAATGAATAATAAAGAATGGAATAACAGAAGTTCTCTTCATGAATATAAAAGAAATAATACCCCCTACCTTAGAAATAAGAGTACTGGATATAGAAGTAGTGAAGTAGCAGAACACTTTTCTTCTTTCTCTCTATAGTTTTAGTGAATTCGTAAGAAATAATGAAGGAATGATCTTTTATTTATAGAAGAATGGACTGTATAGTAACTAATTCATGAACGGTTCCAGATTGATTTACTTTAAACGGACGGTCCAGATTTAAAACAAAATCTTTTAAATAAAATATAATATATTCTATTTATAATCTAATAAAACGAATAACTTTATAAAAGTATTATGTTTTATATAAAAAGATTTTACTATGCAAAACACTATTCGAACATTATCTAAACACTATGCATAATAAAATATAATATATTCTAATTATTGCCTAATAAAACAAATAACTTTATAAAAGTATTACATTTTATATAAAAAATTTTTTACTACGCAAAACACTATCGCAGCACTTCTTTCAGAAAATAATTGAACAAAACCGAGTGACCTCTTACGTAAGCATCAATAATCAATACCGTGTGCTACTATGCAACCACGCGTATTTTACTGTACTTTTAACACCGGGTGTTTCAACAGTTAACGGTAATACTTCCGCCGTTATTTTCATAAAGTATTTTTGTCGTTTTCTCAATCCGACAATAATAATTAGTTATGGGGTCCACCAATGATTGTGCCGTTGTATTTAATATTCCTGTTAAAAACGAATATTCCCCACCAATCGAATATTATATAACTACTTGCGTACTTTGCAAAATTTATAAATATTACCCACAACTATAATATCAAATTTACTCCATAATATTCAAAAATGATATTTATAGAAAATTCATCTTTATTTATAAAATTTGGGGTCTTACAACCTCCCCTTCTTATGAAATTTCGCCCTCGAAATTAAGGTACGTACCTGGTATGTCGAAGAGGTAAGGATTGATTTCATTTCAGATTCTAACTCCCAAGTCATTTCTTCAACATCGTGGTTTTTCCACAAAACTTTGACTTGAGGTATAACCTTCGAGCATAGAATATGTTCCTTCTTATCCAAGATTTAAACAAGAACCTCTTCATACGTCAAATCTTCCGCTATTTTGTCCGGTTCTAACTCAATAATGTGGTGCGGGTCTTTCACATATTTACGTAACATAGATATGTGAAAAAATGTTATGAACACGAGACATACTTGGCGGTAAAGCGAGTCTATAGGCCACAGTTCCTACTCGATTGAGGATTAAAAATGGACCTATGAATCTCGAATTGAGCTTTCCTCGCTTTCTAAATCTCGTAACTCCTTTCCATAGAGCAACACGTAACAACGCATGATCTCCTATATCGAATTCCACGTCCTTTCGATGAAGATCAACATAACTCTTTTGTCGATCTTGTGAGGTTTTTATACGTTGTCGGATCGTTTGAATCTTTTCCGTAGTCATACGTACCAACTCCGTTCCCAACAATGTTGCTTCACCCACCTCATCCCAGCATACTGGAGAATGACACTTTCTTCCATACAACGCCTCAAATGGAGTCATGCCAATACTTGCTTGATAACTGTTGTTGTAGGAAAACTCCACTAATGGTAAGAACTTGTCCCAACTTCCCTTGAAGTCAAGGACACAGAGTCTTATTAGATCTTCAAGAGTTTGAATAGTCCTCTCCGACTGTCCATCCGTCTGAGGATGATATGCCGAGCTAAATCATAAGTCTGTGGCCATATCTTTTTGCAAACTAACCCAAAATCGTGAAGTGAATCTTTGGTCTCGATCAGAAACTATGGATACCGGCATACCATGCAGTCTTACAATCTCGTTTATGTACATACAAGCAAGACGTTCAAGTGTATAAGTTTCTCGTATCGGTAAGAAATGAGCAGACTTGGTCAATCTATCAACAATGACCCAAATCGCATATATGCCTTGAGAAACTTTGGGAAGGCCGTAGCTATGAAATCCATGGTAATGTGCTCCCACTTCCATTATGGAATTTTAAGTGGTTTTAATGGACCTTTTGGTACTTGATGCTCGCTTTTAACTTCGTTTGACAAGTTAGACACCTTGAGATAAACAGCGCTATCTCTCTCTTCATATTGCTCCACCAAAATGTATGACGAAGATCATGATACATTATTGTACTCCCAAGATGGATTGCAAATGGTGTGTTGTGTGCCTCTATCATGATTTTATACTTTAAATTAGGGTCGTTAGGAACACAAAGTCTAGAGTTGACTCGAAGTATTCCTTCATCATCGATTCTTGCTTCCGACATATCACCTTCTTGCACTTTCTTCCTCATACGCATCAGCTCCAGGTCTGTAGCTTGAGCAGCAATAACTTAATCAATTAACGTCGGTTCTACTCGTATATTCGCCATCATCACATGGGTCCCTGGAGTCTTTAACTCTATCTCCATCCTTTGCAAGTCACACAAAATGGGCCTTTATGTTGACAATATCGCACTCGCACTTGCATATGATCTTCTACTCAATCGCGCTACCACCACGTTCGCTTTTCGAGATGGTATTGGATGGTATGACCATAATCTTTTAACAGTTCAAGCCAACATCATTGTCTCATGTTGAGTTCCTTTTGAGTGAAGAAATATTTGAGGCTTTTATGATCGGTAAAGATCTCCAATTTCTCCCCATACAAGTAATGCTTCCAAATTTTAAGTGCGAAGATAACAAATTTATAACTCTAGATCATGAGTAGGATAATTCCTCTCATATTCTTTGAGTTGTCTTGAGGCATAGGCTATGACTTTTCCATATTGCATGAGAACACATCCCAACCCTTTGCTTCAAGCATCATTTGTGAGATGACAAATCCTCCGAGCGGATGGTATTGTCGAACAGTCTTTGAAATGAGTCTCCTCTTGAGTTCTTGAAAACTCTTCTCACATTCTTCGCTCCAATCGAACTTTGTATCTTTCTCGAGTTAGGCGAGTTAATGGAGTAGTGATTCGAGAAAATCCTTCCATGAATCTCCGATAATAACCAAATTAAACCGAAAAGCTACGTGCCCGATCACTAATTTAGGTTGCTCCCACTTTGAATTGCTTCAATTTTTTGCCGGGTCAACAGATATTCCATAACTTGATACTACGTGCCCAAGGAATGCTACTTCCTCGCTTTAACTCGCATTTCTTCAACTTGGCATAAAGCTTGTATTCACGAAGCTTTTGAGTATCGACCTCAAGTGTCTACTCATGATCTTCTACTTTTTGGAATAAATAAGGATGTCATCAATAAAGACGACCACAAAGTGATCCAAATATTCCTCAATACTCGGTTCATCATATCCATGAAGGCAAAGAGGAGTATTAGTCAATCCAAAGGACATGACTAGGAATTCATAATGCCCGTCTTGAGTTCGAAAAGCGTCTTTGGAATGTCATCGGTTCTAATCTTCAATTGGTGATATCCTAACGAAGATCAATCTTTGAAAAGAATTTGGCTCCTTGCAATCGGTCAAACAGTCATCAATACGTGGCATTGGGTACCTATTTTTTGATGGTGGCATGATTCAACTCCCCGATAATCAATACAAAGTCGCATACTCCCATCTTTCTTCTTCACGAATAGAACAGGAGCACCCCAAGGAGAAGTACTAGGTCGAATAAAGCCAATGTCTAACAATTCCTGCAGTTGAGTCTTTAACTCCTGAAGTTTAATAGGAGCCATTCGATATGGGGCTTTGGAAATGGGTTTTGTACCGGGTTCAAGGTTGATACAAAATTCAATTTCACGCTCTGGGGGTAGGCCAGGAAGTTCTTCAGGGAATACGTCAGGAAATTTTTTAACAATAGAAATATCATTCAAAACTGATGTATTTTTGTTTAGATATGTGACGTGGGCTAAGAAAGCTTGACATCTGTTTTTCAATAAATGAATAGCTTTATGGCTTGAAATGACCGTGATTGATGGTTTGGTCGCTTGAATTCGCATAATAGGTTGATTAGGAATATAATAGCTAACAACCTTACGAAAACAACCAATTTTACCATGATGAGTAGTTAACCAATCAATCCCTAGAATCACATCAAATGCAAGTATTTTCAATGAAATAAGATCAACAGGTAATGTGAGGGTACCGATTTGAACCAAACAAGACTTTTAAACAGTGGACGTAATGAAGGTTTCTCCCAACGGAGTTTCCATAGATAAGTCAAAGTCTAATTTCTCCGGAGTCAAGTTTAATCGTTGAGCGCAAATAGGAGAAATAAAAGAATGGGTAGAACCGGTATCAAATAAGGTATAGACTTCGCTAGAGTTTATGATAAGCTTACCCATGATGACCTCGTTCGGGTTCCTTTCTTTCTGGGAGGTCACAACAAACGCTCTCCCTTGCACTACCGGCTTTGACTTTTCTGGGACAGCCTTTGGTGCCTCCATCCTAGCTGAACTTGTCTTCGGTGAATGACAAAATCGAGCTAAGTGACCTTCTCTTCCACAATTATAACATGCTTTGGACGGCATCGCACAGTTTGTACTGATGTGTCCCTCCCCTCCGCATTTGAAGCATATGATAGGTGGTCGTTCTCCTTCCTTAACAACGGTCTTTGGTCTTGGCGTCTTTCCATCATTGTTGAATCTCCTCTTCTGGAAATGTCCATTCTTATTGTTTTAGCCCTGATTACCACCGAAGTGGTTACCATTTCTAGCATGTTGATTCCCTCCACGCTTGTTGTCACCGCTTCGATGACTGCTCTCACTGGTATTATCATTTTACCGGGTGCTCTCTTTTGGTTGCGTTGACTCGTTATCGCGCTCCACTAACTGAGCCCTATTTACAACATCTGAATACAAACACAGTTTATGAGAAATAAGATATTGACGTATCTTCGGCTTCAAACCTCTTCAAAACATCCGCGCCATTCTCTCTTCATTATCAACTAAGTGGGATGAAAACTGGGACAACTCGGCAAACTTGGCTTCGTACTGCGACACGGTCATGTTATTCTGCTCCAGCTTGATGAACTCTACCTCTTTCCTGTGACGAATACTTTCAGGAAAGTACTTGTCATTCAATAGTTCTTGGAACTTCTCCCAAGACATCTTTAGTGCGGCAAGTTGAGTATGTTTTACCGATTCCCACTAATAATCTGCCTCTCCTCGTAACATAAAGGTGGCAAATGGCACCTTTTGCTCCTCGGAGCATCCCAAGACATCAAATATCTTGGTGATCTGCTTTATCCATGCTTCCGCCTTAGGTGGTTTTGGCTCTCCAATAAACTCCGGTGGTCCCAGCTCCTTGAACTGTTTAGCGGTGACCGTCCGAGAGTTTCCAGTGTTTCCACCTGCATTTTGGACAGGAGACGCTCTTGCCTGATGTTGCATGAATTGTATAAAGCCTCTAAACATTCCACCATTCGTCATCTGGTCAGTGTTGTTGTTTGCCTGAGGATTGTCGCCTTCCTGTTGCACATTATCCTAATTATTGATCTGTGGAGACTCAACAGTCTCCTGTGCTCCATTGCTATTCTCAACATTCTCGGATGTCATTTTCAGATACTGCCACAAAATAACGGTTAATTAACATATAACATATTATCCTTATACTCTGACCGACCAATTAAATACCAAATAAACTTAGGTAGGTCATACTAGCGAAGGAATTCCCCGTCTCTCCCCTCCTAGTTCTAGTCTCACATCTTAGCCAGGGATCATATCCCTAAGCTTTGATACCAACTATGACACCCCCAAAATAGGTATACATCACCCATCTTGAGTCGTCAAATACATGGTACAAAATTCAAATATAATCTTAAATATACAACATTAGCTATGAGTTTTAATACAAACATTGTCTTCTAGACAGCATTAAAACTCAAAATAAGTCCTCAATACATTTATTAACACACTATTTCACAAAATAGTGAGGACTACTAATGCTATCCTCTGGACCGTCACTCCGTTTCCCGACTAGTCCCTGCTACGTTCTCATTTCCTGAAGAGAACAGTGAAAGAAAGGGTGAGCTCAACTAGCCTAGTAAGAAATATTATGACTAAGATAAAGCAGAATAAATTATCTTTAGTCTTCAATAGTGTTAAACTGATACAATATAACAAACATCAAGTTTAACTACAACGGAACAAGTAATCCATTAAAAGAGTCAAGTAGAAAATAAAATCTACTATCTTTTATGATTTAAAAGGTTTTTCATCACTTTTAGCGTTGGGACTCAGCTTAATAAATAATCCACATCACTGAATCACCCCTGCACTACGGCCAAGGATATTCTTTAGTATCACAACCACAATTATCCATGCACTACGGGCCAAGAATATTTGTGTATTCATTAATGGTCATGATCATGCCAACAACTGTCCATCAATGCACTACGGGCCAATGAGGACTTTTTCCACATCATTTATAACATTACGGTCATGATTATACCGAATAATCCCTGGTCATAATCATACCAAGTCCATCTATGCACTACATGCCACAGATGACTTTCAACATAATATAAATATGAGGATGATGACAATAATATAAAATTTCAATAAAACAAGTTCAAGAATTAATTTATCCAGGAACTAATAACGTCCAAATTGTCAACATGATACTTCTTTGTAGAATAAAACTCAAGAATGCTCAGAAGAATATTTTCATGAAAAGATATTGGATGAAGCGCAAATATCAATGATATTCTACTAATTTCATGGAGTATAGAAGTCAAAACTTTAACCAACTGAGTATAATAAAGAATGGAATAACAAAAGAAATCACCAGGCATGCGATAGACCGAACAGATAGGTTATTCCAATAGAATAATGAATAACGGAACCAGGTCATGCGTAAACGCAAAGACAGGATGTTCCAACAGAATTATAAATAATGAAACTAGGTCATGCGTAAAGCACAAACGGGATGTTCCAATAGAATGATAAATAATGGAACCAGGTCATGCGTAAAGCACAGCCGGGATGTTCCGACATAATGATAAAAAATGGAACCAGGTCATGCGTAAAAGCGCGCATGTGGATGTTCCAACGAATGATAAAGAACGAAATAATAACGAAATCACCATGCAATGCGGTATTAGCCGCGTAGACAAAGTTATTCCAACATAATGATAAAGAATGGAATAACAGAAGAATTTCACCAAGTATAGGGTAGCCAGTGTATAAAGGTTATTCCAACAGAATAATAAAGAATAGAATAACAGAAGTTCTCTTCATGAATACAAAAGAAATAATACCCCCTACCTTAGAAATAAGAGTACTGGATATAGAAGTAGTGAAGTAGCAGAAGACTTTTCTTCTTTCTCTCTATAGTTTCAGTGACTTCGTAAGAAATAATGAAGTAATGAGCTTCTATTTATAGAAGAATGGACTGCGTAGTAACTAATTCATGAACGGTCCAGATTGATTTACTTTAAACGGACGGTCCAGATTTAAAACAAAATCTTTTAAATAAAATATAATATATTCTATTTATAATCTAATAAAACGAATAACTTTATAAAATTATTTTGTTTTATATAAAAATATTTTACTATGCAAAACACTATGCAGACACTATGCAACACTATGCATAATAAAATATAATATATTCTAATTATTGCCTAATAAAACAAATAACTTTATAAAAGTATTCTGTTTTATATAAAAAGATTTTACTATGCAAAACACTATGCAGGCACTTACTGTAGCAATAATTGAACAAAACTGAGTGAGCTCTTACGTAAGCATCAATAATCAATACCGTGTGCTACTATACAACCACGCGTATTACTGTACTTTTAACACCGGGTGTTTCAACAGTTAACGGTAAAACTTCCGCCGTTATTTTCATAAAGTATTTTTGTCGTTTTCTTAATTCGACAATAATTCTGTTGTGGTGTCCACCAATGATTATGCCATTGTACGAATATTCCCTGTTAAAACGAATATCCCCCGACCAATCGAATATTATATAACAACTTGCGTACTTTGCAAAATTTATAAATATTACCCATAACTATAACATTATATCAAATTTACTATATAATATTCAAAAATGATATTTATAGAAAATTCATCTTTATTTATAAAAGTTGGGGTCTTACAGAATACCCGCCTCTTCCCTCCTAGTTCTAGTCTCACATCTCAGCCAAGGATCATATATCCCTAAGCTTTGATACCAACTGTGATGCCCCCAAAATAGGTATACATCACCCATCTTGAGTCGCCAAATACATGGTACTGAATACAAATACAAACTTATTTATACAACATGAGTTGAGAGTTTTTACACGAATATTGTCTCATAGACAATATCCAAACTCAAATTCAATCCTCAATACATTTATTATCACACTAAATAGTGAAGACTACTAAAACAACCATCTTAGACCGTCACTCCATTCCTCGACTAGCCCCGACTACGTTCTCATTTCCTGAAGAGAACAATGAAAGCAAAAGGGTGATCTCAAGTAGCCCAGTAAGAAATATTATGACTAAGATAATGCAGAATAAATTATCGTTAGCCTTCAACAATGTTAAACTAATACTAAACAACAAGTTTAACTGCAACAGAATAAGCAATCTATTAGAAGAGTCAAGTAGAGCATGATATCTACTATCTTCTATGATTTAAAAAGTTTATCATCAACTTTATTGTTATGACTCAGCCCAATAAATAATCCACATCACAGAATTATCATGCACTACGGGCCAAGGATATCATCATTTGTAACATTACAGGTCATGATTATACCGAATGATCCCTGGTCATACTCATTCCAATTAACAGTCTATCTATGCACTACGACAAAGATGACTTTCATCATAATATAAGCATGAGGATGATGTCAATGATATAAGAATTCAATTAAATGAAAGCAAATGATAAAATTTTAAATATTTATAATTTAATTTATCTAGAATTCAATAATGTCCAAATTGTCAACATGATACTGCTTTGTGGAGTAAAATTCAATAATAATATTGTATCAAAAATGATTTGGACATAAAAGAAAAAATTTTTGTCATGAATAGTACCCTAGGTGAATAGTACCTAAGTGAATAATACCCCATGAATAGTACTTCGTGAATAGTCTTTCGGGAATAGTACTCTGTGAATAGTACCCCGTGAATAGTACTTTGTGAATAGTACTCCGATATGAAAAGCTTAAAATTTAATAAGAATGTTCAGAAAATATCCTTGTGAAACGATACTAGATGAAGCGCAAATTTCAAGGATATTCTACTAATTTCACGGAGTATAGAAGCAATACTTTAACAAAATGAGGTTATAATCAAGAATATGAGACGAAATAATATTACTTACATACTAAAGAGTATAGAAGAAAATATTATTTCATACGAATATTGAACAAAAATATTATCCCTTACCTTTAGAAGAAAACTGGATACTGGAATAGTGAAGTAGAATAATACACTTTTTCTTTCTCTCTATAGCTTCTCTCTCTATAATTGCTCGTGTGAGTCTTAGTGAATTGGTGAGAATGAAAGAAGAATGAGCTTCTATTTATAGGAAAATATAGTTTCGATAACTGCACGATTAGGGGCTCGAATTATAGTATAGTACATTCATCTATACCTCTATTTTTAATTTAGTCCTGCAAGTATTATCAATCTTGCACCACCTCCCCTAATAGTACATGCATGTGAACCAATAGTTCCATACATGTGAACCAACAGTAATTTGCATGTGAATCAATAGCAATTAATTGATCATTTATCCGATTAATTGCCCGTTTGGTCATTAATAACAAAACCAGTAAATCACAAAATTTCCTCCTTTGAGGGTAATTGGGTCACGGAAGAATTAAAGAAAACTAAATGCACAAACATCTTTAATCAACACAAACTTATTTATCATTAATATTATAACTCGCAATATTTAACAACCACTTCATTCTCAAGAAAGAGGGGGCTTTCTGATAAGGATTTCTCCCTATTGACGCACAATTAGGTGACCAAACCCCTTTCCTCGACAGAACTTTCTAGATATTTTAAATAATACAAATAATAATATGAATAACTTTGTCATCTCAATTATTGATTTAATAATATAAAATATTATGCAGATGATATTGTGACAATAATTAAATCAATAATATGAGAGATATTATGCATCAATTATTGTAGCAATAATTGAGTATAACTGAGTGACTTCTCACGTAAGCATCAATAATCAAAGATACTGTACAATACAGTGAGCTACTGTGACACCCCCAAATCCAGAGACTTCAATTTCACAGGATTTGGTGTTCGTTGTACAAATATCATCTATCTATCTACCCATAATAAATGCAAGCCATGCAATAGATAGAATAAAAATCTTCCCCTTAAGGGTTACAACATCCGAATAATAATAATACAATCTCAGGTTAAGCTAACCTTAAACATCTGTGCGGAAACATAAACAATAAGTCTTGAACAACATCAAGTCTTAACATATAAATTCAACATCTCATAAATACAAGTCTTCAACATTTGTTAATCTTGCCCTTGCCTTTACTAGTAGAAGGCTCATCGGTTCTTTCGTTTTTAATTGCAATGTTATTATTAAGCAAGAGTGAGCACTATTGCCCACAAGTATAATAATGAAATAATAGTATAATAACATGCGAGTGAATTAAAGACATCAGAATAAAAGCTCAACTTTTGAATCAAGAATGAATAACAAGAATCAAAAGAATTCTGAGGGTCATAAGACCTTGAACTATGTCCTAGGTTATCAAGGGTTATACTTGAAACCTTTAACGAATCGTAAGACTATGGACCTTTCTTCTCGTGATTTAGGGGATCAACCCTTAGTACCATACCGCACAAATATCTTAACGCTTAACGCATAAGTAAATCCATTTGCAGGGTTGTTCATCTCAGTTTGACATTCGAGTCCGCACCAAAGGAAGTTTGGTTTGGATAATTCAATAAGGGTTCTGAAATTTAGAACGTTCATCAACTAAGGACTAGTTTAATCAATAAAGTTCACTAGTCTAATAAGGTTCAACAATAATGATATTCGATTTGAATAATAATCTCAAGAAGTATACAATAGGATAATTATTGTATAACTGAATCATGTTTTGGAAAGATAATCAATCTTTAATTTAACATTTGAACTTGAATAATAGTAATGATAATTTACTCGAGGTAACTAATAAACTTGAACAATAATGACAAGTAGGGTTAGGAAACTTTCCTCGTGCGTAGATTACAGTTTAACTAAGCACGTTCTTTGAATTTAATCCTACATACCATTCACATTCACAATACCAGTTAATTATAACTTAACTAATCATCATAACTCATTCTCTTTGTCTAACTTCGGTTATGACTATACTTAGTCAAATTACTACATTCGTTGTCAACATCATTAATTTCTCACGACCTTTTCTACTTAAGGCGTCGGCAACCACATTTGTTTTACCCGGATGGTATAAAATCTCACAGTCGTAATCCTTAATTAATTCCAACCATCTTCTTTGATGCATATTCAAATCCTTCTGCGTGAAAATATATTTCAGACTCTTATGGTCCGTATATATTTCACACTTCTCCCCGTAGAGGTAGTGCCTCCAAATTTTCAAAGCAAAAACAACTGCAGCTAACTCTAAGTCATGGGTCGGATATCCCTTCTCGTAATCCTTCAATTATCGTGATGCATACGCAATGACTTTGCCGTTTTACATCAGCACACAACCAAGTCCTTTATGCGACGCATCACTATAAACAACAAAATTTCCTGTATCATCTGAAAGAGATAACACAGGGGTCGTACTCAACCTCTTCTTCAATTCTTGAAAACTTTCCTCACACTTATCTGTCCAAACAAATTTCACAGCTTTTCGAGTTAAATTCATTAATGGAGTTGCGATCTTGGAAAAGTCTTTTATGAACCTTCTATAATATCCCGCCAATCCAAGAAAACTTCTTACTTCTGACGGCGTTCTCGGTTGATCCTAGTTAATCACGGCTTCGACTTTAGATGGATCTACCGAAATTCCATTTTTAGCGATCACGTGACCAAGAAATTGTACTCGTTCAATCCAAAATTCACATTTTGAAAACTTGGCATACAACTTTTCCCTTCTCAATACTTCCTATGTTAATTTCAAATGTTCTTCATGTTCTTCCTTGGTTTTTGAATAAACCAAAATATCATCTATAAATACCACCACGAATTTGTCCAAAAACGGCTTGAACTCACCGTTCATTAGTCCCATAAATGCTGCAGGAGCATTCATTAGACCAAATGACATTACTAAAAATTTGTAATGACTGTATCGCGTTCTGAACGCTGTCTTTGGTACATCCTCTGGCCTCACCTTCAGTTGGTGATAACCACTCCTCAAGTCTATCTTGGAAAAATATCTTGCTCCCTTCAATTGATCAAAACAGATTATCGATCCTCGGTAATGGATATCTGTTCTTAATCATGACCTTATTCAGTTCTCTGTAGTCAATGCAGAGCCGCATCGATCCGTCCTTCTTTTTCACAAATAACACTGGTGCTCCCCACGATGATACGCTTGGTTGAATGTACTTCTTGTACAGTAATTCTTGTAGTTGTACCATTAATCATTTCATCTCTACTAGTGCCATTCGGTATGGTGCCTGCGATATTGGAGCGGTTCTGGGCGCCAAATCGATCACGAAATCTACTTCTCTATCGGGTAGAAGTCCTGGTAAATCGTCTGGAAATACATCGACGAAGTCCCTCACAACGGTATCTCTTCTACCTTCGGATTCTCTTTTCGACTGTCGACTATGTAAGCTAAATATCCTACATAGCCTTGTCTTAATAACTTTCTGGCCTGCATCATCGTCAGACAACTCGCTTGTCTAGGCTACTTGCTAGCATAAGACACAACCTTTGACGGAGTCATAAGGTTAATACGCTTCTTTTGGCAATCAATTATAGCCCTGTAATTGAATAACCAGTCCATTCCCAAAATAACGTCAAATTCCCCAAGTCGAATAGGGATAAGATCTACATTTATGATATTACCATTAATATCCACTCTACAGTTCTTATGTACGTACTTAACGGGGATTATTTCTCTATTCGCAATTTCTATGTTCATGGGATAATCCAATTCATCCTTAGGCAAGTCTAAATTCTTGGCAAAGTCATCGGATATAAAGGAACAAGTAGCACCCGAATCAAATAAAACATAAGCATTAACTTTATTGATCGGAATGATACCGATACCACATCACGGATTGAATCGCATCCCGCACCGCGTCGTTGAAAGTCCCGGCAATTTCGGTTTGGTTTGTTGCGGTGGGTCCAGTGATAGTTAAGACATTTCCATTGTTGTTTCCTCTGTTTCCTCCTGATCCTGACCCTCCCAATCCCTTCTTAGGACAATCTCTTGCCAGATGGTCCTTTGAACCACAAGTAAAGCAAGCACCCTTCTTTGGGTTAGGACAGTTAGGTGTTATGTGGCCTTCCTGACCAGAATTGTAGCACACTCTTTTTCCTTTCATACAAACTCCCAGATGGGCTTTCCCGTAGGTCGGGCATGCTTTGATTCTTTTCTTCTGACTACCTTGTTGATTCCCCGATGATGAGTTATCATTCCACCTTTTCTTCTTATTAAAATTTCCACCTCCTGTGCCACTTCCACTAGCCTTATTATTTACTTCACCTTCACTCTTCTTCTTCTTCTGATCTTGATTGTACTTGGTCACCGCATCGCTTCCACCTTCAGCGAGGATGGCCTTCTCCAGTACTCCGGTAAATGTGTTTATCTGAAACATTTATACTTTGCTATATACCTAAGGCTTTAGTCCTTGTTCGAATCTTCTGGCTTTCCTCTCATCTGTGTGTACTTACGCAGGCGAACCTCGCTAATTCGTTGAATCTAGCCGCATAATCAGGTACGCTCATATTTCCCTACTTCAATTCCAGAAATTGAACCTCCATCTGGTTCTGTGAGCTGGTTGGGAAGTACATTTCAAAAAAACATCTCTTTAAATCTCTCTCAAGTAATTACACCTTCACCTCCACGAACTTTGTTTGCTTTCCACCAATAGCTAGCTTCAGACTTCAGAATAAATGTTATAAAAGCTGTCTTCTGGTCTTCTCTAACCCTAGCAACGTCGAAAACCTTCTCCATTTCCATAACCCACGTTTGAGCCTCGATCGGATTCATGGAACCTTTAAATTCTGGCGGTCCCACCGCCTTGAAATCTTTAAACGTAGTATTTGGTGATGCTTGAGGTTGATTATTCATTGCTCCGGCTAGCAAGTTAACCAATTGCTGAACAGGATTAGCATTGGCGTTATTATTATTATTGGTAGACTCTGCCTGAGCCGGTTGACGATGTTGTCTTCTCTTTGGCGTCATATTTCTGTTAAATATACGCTTATTAGGACTTTATTTATTTCTCTAAATATTTAAGGCATTTCTTAACAATTTAACATACTCATTTAACACATCATCTCAAACAACTTGATATATTTTCGTTCAAATCAAAAGTTTTAACATTAAACGATAGCATAACTGCTATTTACATCAACTATCCTGGAATAAAGAATCCACAGGATTTAAAACATTCAAATATTCTTTCATTCATACACACGTCAGAATTTACATCTAAAAACTAATTAAGTTCTTCACATAATTAAGCAAATCATATCACTGCCGGTTAAGGTACTAATTAGCCTTGCTACGCTCCTCTTCTAAGATGCGATACATCGTTCTGCGATCCATCATGTACAAAGGTAGTCCTTCAAACTGGATTGGGTACCTCAAAACTCGATCTTGGGTCTCATTTATTGCCTTGTTAAGTGTAGAGTACGTCTCCCCAATCTTTGCCTTCTTTGCACGACCATCGTCTTTTGCACGATCAGCTCGACGTGATTCTCTTACCCATCCCTCCTCTACTATGTTCAGCCTTTCGGAGGTTTCCTTCAGTTCCTTCTTCAGCTTCTCTGTCTCCTCGGTCTTATCTTCGGTTTGACCCTTCTCATGGACCATATCCCATTCTACATTTCCCAATCGTGAGTGAAGAGTCGAAATCTCCTCTCCTTCGCTTTCGAGAGTAGTTTTGTCGAATAATGTTCGCTCACCAAATCCCGAGACAAAGGTCACGTAACTCTCACGTTATGATCATATAGTGCGTCATACATCTCAGCATCAACGGTGTACCATGGTAACTCCTCTTCTTCCTCTTCCTCTTCCTCGTCAAATTCCTCCTCAGAATCAGTCTCAGGTTCATGCTCCTGACCAACAACGGTGATCAATGGAGATGACTCCCTCTGTACCAGCTGTTTCCTAATGATATGAATGTCTCGGGGTTCCTCCTCTTTAGGCACTATAGGTACTCAGGGTTCTTCCTCCCCAGCTTGACTAGCTTCTCCAACATTCGACATCCTGACAACAAAATTTTAAGTTTTAGTTACTAAGTCGCACCATCTAATGCATACTTTAACATATAAACACATAATGTATTTTATTATCTTCAATGAATTACAAAAATTCATTTCTTAGAACTCGATAAGAGTTTTCCATTACTATCTTCTTCTATAAGGCTACTACCTAAGGTTGTTCCCCCACCTAAGGTTCATAACCTCATACTCGATACTTAACTTGTGACACCCCCAAATCCGGAAACTTCAATTCCACAGGATTTGGTGTTCACTGTACAAATATCATCTATCTATCTACCCATAATAAATGCAAGCTATGCAATAGATAGAATAAAAATCTTCCCTTTAAGGGTTATAACATCCGAATAATAATAATACAATCCCAGGTTAAGCTAACCTTAAACATCTGTGCGGAAACATAAACAATAAGTCTTAAACAACATCAAGTCTTAACACATAAATTCAACATCTCATAAATACAAGTCTTCAACATTTGTTAATCTTGCCCTTGCCTTACTAGTAGAAGGCTCATCGGTTCTTTCGTTCTTAACTACAATGTTATTATTAAGCAAGAGTGAGCACTATTTCCCACAAGTATAATAATGAAATAACATTATAATAACATGCGAGTGAATCAAAGACATCTGAATAAAAGCTCAATTTTTGAATCAAGAATGAATAACAAGAATCAAAAGAATTCTGAGGGTCATAAGACCTTGAACTATGTCCTAGGTTATCAAGGGTTATACTTGAAACCTTTAACAATCATAAGACTATGGACCTTTCTTCTCGTGCATTTAGTGGGATCACTTCTTAGTACCAAATCGCGTAATAATATCTTAACGCTAACGCATAAGTAAATCCCTTTGCTTTGTTGTTCATCTCAGTTTGACATCCGAGTCCGCACCAAAGGAAGTTTAGTTTGGATAATTTAATAAGGGTTCTTAAATTTAGAACGTTCATCAACTAAGGACTAGTTGAATCAATAAATTTCATTAGTCTAATAAGGTTTAACAATAATGATATTCGATTTGAATGATAATCTCAAGAAGTATACAATAGGACAATTATTGTATAACTGAATCATGCTTTGAAAAGATAATCAATCTTTAATATAACATTTGAACTTGAATAATAGTAATGATAATTACTCGAGGTAACTAATAAACTTGAACAATAATGACAAGTAGGGTTAGGAAACTTGCCTCGTGCGTAGATTACAGTTTAACTAAGCACGTTCTTTGAATTTAATCCTACATACCATTCACATTCACAATACCAGTTAATTATAACTTAAACTAATCATCATAACTCATTCTCTTTGTCTAACTTCGGTTATGACTATACTTAGTCAAATTACTACATTCGTTGTCCCAAAATAACACTTCATGAATAACAAGTTAATTATGTATTCAATAATTCAATTCACATACAATTCTGTTATTTACATGTTAAACAACTATTTTACATCTCATTATACTTCTAACATATGTCCATGTTCATTACATTAAGTTGCTTTCACATTGCTAGACTTAATCAATTTAAAAATCTCATTTCTGAACTTTCTAGAGAGTGGTATTAGCAAGACTATCATTACACTTGGTCTTCATACATGGCATGGATGGATATGACCCAGGACTCTTACTCTCTCGGCTGAGGCTCGAGATACGGCGATGGTGTATGTATGGCATACAGAAATAAGGCGAGTGTAGCCGTACATGCATGCACAGCGTACAGACATGAAATTGCAGTCATGCGAAAAATCGCAGAACATGCCAATTTCTTCCAATTTCTTATTTTCTACACGAAATTAGACATACCCATATGATGTAATTTATGCATAAACATAAACCAACATTTATATAACGACTTTAACCAATGTAAACACTTAATTACAGAATTTAAGCATGCAATTTCACTGACTTTGATGTTCTTGAAGGTTTTGAAAATAAAACATGAAAATTGTCACTACGGATTCGCTATAACACTGAATCCGTCTATTTAAACTTTGATCTCTTCGTATCAACATGCATAACAACATACGAGTGTAAAATTTAGGGATAATATACGATCAACACATGAAATATCACGTATAAGGCCATATGGCCAAAACCTAAACTCTGTAATTTATGAAAAACATATACGACATGTGTTTTCATGAAACTGATGATATGATTTACATAATATATATAATTAAATACGATGTGATGTGCCATAACACATACATAACCCATAATCGTTACTCATATCCCAGTTACAGAGGCTTTATAGTATGAATGAAAGCCATTTTCATAAAACTCAAATAATGTAAAAATAGAATTTGGGAAGGAGGAGATTACCCAAAGCGTAGTGTAGATTTTAATAAGAGATGAATATCAATTTCTCTCTGACTTCTCAACTAATACTCTGTATCTCTCTCTGTGAAAGCTCCCTAGACTTAGCAATAATAGAATGAATGAAGAAGACGTCGATATAAGAACTGGCGCATTATGGTCAATTAACCCAGGGTAACTATCCATAACTCCCACTAAGGCCATGTTTGGCTAGTATAAAAGACTTATACCCAATTAATTTAATAAAACCTCTTATACTATAGTTTGAATCATGTCACACCCACTTGCACAATAATTCATATATCTTATTTAATATAAATAAAATATAATAACTTCTCATAATTTCACATAGTCATATAATTAATTTCTCATTAATAAATAATGTTAAATTATTAACTCTCTAATTAATAATTAAATAACATCATGCTTAATTAAATATTTCATTTAATTCAATAAGCTCACATAATTACATACTTGAATAATAATTATTCTCCACATTAATTTAATAAATGTAACACATATAATTAAATTAATCTACCACAATTGCATCAAATAATTATTTAATCCAATAATTAAATCATCAAAAAATATTTATTTAATTCAATAAATATTAAAAATTAATTTACAAAAATCTCGTTCGTCACATCTACTATGCAACCACACGTATTACTATACTTTTATCACCGGGTAATTCAACAGTTTAACGGTAAAATTTTCGTCGTTATTTTTATAAAAAGATATTTCTGTCGTTTTCTAACTACGACAATACTTCCGTTAATGGGGTTCACACTGATAATTGTGTTCACGTGTGAATATTTTCTCATTAAAACGAATATTCCCCGACCAATCAAATATTTTATAACAACTTGCTTACTTTGCAAAATTTGTAAATATTACCCACAGCTATAACGTTATATCAAATCCACACCATAATATTCAAAAATATATTTCGAGAAAAAATAATCTTTATTCATAAAAGCTGAGGGTCTTACAAATAATCCCATAAAAAATAAACACGTGATTAGGACTATTTAATCATATAATTAATAGTCTTGGGATTATAATTTTATGAATTATAATTCTTGCAAACAAACATGGCCTTGAAGAATATAATGATCACTTCCCACTCAAAATTTAGGTTATGATATTTTCAGGTGTATTTTATTTCAATTTAATGTAAATGTACAATTATGTAACGCAGCATTTGCACTAATTAAAATAAAATGTGCAGAAAATATTGTTTTTCAAAATTTATCTAATAAAATAAAAATAAATTTCATGCTAATAATTAACAGGTGCACTCTATATTTCAATGCAATGTGAATATTATGTGCTTCATTATGGTGTTCTTTTTTCTTTTTCTTTCTTTTTAAAAACTTGTATTATTAAGATTCGACTTAAGTAATAATTTTATTCTAGGGACTGCGGAAAAACTAGTGGAAAATTTATCTTTTCAATGTATCACCTTAATTAATTATGATTTTTTTAAAAAAATTCTTAGTAGTAGACTCAAACTTATAATCTTGCAAAGTAAATAAAGAAAATCTTACTAAATTGCCACATTTGAACTTCATTCAGCTATAATTATTAATTAAAAATTATATATTCATATGGTTCATTTCGGATGAAAAGTGAATAAATTACAAATTCATGTGAGATAGATTTGTATAAAAATATTATATTTACATGTAATATATCAATTTATTGTTCTTATCACAAAGGGTCACTTTTTTGTAAGACTGAAAAAGAGAAACAATTTCAACATAAATAGCCAGATAGATAAACAATTTCCTGCAGCAGAAGGGAAGGAGCGAACCTTAGCAGAATGGAGGGAGTGAACCTTAACTGGGGCTAAAAAGAGGGGACCTAAAAAGAGGGGACCATAATGTGTTTCAAGACTTTGAGGTGAATCTTCTTGACCCCATGCCCCATGTGAAATTAAAATGGGCTTTTCTTGTTCTTTTGCTATTTTTGTTTTTTTAATATATATAGTGTTGATTTTTTTTTCATTAACTGTGAGGTGATTTTTTTATATAACAAAATGTATTCATTACAACAATATATATTTAACAAAATAACATATTTAGAAAAGTAGCTGCTAAAACTAAAACTCAATATTAAAGTAAATTATAACGTCTTATCATATTTATTTTCTAATTATTTTAAATAAACATGTTTAATCGTATTAAATATGTCAACATGTTGATAACACGTGTCTAATTTATTTAAATTTTGTGTTAAATGTGTCAATCTGTTTATGACACGAAGAATCGTTTATATTCAACTAAACCTCTTATATTATACGATTTTGGTGTTGCAGATTGTCACCCCTATTTTTATTGTTTTTTTTTTCAGTTTTTTTATTATTTTTTTCTGTGATGCGAATTTAATGTAGAGTTAAAATCATTTGTTTTATTTTGGGTAAAGATTGGTTGCTTTTTTGGTACAGAAGTGTGCATGGGTATGACAATAATTCTGGGGAAATACAGAGATTGTGTGTGAACAGGGGGAAGATTGAAGAAGTAGAGAAAGCTGAAATCAATAATTCTAGACAGCTACAACAACCTAAAGTCACACCACTTGGACTTTCTTTTTTCCATCATTTTTTTTGTAGGCCAATGTGAGACTTTTTTGATCTGTGCTTTTTATATTTCCAACACTATGACAAACCAAGGTGACTAGAAGAGGCTAGAGTAGTTTACGTAGTGTGATGTAATTAAAGTGCAAGGCTAAAATAATATTCTCTAATTTGTGAATTCTTTAAAAAATTAAATTGCGATGCTAATTTTTTTAATTTTTAAAATAAATAATTTTATATTCAACAATATTTGTTTATGTATTTTATTATAGTAACTTTTGTATTAATCAAAACTAAGTAGACATGCATCAATTTTAAACCAAAATGAGATTAATTTTGTGATACAGTCATCGAGTAACTATATTATCATTGGCCGGGTAGTATAATTGAAACAAAAGGCTATGAAGATATTATGAAATTGAATAAATGCATTAACATATATTTAAGATTTTGTAAATTAATTTTAAGATATTAAGAAATGACAATTGATTCTCATTTGTACACTATGTTGTTCCTAGATTTGGTTCGCATAGATGAGTCCCTAATGCCTCTGTTGTGTGATGTTTTGGAGTTCAAAAAAAATTAAATTAAAATAAAATAGTGTAAGGACCAAGGGGGAGGGAATGTAATGACAAAGAGCTAAGGAAATTTTAGTTTTGATGACCAAAAGAAGAAATAAACTTGAGAAGTTAAACCAGCCCATTGAATTGAAGGCCCAACAAAAATCAAATCTTATGGGTTTTTTTGAAGTGTAGACTTGGTAATGAGATGGGTCAACTTATATTAACTAAAATTATTTGAGTTGATTAATACTTTAAATTTTTTAAATAAGTTAAAATTTGAACTCATATTTTTTAAAAGAAAAACACGCCCATACCAGTTAACCACCAATTTTTATTTTTTTCTGTTAACTTTGCCTACATAAACAGCATTCGCTCCCTCTCGGAATATTTGATTTGACATCATATCTTTGTTTACATAAAATAAAGTTTTATAATTTTTCAATAAATTAAATAAAAATAAATAAGAAAGAATAAATTCTAATGGCAAAATTTGATCAAAAAGATCATCAGTAAAAATTATGCCCCGATAATTTTCAAAAGTAGAGATAAATATTGATTTTTTTAATTGCAAAATTTTAAAATTCATAACTATAGTATATTGTGTATAAGTTTTTGAAAACAACAAATATCATAGTAACACTTTATTATTTGTTTACAATTATTATAGTTGGTGTGACGCCCCCAAAATAGGTGTAGACATTCGAAATTTTCTGCCCACCTGTCACTAATATTGTAGGAAGACAAATTCGTCTTTCAAGAGGGAACCCTGGAAGACAGTTCATATTCATTTCGGATACTACCGGAAGTTCAGCATCAACCCTAGGACACACACTGGGAGTAATAATTCCAACCTCGGAGATAACCCGGAGGCGTGCAGATCCAATACTGGAACATACACCGGAGAAGACCGATTAATCTCAGAGATAACCCCGAGGTATCCAATCTCAATCATGGAATAGCTACCAACCTTGGTGATCGTTGAGGAATGCGCTTCCAAGCGATTACCCCGTAAATGTTTGTTTCAAATGCAACCACTTTCAATCTCAAGGCGCTAACGAGATACCTAGTATCAACCCGAGATAACACCGGAGGACAGGCACATCTCGTAGTAGAATCGAGGACCTTCAACAACAGTAGCAGTCCAATCTCAAAGAATAACCCCGAAAGCGTCGCTCATGATCACCCCAAACCGACGATAACTCCGGTGAGGGGCAAAGGCATCATCTCGCCACTCTAAAACCACATCACGTCGTGTCAACATCTCATACATACATTTCTACACCACGATGTCCCACAAGAATCTAGGAAAACCAATCCCGAGTGACTATTGTGCAGGGTAACAGATAGAATTTGAAGCCTGAAGACCGGAGGGCACCGTCCCATCTTTATAACTTCGTACAACCTCTAATCCCATGCCATTGTACAACTCTCGACAACGGCGGTCCGAAACAGGTCCTATATACCTCGATTCGGATGCTTGGATTGCAATTTGAAAGTTCGAGCGACATTCTTGCGTGCTTTACGTGCACGCATCTTCTGAGATGACCCGACCCGAGAAACTGGGGCAACCCGGCAACCTCGTACACTGCAAGGGTCATTGCAGGTACACTGTATGTTGTCAGCAGTACACATGGCTCGCCCTCTATAAATAGAGGGCTTGGGGTGGCCATTTTAAGAAGAGAAAGAGCAAGGAAGCCGTGTCAAATTTGCTCCGTACTTGCAATATACTGAGTGCTTTCCCATTTTAAACACTTGTGAGCTCACATATAGCTACTTTTGTACCGGCGGGAGCCGAGTTTTATCTACTTTAAAGATATAGAAGCCTTCTTTGGTAGTCCACTGTAAGCCTTCTTACACACTTTAAAGCCTTTCTCTTCACCTTTGCACACACCCTTCTTCATGTTGAGAGTCGTGTTGCGTGCGTTTACCCGAACTTCGGTCCATGGTTTTATTTTCATTTGTTTATATATATATATATATATATATATATATATATATATATATATATATATATATATAAGTTATGCCTCGATCGAGCCTAGACTTCTAGGCTCAATCGAGGCGTTCGATAATATATATATATATATATATATATATATATATATACTCATTTTCGTCCCATCTGGAGTTCACTTCGTGGTGGTTGATAGCTTTTACAGCTTTCTTTACGTTTTCGTCTCCGCTCGAGTTTACTTAACGTGGCGCTTGATAGCTTTTACAAATTTATTTACGTTTCGTCCCGCCTGGAGTTTCCTCCGTGGCGGTTGATAGCTTTTACAAATTTATTTACATTTTCTGATCCCCCGTGGAGGTGCTTCGTGGTGGCTGATAATGTCTGTATATATATATATTTACAGCTTTTATATATATACCTGCTTACTGCTTTCATACAAATTGCGGTATCATGTGTGCCTAGGAATCATGTGATCACAAATTCAACCTATTGGATCTAGATTCGGTTCCCATGATGGACATTTTCAAATTGTATGCGACTTTGTAAATTATTCTATTTGGTCCAATTTCCTCGAGATGGTTTTCATACCCACGAGGAAATCGGCATTATTTTGTACTTTATTTTCTTATAGATGCTTCGCATCTCGGAAATAAAATCAATCAAGCCGAACACTTAATAAAATGGAAGTGTAAAAGGTCTCGATTATTATTGAGCATCAGGGTTTGAAAAACCTTTTTTATAAAACATCATTGCATATTTACGCTTCGTTCCCGCCTTTGAGTTTACTTCGTGTGGCGCTTGATAGCTTTTACAACTTTATTTACGTTTCGTCCCGCCAGGAGTTTCCTCCTTGGCGGTTGATAGCTTTTACAACTTTATTTACATTTTCTGATCCCCCATGGAGGTGCTTCGTGGTGGCTGATCATGTCTGTATATATATATTTACATCTTTTATATATATACCTACTTACTGCTTTCATACAAATTGAGGTATCATGTGTGCCTAGGAATCATGTGATCACAGATTCAGCCTATTGGATCTAGATTCGGTTCCCGTGATGGACATTTTCAGCTGTAAGATGCTTGTAAATTATTCTGCGGTGTCTGAATTTCCTCAGATGATTTTCATACCCACGAGGAAATCGACATTATTTTGTAAATTATTTTCTTATAGATGCTTCGCATCTCGGAAATAAAATCAATCAAGCCGAACACTTAATAAAATGGAAGTGTAAAAGGTCTCAATTACTATTGAGCATCATGGTTTGAAAAACCTTTTTATAAAACATCATTGCTATATCTTGCTAAAAAACCTAATTTTTACATAAATTCAAATCAGTGTATATAGTGCTTAACGAGGCCTCGCACTACTTCCAAATAACAAAGACATCGACCCACACACACACACACATTCAGATAATCGCTTTCTTGAAAAGAGGCGGTCACCGTAGTAACATAGATGTCTGGGGTGCCTAACACCTTCCTCCGCATAATCTAGTCCCCTGGACCCTAATGAATCTCGGTTTCATCGACCATTTAGCGTTGTCACATCACCGGGTCAATGTGCAAACCTTTTCTCGGTTGTGTGGTACAACCATTTAAAAACCAACTATCGACTCTTAATAAATCCATCGTCGACATTATACATGTCGACATTTTTCACTTATTTTTCAAACAAATCTCACCTAAAATGAGAACACCAAAGAACAAGTAACTAAAGGTACAATTCAAATCCCGACGTTTCGACGGTGTGGCGACTTCTTTGGGGACACCAAAGAAGAGGACTTAAGCCGCTATTACAATCTTTTCAAAACTATTATCTGCTTGTGTGTGGATGTTGCATTTACATTTATGATGAATGTGTACGAATGCATTTACTTATTGCACTTAGTGCTTCGCACATGTCATCATTTCCATACGGTGAGACGCGATGTATGTGAATGTATGTTGTGTGATCCCTCCACCGAGGCTATCTATCCTATGTTTGATTCTTTATCGGACTCGTAGGGAAGACTAATTCCCATGAGGCTCGTGAAAGGCACCACCCAAATTCGCTCCAGTTGAAAGATCGGATTAATTTCCCGTTGAGTAAATTGCGATGATTTGGGAACCTTCATGCCAAAAAGCCGCGAGAGTAACCTAAGATAGGTCAGCCTCTGATAAACCCAAAACGGAGGAAAGTCTCTTCATGCTTTCTCATTTTAATTTCTTGTAAACACAATTACTTGAAATTTCATTCATATCTATCTCCATGTAATGAGAAATATGAAGAAATGTGTACACATACAAATTGACATGCTACAAACAGATGACATTCATTTTACAGGATAAAATTCCTAAAATGGACACATCACATAGCATGGTATTATACACACATTCCCTAAAGACTAAACTATGCAAGTCTTTCGCAGGGAACCAATTGGACCTACTACCTGGTCAAAATCCAAAAAGGCTGCAAGCCTGCTGTCAATCATGTCATAATCTGACCAAACTGACCTTAATCCAGTTTCCCGCAAAGAATTCGACGGATTAAGCAAACAAATTACAGATTTGGCGGTTCTGCTTAAAGAAATACACCAGTCTACTCAGGGTCCAAAAATACCCGTACATGTTGAATCCTCTACACAAGGGGGAAACCAGGTCATTACAATACCTGAACTGCAGTTGGATACGACCAACAAAACTAATGATGCCACTCATCTCATAGGAGATACAGACATCGGTGACATCAAAAAGAAAGTCCTCCAAATGGAAGAGACCCTTCGCGCTATCAAAGGAATTGGAACACACGAGAGTGTTTCATATGCTGATCTTTGCATTTTCCCTGGTGTTCATTATCCAGAAAAGTTTAAGACTCCTGACTTTAAAAAATATGACGGGTTAGGAGATCCTTACACACATTTGAAAGTGTTTATTAGAGAACTTGGATCTTATGCAGAGGACGAGAAGCTCAAAATGCAGCTGTTCCAGAAGAGTTTGACTGGAGAAGCCCGGTCATGGTATACCAGGCTAGATAATTCAAAGATCCATAGTTGGGAAGAGCTAGCACACACCTTCCTCACTCAATACAGCTTTCAATCTCAGATGGCTCCTGACCGGTATCAAATTACCAAGATCAAGAAATAGTCTAATGAGTCTTTCAGAGAGTATGCTCAAAGGTGGAGACGTCTGGCTGCCCAAGTTATTCCTTCCATGACAGAATTAGAGATGGTCATGACTTTCATAGAAATACAAGAAGCTCCTTTCTATGAAAGAGTTTTAGCCAGAATCGATAAACCATTTTCTGAAATGGTCAAACATGGGGAGATGGCTAAGATGGGATTGAAGTTCGGAAAAATTCAAGACCTAGCTGCCCTTAAAGCTGTTGCTGATCACATCCAATCTGGAAATTATGGAAACAACCCCCGGAGGGTCCATAAAAAGAAAGAGAAAGATGCTTCCCTGATACTACAGGGTAAAAAAAAAATCAGAACATGCCTATTCAAAGGAGTAACTACACTCCCTTTCAAGCACAGTCTTTGAACCCTCCAATACCAAAAGGTGGAGAAGTCAAACGCCCTCGAGTGTTCACACCCTTAGGGGACTCACTTGAGAATATTCTCACTCTTCTAACAACACAAAAGAAAATTACGCATCTTTTTCCACCAGCCAGCCCTAATAGACGGGGTTTCAATGCTGCTCGAAAATGTACTTATCATGCTGGGGCACCTGGACATGATACTCAGGATTGTTGGGCCTTGAAACACAAGATCCAAGACCTGATAGACAACGGTGAGATCGTGGCCACCAAACCAGATCAGCCTTATGTTCAAGACAACCCTCTTCCTCAACACAAAGAAGAAGAGGTCAACATGATCAATTGGAGCAATGGACAGAGTTCCAATTTCAACTGTGAATCCTCCCAGACCCTCAAAGACAGTGTTGACAAATGGGATTATGCCAAGTTCCAGTTCGCAATGGAACGTAAGATGAAAGCTCTATGCAAGCAAATTGAGTAATTGGCAGAATTGGTGACTTATCAACAACAAGTGACACACTAGTTAGTCAGCCAGGAGCATACTAGTCTCCTCCTTCTTGTCACAAATATGCTCTCGTCACTTTCAGAAAATGAAATGCTGGAAGACAAAGTGATAAAGAGAGAAAATGCCAAAGCCCGTCGGGATTTTGCCAACAAAAGAGAATTCACATATCTAGGCCAACCTATGGAGGAAATCCTTCAGATGCTAATCAATGAAGGAAGGATCACTTCCCTTCTACCTCCTATCAATCCCCGTTCAGGATGGTACAATTCTGATGGAGTATGTCAATATCACTCCCATTGTCGCGGTCACAGCACAGAAGAATGTTGGGCACTCCACCACCTTATCCAAAATCTAATTGACAATGGTGTCCTGCAACTAGCAGACGATGATACTGTGCTATGTGCAAGTGAGAATACATGTCCTACTTAGTGGAAGAGTTTGGTAGCAGTCATATCCACTAAGACTGATGGAACTAACAAATCACTCACAATACCACCAATTCAACTCAGGGGAAGCAACAATCCTTTGAAAGTGGCCGCTCCTGAGCCAATCAACTTGCCATGCAGAGCACAATATCCTATTGTTAGCTTACATAAAGTGCCATGGAATTATGGAGAAGGTGAAGGATCCACCTCACATACCACTGCTACAGTGTCAAAAGAAAATCAATTGTATCTTCCCCAACGGGTGATGAAGTCTACCATCAAATCAAAGGGGAAAATACCCATGGAAACGATTGAAAAATTCCTCTGCACTATGGGTCATAACGAAGCCAAGGTGGTTTTAAGCTTAAAAGAAGCTCCACACCAAATATCAATTTTGGACTTGGTCCTAACTTTCGAGGATCACCGGAAGATCTTGTTGAAGGTTTTAGAAGAAGCTTATCTACCAACATCAGTTGATACGGAAAAATTTCAACACTGGTTGATCACATTTTCAACAACAATGTGATATCCTTCACTGATGATGACATACCGCCTCAAGGGACCGGGTCATTCAAGCCATTGCACACATCATGGTCTCGTCCTCCGGATACATGCTAGCTGGAGTCTTGATAGATGGAGGCTCATCTCTAAATATCTATCCATACGCTACCTTGGTGAAGATGAATATCAATCTCAACTGAATCCAGAGAAGCCATACAGTCATCAAAGCTTTTGACGAAGCCTGCCGGAATTCGGTCGGAGTAATTGAACTGCCAATCAAAATTGGTCCCCATACATTCTGCGTATCTTTCCACGTACTCAAGATAGATTCGGGATACAACCTGCTCTTGGGAAAACCATGGATTCATATGGTAGGGGCAATCCCCTCCACCCTTGATCAATAGTTGAAATACATTATCAACAATAGCCTAGTCACGGTCAACGCTGAACCAGAGTGTCCTCAACACGGGGACATGCCATTCATCAATGCCAATACAGATATTGAACTTGTCAGTTTTCATGCCTTGGAAGTAAGCAATACCCAATACCATGCTATTGGAATGCCATTTCCCGAACCCAAGATTTCTGCCGAAGTAATATCGGCTACTCAAGAAATGATGTCATCAATCATCAAATGACAAGGGTCAGGTAAAGATCTCCAGGGTATCAAATACCCAATTCAATTAACCAAGTAAACTAGAACAGCTAGACTAGGTTATTCTGCCAGTTCTAGCCATAGGAATCCTCACAAGCATCAGCAGATTCCTTTAGCTTTAAGCACACGGCGTTTATCTTCACTTTCAAACTCTGAGTCTGCACAACCTCTTGTAAAGATTCCAGCCAGCTTAATGGCTATGTTATTTCCCAAGCCGGTACTGGTAAAGGAGAAAGAAATCTTTGTTCCAGATTTCCGAGTGGAGGAAGAGAAACAAAGAATTAAGCAAGACGTCATCCGAATGATGTTGGGCATACGCATCATCGTTCACGATGAACATACAAACATATACACCCTAGACGATGATTGCTCGGACGTAATGGCCATCATTCGGGATAGGGAGGACGATGACAACATTCCTTTGGAACAACATTCCTTGCATTGGTCGACAAAGGTAAAACGGGCAGAACCTCTTTCTGCCCTGTAGATATCATAACTGCTTACTTTTCTGTACAATATTAGCAGTCATTTTGCCAGTACATGCTAACACTTTGTATGATCAAACCTTTTTATATATACTAAGTGAAAACATATTTTATTTCAGGACCCTGAATTTAGATGTGCCCATACTTGTCGATTTTCAAGCCTCTTCTCCATAAGGATTGTACCTTTGATGTAGAGATGAATTCAGCCTTCATGGAAGTACATGAGGACATTGAGGTACCTCCAGAAATTCAAGAATGGGTCAAAGACAAACCTAAACCCAACCTTGACCAAACCACTTCCTTCAATCTCGGAACCTTAGAAAGCCCTAGGTTAATCCATATTGGTTCAGACTTTACCCCAAACCAGCGGAATGACATGGTTACGCTACTAACCCAATTCTAGGATGTGTTTGCATGGTCTCACGAAGACATGGTGGGTTTGTCCACTGACATTGTCCTTCATCGCCTTCCCATTAAAGAAGGATTTAAGTCAGTCAAGCAGAAGCTCAGGCGATTGAAACCTGAGTGGAGTTTGAAGGTGAAAGAAGAAATTATGAAACAGTTGCAAGCTGGCATCATCATGGTTTCCACATATCCTGAGAGGATATCTAACATTGTTCCTGTACCTAAACCTAGAGGGAAGGTGCGAGTCTGCGTGGATTACTGGGACTTGAACAAAGCTTGCTTAAAAGATAGCTTTCCCGTGCCATTTATCCACATTCTCGTTGACAATACTGCGTAATACTGCATGTACTCCTTTGCTGATTATTTTGCGGGGTACCATCAGATCATGGTTGCTGAGGAAGATAGTGAGAAAACTGCTTTCATCACGCCTTGGGGAACCTTTTCCTATAGACGGTTGTCATTCAGCATCATCAATGCCGGAGCCACCTATCAGCGAGCTATGATGGCTCTCTTCCACGACTTAATGCACAAAGAGATCGAGATCAACATGGATGACATCATTGTCAAATCCCGGAAGGAGGAAGACCACTTAAACCATCTCAGAAAATTGTTCAACATGTTGCGTAAGTACAACTTGAAGTTGAATCTAGCCAAGTGCGCCTTTAACGTTAAATCAGGCAAGTTGCTAGAATTTCTATTCAGCCACAAAGGGATTGAGCTGAATCCTACCAAAATCCAAGCCATCACAGAAATGCCCATTCCTTAGTCAGAGAAGGAAATACGGGGATTTTTGGGAAGAATCAACTTCATCAACAGGTTTATCTCTCAACTCACAGCAACCTGTGAGCCAATCTTCGAGCTATTAAGGAAGAACTCCTCCATGAAATGGAATGATGAATGCCAAAATGCCTTCCTCACGATTAAAGAACAGCTAGTCAAAGCTCCCATTTTGGTACCACCCAGGGATGATGTTCCCCTGGTCATTTACCTGTCCATAAGTGACAACGCCATGGGCTGCATGTTGGGACAGAAGGACGATAGAGGCCAAGAACGAGCTATCTATTACCTCAGCAAAAGATTCAGCAGCAGTGAACACAAGTACACTCTGATCGAAAAGACGTGTTGCTCTTTAGCATGGGCTTCCATGAGGTTACAACATTACCTCCATGGTCACACAACCCATCTCATATCCCGCGTGGATCCTCTCAAGTACGTGTTCAATAAACCCATGTTAAATTACCGGCTGTCCAGATGACAGTTGATCCTACAAAAATTTGACATCGTCTACGTGACGCAAAAGTCTATCAAAGGTCAAGGAATTGCGGATCAACTGGCCGCTGCACCTTCAAGGGATTTCAAACCCTTGGAGACATACTTCCTCGATGAAGGAGTAATGACAGTTCAACAACACCATCACTACGATACACGCCAATCATGAAAGATGTATTTTCGATGGAGCTGTTAATATGGAAGGTTCTGGAGCTGCAGCAGTTCTAGTATCTAGTACAGGGAAGTAGTATCCCGTCGCCGTCAAATTGTAGTTTGTCAGCACCAACAACATAGCTGAGTATGAAGGTTGTCTTATGGGGCTAAAACTTGCCCGTTCAATGGGCATCAGGCGGTTAACTGTTTTTAGAGATTCAGAGTTGGTAATCAGACAATCCACCGAAATCTATCAAACCAAAGAGCTACATTTGTTACCTTACCATCGGCAAGTTTTACAGATGGTTTTGGAGTTCAAAGAAATCTTTTTTCTACACGTTCCTCGTAATAGAAATGACTTTGCAGACGCATTAGCAACTTTGGCCTCCTTAATTCGCATATCAGACAAAGGACACTTGCCAAGCGTCACAATTTCCCTGCACAAGGCCCCAACCTATGGGAATTACATTGGAGAAGTATTGGATGAGCTACCTCCCATCCAGCATCTTTGGTATCAACCTATCAAGGAATACCTACGAGATGGATCTGCACCCGCTGAGGCGAACCCGACCGAGAAAAAGCAGATCCATCGACTTGCTATGAAATTCTACCTGAGTGGAGATGTGCTCTACAAAAGAGATGCAGGACTAGGTCTCCTCAGATGTTTAGACAAAGGTCAAGATCAAAGGCTTATGGATGAAATCCATGGTGGAGTCTGTGGCCCCCTCCTTGTCAAGAAAATTATTAGGACAGGACATTACTGGCTATCTCTCAAAGCTGATTGCAATGACCAAGTCAGGAGATGCTATCAATGCCAGATTCATGGGAATGCTATCCACGCCCCTCCATGGGAACTCTATAATATGAGTTCACCTTGGCCCTTCTCAATGTGGGGAATGGACGTTATCAGGCCCATTGAGCCTAAAGCCAGTAATGGACATCGATTTATCTTCACCATGATTGACTACTTCACCAAGTGGGTAGAAGAAGCCTTTTTCCCCAGGGTTACCAAAGAAGTCATAATTGCTTTCATCAGAAACATTATCATTTGTCGATATGGACAACTAGAGGTGATTATGTCAGACAATGCTAAGAACCTCAACAACAAAATGATGGAGGAATTATGCAGTAAATTCCACATCAAACATCTTAACTCTGTCATCTATCGTCCAAAGATGAATGGTGTTGTTGAAGCAGCTAACAAAAACATGAAGAAAATTATGCAAAAGATGTTCGCCAACCACAAAGATTGGCCTGACCTATTGCCTCTTACTCTGTTAGCCTACAGAACATCAATGCGTACTTCCACTAGGGCAACCCCCTATGCATTAACCTATGGGATAGAAGCAGTGCTCCCCATAGAAGTAGAAATGGAATCCCTCAGAGTATTAATAGATGCTCATCTAGAAAAAGACCAATGGGTACAAGACAGGTATCACCAATTGTCTCTGATAGACGAAAGGCAAACCACGACTATCTTCCATGGTCAGTTATATCAACAAAGGATCGCCAGATCCTACAACAAAAAAGTCCGGCTACGACAGTTTAAACAACATGACTTGGTTTTGAAGAAGATCATTGACAACCAAGATCAATCTAAGGGAAAATTTTCTCCTAACTGGGAAGGCCCGTTTGTTGTCAAGGAAGTATTGACAGGAGGCGCTCTCAGATTGCAAGAAATGGATGCCGATCAATTTCCACAACTCATCAATTCGGACGCCGTGAAACGGTACAAATCAACGAAGGTCAGGTAATCTTGACATCATCTGTTGTTGACAGTAAATCAAACAGAATCTTAACATATCCTGGCGATACAAACTAGGAAAGGTCAACATCATCAAGGAGGATCGATGATGGAATATGTTATACACATCCTCAAAACAGACTAAGCTGTATCCCCACAGATCTCTTACACATAAGAGGTACCTCTTCAGAATTAAGTCTGTATCAAGGCTCGAAGACTTTGGTGATAACTCCAACATTAACATCCTAACAAATTTGGATCACACATCCGATCAGGACATATTTTCCAATCCTTGGTAAACTTTACAAGGATTCAGCAATCATCCCCAGCATGTTGGGCAACAACCCCGCACACATGTATCATACATTTGCATCATGTTGCTACATATAGTATCATGTTTATCTTATGGCATTTTAAGTGTCTAGGATTCTTTATCCTACCCATGCATTGCACTGTATAAGTATGATAAATAGGGGCATCTGTAGACACTCAAAATTTTCTGCCCACCTATCACTAATATCAGCAGAGGATGATTCGCCTTTTTTAAGAGGGAACCCCGGAAGACTTTCATATCCATTCAAATACTACCGGAAGTTCAAAGATCAACCCCTGTGACACACACTGGGAGTAATAATTCCAACATCGGAGATAACTCCGAGGCATGCGAGATCCAATACCGGAACACACACCGAAGAAGACCGATTAATCTCTTGAGATAACACCGGGTATCCGCACTCACCCCAATCATGGAATAACTACCAACCTCGTGATCGCCCCTAGGAATGCGATTCCGTGATTACCCCTAAATATTTGTTTCAAATGCAATCAGCTTCAATCTCGGCGCTCACAACGAGATACCTAGTATCAACCCAGAGATAACACCGGGAGGACAGGCACACCTCAGAGTTGACACTGAGGACCTTCAACACTTGCAGTAGTCTAATCTCAGCAATAACCCTGAGTAACGTCTGCTTTATCAGCCCAAAACGGCGATAACCCCGGTGAGGGGCAAACACATCATCTCGCCACTCTAAAGCCACATCACGTCATCTCAACATCTCATACATACATTTCTACACCACGATGTCCCATAAGAATCCAGGAAAACCAATCTCGAGTGACTATTATGCAGGATAATGGATAGAATTTGAAGCCTAAAGACCGGAGGGCACCGTCCCATCTTCATGACTTCGTACAACCTCTAATCCCATGCCATTGTACAACTCTTGACAACGGTGGTCCAAAATAGGTCCTATATACCTCAGTCGGATGCCCGGATTGCAATTCTGAAAGTTCGAGCGGACATTATCGTGCCTACGTACACGTACTATGAGACGACCTGACCCGAGAAACCCGGGGCAACCCGGTCAGTCTCAGGTACACCTGTGGCTGGTCGCAGGTACACCTGCGGCTCCCCCCCTCTATAAATAGAGGGCTTGGGGTGGCCATTTTAAGAAGAAAAAGAGTGAGGAAGCCCTATCAAATTTTCTCCGTACTTGCAATATACTGAGTGCTTTACCATTTTAAACACTTGAAAGCTCACATATAGCTACTTTTGTACCAGTGGGAGCCGAGTTTTATCTACTTTAAAGATATAGAAGCCTTCTTTGGCAGTCCACTGTAAGCCTTCTTACACAATTTAAAGCATTTCTCTTCATCTTTGCACACACCCTTCTTCACGTTGAGAGTCGTGTTGCGTGCGTTTACCCGGACTTCGGTCCGCGGTTTTATTTTCAGTTTGTATATATATATATATATTAATATATATGGACTAATATAATCTAGTTATGCCTCGATTGAGCCTAGACTTCGGTCTGGAGCGTTTATCGGACCTTTTTCACTTATACATGTCAGACCTTTTTCACTTGTTTTTTCAAACAAATCTCCCCTAAAATGAGAACACCAAAGAACAAGTAATGGAAAGGGACAATTCAAAATCTCGACGTCGACAATAGGTTTAAATCACCCATTCTGAGTCGTCAAATACATGGTATAGAATATAAATACAAATTTAAATATACAACATGAGCTGTGAGTTTTAATACAAATATTGTCTTCTGTATGTATTCAAACTCAAAATAAGTCCTTAATACATTTATTATCACACTATTTCACGTAATAGTGAGGACTACTAATGCAAACATCCGGACCGTCACCCCGCTCCTACACTAGTCTCAAATTTATATTCTCATTTCACAAGAGAACAATGAAAGAAAAGGGTGAGCTCAACTAACCCAGTAAGAAATATTATGACTAAGATAATGCATAATAAATTATCGTTAGCCTTCAACAGTGTTAAACTGATAATATATAATAAACATCAAGTTTAACTGCAGCAGAACAAGCAATCCATTAGAAGAGTCAAGTAGAGTATAAAATCTACTATCTTCTATGATTTAAAAGGTTTTTCATCACTTTTATCGCTGAAACTCAGCTTAATAAATAATCCACATAATTGAATCACCCTTGCACTATGGACAATGATATTCTTAAGTATCACGACCACAAATTATTCATGCACTACGGCCTAAGGATATTTGTGTATTCACCAATGGTCATGATCATGCCAACAACTGTCCATCAATGCACTACGAGCCAATGATGACTTTTACCACATCATTTGTAACATTACGGTCATGATTATACCGAATAATTGCTGGTCATAATCATACCAAGTCCATCTATGCGCTACGGGCCAAAGATGACTTTCATAACAATATAAGAATGAGAATAATGACAATGATATAAGAATTCAATTAAAAGAAATCAAAGGTTAAATTTTAAAGACTTTAAAATTAAATTATCCAGAATTTAATAATGTCCAAATTGTCAACATGATACTGCTTTGTGGAGTAAAATTCAAGAATAATATTATATCAAAAATGATTTGGACTGAAAAGAAATCAATTTTTGTCATGAATAGTACCTCGGGTGAATAGTAACCGAGTGAATAGTACCCGTGAATAGTAACTTCAGGAATAGTAACCCGTGAATAGTACCCCGGCATGAAAAAGTTAAAACTTATCAAGAATGCTCAGAATAACATTTCCATGAAAAGATACTGGATGAAGCGCAAATATCAAGGATATTCTACTAATTTCATGGAGTATAGAAGCCAAAACTTCAACAAACTGAGTATAGAATTCTAAATTTGAAATGAAATATTATTACTTACATACTACAGAGTATGGAAGAAAATATTATTTCAAGCAAATATTGAACAAAATAAAATCCATTACCTTGAAAAGAAGAGTATTCCAAATGGTATAGCGGGGATATTCTTGAAGAAAACTTTTACTATTTTCTACGCTCAAAGCTTTCTAAAACTCGAAAGAAATACGCTCAATATTATAGAAGAAGAATTCCCTGATTCTGGTTTGATTTTCAATTCTAACTAAGCATCCTATTTATAGGAGAATGGAAAGGATACTATTTGAATTTAGAAATCACGGACTTCACAGTGAAGAATGCACGGGCGCTCAACCGACGAAAATTTTCTAAATTTTGATTTTTACTGTGCATTACTATGAAATAAAATATTCTAATAAAACAAAAACTTTAAATAAATATAATATATTTTATTTAAAATCAAATAAAATAAAACTTATAAAATATTTATATATATATATATATATATATATATAACCTTTACTTTTACTAAAAAGCAACTTACATTCATATATATATATATATATATATATATACAAAATTTATATCATATATATATATATATAACCAACACATTACATATATATATATATATATATATATATATATATATATATATAAACTCCACATTCCTATATATATATATATATATATTATATATATATATATATATATATATATATAAACTCCCTTCCTTTCCCGTAACCTTTCCCCCTGCCAATTTTGGATTTCGAAAGTCACATGTAGACCCCTTCTAGACATTGTTAATTATGTATATAATATTTAGAATAACTTGTCATCTCAATTATTGATTTAATAATATATAAAATATTGACAATAATTGAATCAATAACGTGAGATACTATGCAACAATTACTGTAGCAATAATTGAGTAAAACTGAGTGACTTCTCACGTAAGCATCAATAATAAAAACCGTGTGCTACTATGTAACCACACGTATTACTGTACTTTTACCACCGTGTATTTCAACAGTTAACGTTAAAACTTCCGCTGTTATTTTTATAAAAAGTTATTTCTGTCGTTTTCTCATTCTGACAATAATTTCGTTGTGGGGTCTACTATTGATTGTGCCGTCGTACACATATTCTCTGTTAAAACGAATATTCCCTTACCAATCGAATATAATATAAAAACTTGCGTACTTTGCAAAATTTATAAATATTACCCACAACTATAACATTATATCAAATTTACTCCTTAATATTCAAAAATGATATTTATAGAAAATTCATCTTTATTCATAAAAGTTGGGGTCTTACAACCTCCCCTTCTTATGAAATTTTGCCCTTGAAATTAGGGTACATACCTGGTATGACGAAGAGGTGAGGATACCTTGATCTCATTTCAGATTCTAACTCCCAGGTCATTTCCTCAACATCGTGGTTTCTCCACAAAACTTTGACTTGAGGTATAACCTTGGAGCGTAAAATATGTTCCTTCTTATCCAAGATTTTAACAAGAACCTCTTTATACGTTAAATCTTCTGCTATATCGTTCGGTTCTAACTCAATAATGTGGTTCGGGTCTTCCACATATTTATGTAACATGGATATGTGAAAAATGTTATGAACACGAGACATACTTGGCGATAAGGCAAGTCTATAGGCCATAGTTCCTACTCGGTCAAGGATTTCAAATGGATCAATGAATCGAGGATTGAGCTTTCCTCTCTTTCCAAATCTCGTAACTCCCTTCCATAGAGCAACACGTAACAACACATGTTCTCCAACATTGAATTCTACGTCTTTTCGATGAAGATCAGCATAACTCTTTTGACGATCTTGTGAGATTTTTATACGTTATCTGATCATTTGAATCTTTTCCGTTGTCATGCATACCACTTCCGGTCCCAACAACGTTGCTTCACCCACCTCGTCCCAGCATATTGGAGAATGACACTTTCTTCCATACAATGCCTCAAATGGAGCCATGCCGATACTTGGTTAATAACTGTTGTTATATGAGAATTCCACTAATGACAAGAACTTATCCCAACTTCCCTTGAAGTCAAGGACACAAAGTCTTAATAGATCTTCAAGAGTTTGAATAGTCCTCTCCGACTGCCCGTTCGTTTGAGGATGACATGCCGAACTAAATCGTAAATCTGTGCCCATAGTTTTTTGCAAACTCACCCAAAATTGTGAATTCAATCATGGGTCTCGATCAGAAACTATAGATAAATGCATACCATGCAGTCTTACTGTGACGCCCCTAAATCCGGGTATCTTCCAACCTGACAGATGGTGCTACACGGTGCTACAGTTCACATAAACATTCAATTGAAATGCCTCAAAAGAACGAATATGTCTTATATATAAAAAGAATATTATATACCCCAGGTTCTTTACAAATATTATTACATATGTAATCTACGGGTTCGCCTTTGTCATAATATCAAATATTATTCTTACAAAACATATACTATTACATATGTAATCTACGGGTTCGCCTTCGCCTTCCCTTTATCCTTGCCGGATCCATCGGTCCGTTCGGTCTTAGCTGCATTCATATGGTTCAAGCAAGAATGAGCCTAACTAGCTCAACAAGTACAATAATTCTAATAAAACTAGCATGCTTAAAACATAGGAATCGTATATCTTCAATAACTGAACAATAGTTATGAAGTACTATCGATGATTCAAATTAGCACTTCTTTTCATTCAAAAAGTTTTACAACAACAATATTCAGTAAAACATCAATTCCGGTTCAAGACCGTAAGTATTTCATAAGTACTTTGAAAAGGACGTCCTGGCACTGAGTCCGTAAGTTCGGCATAGCTTACGAGCACGTCTAGGTGATTAGCCTATAGTAATCTATGATGATCAACACTACATTCATTAAACATGTATACGTTAAAGTTGTGGCAACCTCACGTGCCTGTCGTTTGACGACAAAACAATTTAGCATATTCAGTCTACTTTTGAAAACCACAACAATATTAGTTTGCTAAATCATTATACTTACTTGAAAGATTAAAAGAATCCAACATATCGTAAGTCTAGCAGAAGGAATTGGCGTCGACTTCATCAGACATTAACTTATGCGAAGAATACATGAATCACAAAGACTGGTCCAGAACGAACTGGAACAAGGGTTAGAATACTTGTCTTTAGCTTCTGGTTACAGATATAAAACGTGCACTTTAAGTCTTTAGGGTATCTACAGTAAATGATAACATCACATAGCAAATTAGGTCATGAATAAACATACATGGTTTCTAAAGAATCTTACCCTTCTTCTCAATCTAATTACGTATTAGATTTATTATTATTGGTTTCGGCGTTCCGTTACGTCATTCTTACGTTCATATGTAATTGACTTAACTTAACCCTAAGTGTTCATACTTAAGGCTTAATTATGTCTTAACAATGTTTCATTAAGATCCTTATATAAGTGTTCATCAATTACTTCTTCATATTTAACATGTAAACCTCTTTCATTATCTAGGTCATGAGGTCAAGTCATGCATGTTACGGCTTATTATTCTTGGTGTCGCGCCATGGCCACACCTATTATTGCCTAGAAACCAGACTCTCTGTCATGGCATGCGAGTCCCTTTGTTACCTGTCGTCAGCCATGCAACGCGAGTTTGCAGGGGGTTGAGGCTCACTTTTGCGCCAAGCAGACATCGGCTTAATTGGCTTGAGTCGTCATGCCATACGGCAACTCGTGCCACGTAAATGTTTGATGATTTTTCAAATGGTGAGATTCCTAGACTCATAACTCTTTCGTTATAAGTTCGAATTGGCTCGTTCAAAAGCCTACGGTTCACAAATTACATACTCTACGTGTTCATGCAAGAATTTTATCTACTCGACTTCGTTTGCTAAAATTACACCTATTAGTCCATTTTTAACGAAACGATAAACGTTCACGAACGTTCAACGCTCGTTTCTTCATTCTAAGTCAAAATCCGACCATTTTCGAGTTTGCAACTCTATAATGCCAAATACGACTTATCTCCATCGAAAAATAATGTTTTCGAGTTCAACCACAAAATATGACTTCCATTCCGAGAATTTCACGAATTCGACGATTATCGTACAATCGTGTGAATTCTGGCAAAACTCCATTACTAGTGATTTGTTCATCATTCTAAATACATTTATTTCTTAACTTATGTGATACAACAACTTATATAAAAATTAGGTTATGGCTTATTCTTCATAAGCTCATAACTTAACAATTTCCTTACTACATGATTTTCATTTCATTATAACTTATTATTGATTTAATTCTTTTACTCAATGTCCTCACATCTTATCCAACATACCAATTCATATGACAAGTTCATCATACGTTAATAAATTATCTAGGTTCAAGTTACGTATTCATAACTCTGTTCGGCTTAAGTCCATTGCTTATTTATTTCTCTTATGTTCTTAGCATCTAAGTTCATTTAGATTACACTTCTCTTATCACCCTACTATGTTAGAGATAGAAGAGACAAGATCAATTACCTTTGAAGACTACTTGTACTTCTCTTCTCTTTGAGAATCTAGCAAAGGATGTGTTGGCTTATAAAGTGTTTATTCTCTCTAACACTTAAGTTAATTTGTATTGGATGAAACTTGAACAATGAATAATGACTTGCAACTTCTTCTATTTATAGGAGAGCCAAGGTGAGGGCATACTAGTCATTAATTAACCCACCTCCTCAACTAAACTCCTTACTATTCATCTACTTAACCACTAAGTAATCTTGCTAGCCACTCCTTTTTCTTGCTCATCATAACACTTGATCATCACATAAAGTACTTGCCCACTACTACACCCATGGGTTGCCCCATGGATCCTATTTAATTAATGGATCCTCCATTGGGCTTGGTTATTAAATTAATTAACTTATCTTTGGGTTTTCTTTGATTTAATTTGGGCTTATCTTAATAAACACTTGGGCTAATATTGCTACAACTTGGGCTTACACCTTTAATGCTTAATGAGATTGCACATCATACTAAATTATACAAGTTCATTCCTTTAGAGATTAATTTCCCAATGCTCTCAATTTAAGTCCGCATGCGAATTATTACGTTTTTCGTACTTAGATTATTATTACATATTCCATCTCGCCTCGATATTATAGTGTTACGTATTTCTCGAAAGTTGAAAAATAATTCCCGAGTGATAAATGATGAATAGTGTTTTTCGTAAACTTTCTCGGAAAACTTTTATTTTCATCTTGGAAATTCAAACACCTTAATTCATTCACGTGGTTCAAATACTATGATGTTCTGACATTTCTAGGTTATAGAACGACATACATCTTATTAACACACAATAATATCAAACAATATTATTTTATTCATTATTAAATTCTTCCAAGTATTTTACAAAAGATTCGAATTTCTCGGTCGTTACATTCTTCCCCCCTTAAAAAGATTTTGTCCCTAGAATCTCGCCCTACATTACTCAAACAAATGAGGGTAATCCTTCTTTATCTTCTCTTCCAATTCCCACGTTGCTTCCTCGACATCGTGATTCTTCCATAATACCTTTATCGACGATATTACCTTGTTTTGCAGAACTTGTTCTTTTCTATCGATGATTTGAATTGGCATCTCTTCGTATGTTAAGTCATTCTCGATTTGAATAGGCTCAAATTCTATCACGTGCTTATAATCTGGTTTGTAAGGATGTAGCACTGAAATGTGAAATACGTTATGTATTTGCTCTAGGTCTGGAGGTAATGCTACCCTATAAGCTACATCACCTACCCATTCTAATACCTCAAAAGGTCCTATAAACCTTGGGCTTAGTTTTCCCTTCTTTCCAAGGCGTATCTTTCCTTTCCAGGGAGATACCTTTAGAAATACGTATGAGCCTACCTCAAATTACTTATTCTCTCTCGATGTAAGTCTCACATATTTTCTTCCGTCTGCCTTGAGTCGCTATGAGACGACACGTATCGATCAACTTCACTACTTCCATTGCTTGTTGCACCAATTCGGTCCTAGCATTCTGGCTTCTCCCCACTTCATCCCAATACAATGGTGTTCTGCATTTCCTTCCATACAAAGCTTCGTATGGCGGCATACCTATGCTTGCATGATAATTGTTGTTATACGCAAATTCTACTAATGGTAGATGATCATCCCAACTACCCTTGAAATCCATGACGCAAGATCTTAATATATCTTCTAACATCTGAATTGTCTTCTCGCTCTGTCCATCAGTTTTGGATGATATGTCGTACTCAACTTCAACTGCGTCCCCAACTGCTCTTGAAGACTTCTCCAAAAGTTCGATGTGAATCGTGGGTCACGATCTAACACAATCAAAACTGGTGCTCCATGTCTGGAAATAATTTCCTTAACATAAAGTGTAGATAACTGATCTAAGTTAAACTTAACTCGAATTGGCAAAAAGTGAGCCGACTTCGTCAACCGGTCCACTATTACCCAAATCGCATCATATCCCTTCTGAGTAGTCGAAAGTCCCACCACAAAGTCCATCGTGATATGCTCCCACTTCCACTTCGAAATCTCCAATGACTGTAACAAGCCACTTGGTCGTTGATGTTCGGCTTTAACTCTTTGACAAGTCAAGCACCTACTCACATACTCCGCTATTTCTCTCTTCATATTCGGCACCCAAAAACTCTGTCGAAGGTCTTGATACATCTTGGTGCTACCAGGATGAATCGAGTACCTTCAATTGTGAGCCTCTTGTAAAACTTGCTCCTTTAATTTCATCTCATTCGGAACCCAAATTCTTCCCTCAAATCTTAGTAATCCCTCATTATCAAGACTAAACTTAATATCTTTTTCATTGGTCAACCGCTTCCTCATCTGGTCACACTCATCAATTTTGAGCTGCACCTCTTTGACTCTCTCTACGATAATAGATTGAATCTTCGCCGTAAATAGTCTCTGATTCGCCTCACTTGGCAACTTCACCTCCAACTCTATCCTAGCCATCTCTTTATTAACTCAATTTGAGCCGTTAACATAGGCAACTTCTCCCAACCCTTTCTACTCAAGGCGTCAACCACAACATTAGCTTTTCCATGGTGATACAGGATTTCTTAATCATAATCCTTTATCAACTCCAACCATCTCCTCTGTCTCATATTCAACTCCTTCTGTGTGAAGATATATTTTAGACTCTTATGGTCCGTGTATATCTCACACTTTTCCCCGTAAAGATAATGTTGCCATATCTTTAAGGCAAACACCACCGCGGCCAGTTCCAGATCATGAGTAGGGTAAACTTTCTCATAATCCTTCAACTTCCTAGATATATACATAATGACCTTGCCATGCTGCATGAGCACGCAACCAAGTCCTCTATGCGAAGCATCGCTATAAACTATGAAATTTCCTAAGTCATCGGGTAACGACAAAACAGGTGCTTCACTCAACCTCTTCTTCAGTTCTTGAAAATTGTCTTCACATTTCTCAGTCCATACGTACTTCACCGTCTTCCTTGTCAAGTTAGTCAACGGAGTAGCTATCTTCAAAAAATCTTGAATGAATCTCCGATAGTAACCCGCTAACCCTAGGAAACTCCGCACCTCCGTCGGTGTCTTTGGTTGTTCCCAATTCATCACGGCTTCCACCTTCGCTGGATCTACTGAAATCTCCTCGTGGTCAATGACATGACCTAAAAACTGTACCCTCTATAACCAAAATTCACACTTAGTGAACTTCACATATAACTTCTCCTTTCTTAGTGTCTCCAACACTATTCTTAGGTGTTCAGCATGATCTTCTGGCGTCTTAGAATAGACTAGAATATCATCGATAAACACCTCGACGAACTTGTCCAAATATTTCTTGAATACTCTATTCATCATATTCATAAATGCAGCTGGTGCATTAGTCAACCCAAATGACATCACCAGAAACTCGTAATGACCATAATGAGTTCTGAATGATGTCTTTGGTACAACTTCATTTCTAACCTTTAGCTGATGATACCCTGTCCTTAAATCTATTTTGGAAAAATATTTTTCCCCCTTCAACTGATCAAAAATATCATTGATCCTGGGTAATGGATACTTATTCTTTATCGTCAATTTATTCAACTCTCGGTAGTCGATACATAGTCTTAACGATCCGTCCTTCTTCTTGACAAACAATACCAGCGCTCCCCACGGTGAAACACTTAGTTGTATGTACTTCATGTCCAATAGTTCTTGCAACTGCACCATCAATTCCTTCATCTCCACTGGCGCTATACGATACGATGCCCTAGACACTGGTGCCGCTCCTGACACAATGTCTATTACGAACTCGGTCTCCCTATCCAGTGGAAGACCCATCAATTCACTCGAAAATACATCCATGAATTCACTCACTATAGGTATTTGTTCCATGGTCGCTCCCACTCTCTGGGTATCAACCACATGACACAAATAGCCTACACACCCCTTCCTCAATAATTTCCTAGTTTGTGTCATAGTAAGACAACACGAACGTCCCAACGATTTATTTCTATAAAATATTACATGAGATTGTCTTAATGTTTTAATATTTACGCATTTCTTTTGACAATCTATAATTGCCCCATGATTAACCAACCAATCCATTCCGAGGATTACGTCGAATTCTCCTAACTTTATCGGTATTAAATCTACCGATAATTTACAACCTCGTTTGTCTACGCAACAACTCCTATGAATATTTTCAATAGGAATTATCTCTTCATTTGCTACCTTAATGTTTAACGGTATAGGCAATTTTTTGGGAAGTAATCCTAATCGTCTAGCAAAATCACATGCGATAAACGAACAGGTAGCACCCGAGTCAAACAGCACGTATGCATTTAGGTCATTGATCGAAATAATACCTGCGACTACGTCCCCGAGGCCATCGCGGCTCTCGATTTGTCCATGTTAAAGGTACGGGCCATCGGCTACTACCCGATCGCTACCGGACCCCCAATAGTTAACTTACCACTATCGGTGCCCTTATTCCCGCCCATCCCTTCTTTAAGCAGCTTTGCCATGTGGTCACCGACCCACACAAAAAGCATCCATGGTTTTTCTTCAGACTCCTGACAAGCTTAGGGGCAATATGCCCCTCCTGTCCACAGTTATAACACACAGCCTTACCTTTGAGACAGACTCCTAAGTGAGTCTTCCCACAGGTTTTGCAGGCCTCCATCCTCCTCTTCGGGTCTCCTTGTTTCACTCTGGTATTCCCAGAGCTAACCACCTTCCTTTTATAACCTTCACCACTCCCGCTGGCGCTTTCGACCTTCACTCCCCCATCCAACTTCCCCTTGCTTTTCTTATCCTTATGGTATTGGCTCAACGCCTCGCTACCACCTTCGGCAATTATTGCCTTCTCTAAAACGATTCCAAAGGAAGTACTTTGGAACACAAAAATATAGCTATAGAGCCAGGGTTTCAAGCCCTGCCCAAACCGTCGAGCTTTCCTCACCTCGGTATCCACTTGATGTGGAGCGAACCTTGCCAGTTCATTAAACTTGGCAGCGTATTGGGGAACCGTCATGTCCCCTTGTTTCAACTCTAAAACCGCATCTCCATCCTTCCCTGCATGCTCGTGGGAAAGTAGTTCTCGTAGAATATTTCTTTGAACCTCACCCACGTTAAAGCTATCTATCCCACCTTTCTAGCCCGATTGGCCTCCCACCAAAAGTTGGCCTCTCCCTTCATCATGTAGGTTACAAAGGCAACCTTTTGGGCCTCATCAACATTTGCTATCATAAATGCCTTCTCGATCTCCTTCTCCCACGTTTGGGCTTCGATAGGGTACGTAGTTCCTTTGAACTCCGGCGGACCCACGCTCTTAAAGTCCTTAAACATAGTAGCTCATACTACTCCCTGTGATTTACGGGATGTTAGCCTCAGGCTCTATTAAACGTGTCATTTAATAGATTTACAAACTCCTGCATGGGGTTAACTGGACCTCCCTCCGATTGGTTTGTATTCGCACCTTGATTACGTGGTACTCTTCTTGGGGGCATTTTATTGTTACAATAAACACATATTGCGTTATTATTCATTTCCTGTCAGTTAGTTATTATTCAATTTTAAACAATAACTTAAACATTCATTACTCCACATGTTTCAAAAAAGAAAACTTATATTGATTCATTATAGTATAATACTACATTGGTTACATTACACAGCCTACGCTGATTATAGTACTTTCCTGCAATTACTTTTCAAAAATTGGGATTTATAAAAGACTACCCTTGATTATACAAAAGAGGGTTTTACGTCACTACTAGATACAAAAATATATACATATCCAACTACTCTAGCCACTACTAGATCACATTTGCCTTAAGGCATTCTCAAAATCCTCCTTGACAAGACCGGCGATAATATCACGGCTGATAGTATGCCGCGTCTGCTCTGCCTCGACGGAATAACCAGTTACCTGCAGCTGGAAGTCCTCATGAGATGAATATAGGACATCCTCCCTTTTTCTGCTTCTTGGTCTTTAGCTCACCCCTAAGCTCAAAGACCTCATGTTTCAGCTAATGGACCTTTTCCTTGGCTAAAACCCTTTTGTCATGTTCCTGTTCCCACATGGACTCTATGTCCGTCTTGTCCTCTATAATAGCTTGAGCTCCGCCTTCAACTCCTTAACCTCCCCGACAAGAAGGGATGTTTCTATCCAAAGATCGACATAAATAATGACATCATCGACTTCTCGAGCCATCTCTCTCCGCTATATACTACCGGATTGAAGGACACTACCTCCACCTTCTTCTTCTATCATGCCACAAACACCGACATGAGATCTAAACTCTTTTAGTCTCCGCACTCAACCACCACTATCTCTGGATCTCACACTATGGGGCTCGGTATAATCTCTACCGATTAACCGATCCTTCACCGACTACCAGACGCTCTCTATTTTCTCTTGACATCTACAAAAACACAAAAGTTTGATTAGTACATCATCAAGAGAATAATAAAAACACATAACATTTATAATGCATTTTTATAAGGTTAACTTCCATCTTTTATTCTTAGACTTTTCTTAAGGTTATAACTTAAGGTTTTATTTCCCCCCTTAAGTTTTATAACCTAATGCTTTGATACCAACCTGTGACGACCCCAAATTCGGGTATCTTCCAACCCAACAGATGGTGCTACATGGTGCTACAGTTCACATAAACATTCAATTGAAATGCCTCAAAAGAACGGATATGTCTTATATATATAAAAAGATTATTTACATACCCCAGGTTCTTTACAACCAATACATCTTCCTTTGTCATAATATCAAATATTATTCTTACAAAACCTATACTATTACATATGTAATCTACGGGTTCGCCTTTAGCCTTCCCTTTATCCTCGCTTTTCCATCCATCTATCTGCCTCGGCCTTAGCTACATTCATATGGTTCAAGCAAGAATGAGCCTAACTAGCTCAACAAGTACAACAATTCTAATTAAACTAGCATGCTTGAAACAATAGAATCGTATATCTTCAATAACTGAACAATAGTTACGAAGTACTATCGATGATTCAAAATAGCACTTCTTTTCATTCAAAACGTTTTACAACAACAATATTCAGTAAAACATCAATTCCGGTTCAAGACCGTAAGTATTTCATAAGTACTTTGAAAAGGACATCCCCAAGACTAAGTCCGTAAGTCCCAAGATAGCTTACGAGCACGTCTAGGTGATCAGCCTATAATACTCTATGTTGATCAATACTACATTCATTAAACGTGTATACTTTTAAGTTGTGGCAACCTCACATGCTCTGTCGCTTGACGACAAAACAATTTAGCATATTCAGTCTACTTTTGAAAACCACAACAATATTAGTTTGGTAAATCATTATACTTACTTGAAAGATTAAAATAATCCAACATATCGTAAGTCTAGCCGAAGGAATTGGCGTCGACTTCATCAGACATTAACTCATGCGAAGAATACATGAATCACAAAGACTTATCCAAAACGAACTGGAACAAGGGTTAGAATACTTGCCTTTAGCTTCTGCTTACAGATATAACACATGCACTTTAAGTCTTTAGGGTCTCTACAGTAAATGATAACATCACATAGCAAATTAGGTCATGAATAAGCATACATGGTTTCTAAAGAATCTTACCCTTCTTCTCAATCTAATTACGTATTAGATTAATTAGAATTTGTTCCGGCGTTCCGTTATGTCATTCTTACATTCATATGTAATTGACTTAACTTAACCCTAAGTGTTCATACTTAAGGCTTAATTATGTCTTAACAATGTTTCATTAAGATCCTTATGTAAGTGTTCATCAAATTCTTCTTCATATTCAACATGTAAACCTCTTTCATTATCTAGGTCATGAGGTCGGCACTCACTACTACCGACTATTACTCTTGGTGTCGAGCCACACACACCTATTATTGCTTAGAAATCGACTCGGCCACACAAATGTGAAGTCCCTTTATTACTTATAATGCAATGCACAATGAAGTTTGCAGGGGCTGAGGCTCACTTTGGCATGCCAAGGCCAAATAATTGGCTTGAGTCGCTGCGCACACATGGACTCTGTGCCACAGAAATGTTTGACAGATTTTTCAAATGGTGAGATTCCTGGACTCATAACTCCTTCGTTATAAGTTCGAATTGGCTCGTTCAAAAGCCTACGGTTCACAAATTACATACTCTACGTGTTCATGCAAGAATTTTATCTATTCGACTTCGTTTGCTAAAATTACACCTATTAGTCCATTTTTAACGAAACGATAAACGTTCGCGAACGTTCAACGATCATTTCTTCGTTCTAAGTCAGAATCCGACCATTTTCGAGTCCGCAACTCTATAATGCCAAATACGACTTGTCTCCATCGAAAACCAACGTTTCCGAGTTCAACCACAAAATACGACTTCCATTCCGAGAATTTCATGAATTCGACAATTATCGTACAATCGTGTGAATTCCGGCAAAACTCCATTACTAGTGATTTGTTCATCATTCTAAATACATTCATTTCATTATCTAGACATCTTAACTTATGTGATACAACAACTTATATAAAAATTTGGTTATGGCTTATTCTTCATAAGCTCATAACTTAACAATTTCCTTACTACATGATTTTCATTTCATTATAACTTATTATTAATTTAATTCTTTTACTCAATGTCCTCACATCTTATCCAACATACCAATTCATATGACAATCATATGACAAGTTCATCATACGTTAATAAATTATCTAGGTTCAAATTACTTATTCATAACATTGTTCGGCTTAAGTCCATTGCTTATTTACTTCTCTTATGTTCTTAGCATCTAAGTTCATTTAGATTACACTTCTCTTATCACCCTACTATGTTAGAGATAGAAGAGACAAGATCAATTACCTTTGAAGACTACTTGTACTTCTCTCTTCTTTGAGAATCTAGCAAAGGATGTGTTGGCTTATAAAGTGCTTATTCTCTCTAACACTTAAGTTAATTTGTATTGGATGAAACTTGAACAATGAATAATGACTTGCAACTTCTTCTATTTATAGGAGAGCCAAGGTGAGGGCATACTAGTCATTAATTAACTCACCTCCTCAACTAACCTCTTTACTATTCATCTACTTAACCACTAAGTAATCTTGCTAGCCACTCCTTTTTCTTGCTCATCACAACACTTGATCATCACATAAAGTACTTACCCACTACTACACCCATGGGTTCCCCCATGGATCCTATTTAATTAATGGATCCTCTATTGGGCTTGGTTATTAAATTAATTAACTTATCTTTGGGCTTGCTTTGATTTACTTTGGACTTATCTTAATAAACACTTGGGCTAGATATTGCTACAACTTGGGCTTGTCCCTTAATGGTTAATGAGCTTGCACATCCCACTAAATTATACAAGTTCATTCCTTAGACATTAATTTCCCAATGTTCTTAATTTAAGTCCGCATACGAATTATTACGTTTTTCATATTTAGATTATTATTACATATTCCATCTCGCCTCGATATTATAGCGTTACATATTTCTCGGAAGTTGAAAAATAATTCCCGAGCGATAAATGATGAATAGTGTTTTTCGTAAACTTTCTCGAAAAACTTTTATTTTCGTCTTGGAAATTCAAACACCTTATGTGAGACCCCAGATTTTATGAATAAAGATTTAATTTTCTCGAAATAATTTTTCTAAATATTATGGTGTGGATTTGATATAATGTTATAGTTGTGGGTAATAATTATAAATTTTTCAAAGTACGCAAGTTGTTATATAATATTCGATTGGTCGGGGAATATTTTTTTTGTCAGGGAATATCCATACGACGGTACAATCATTGGTGGACCCCACAATGTAATTATTATTGTCGATTGAGAAAAACGACAAAAAATACTTTATGAAAATAACTATTAAAGTTTTACCGTTAATCTGTTGAAACACCAAAAAGTTAAAAGTACAAGAATACGCTATTGTCAGATAAGTAGTAAACCAGGTATTGATTATTGATGCTTACGTGAGAAGTCACTCGCTTATACTCAATTATTGCTACAAGAATTGTTTTGCATCATATCTCTCATATTATTGATTCAATTATTATCACAAAGATCATCTCGCATAATATTTATTATTATTAAATCAATAATTGAGACGACAAAGTTATTCATATTATTATTTGCAATATTGACAATGTCTAAAAGTTCTATCAAGGAGAGGTTTGGTCACCTAATTGCGCGCCAATAAGGAGAAATCCTTATCTGAAAGCCCCCTTTTCCTGGGAACGACCTGGTTGTTAAATATTGTGAGTTATAATATTAATGATGAATAAGTTGTGTTGATTAAAGATGAAATTGATTGTTCCATTGTATTGTGATTATTAGTGTTAGTGGAAATTGACATTTATTTCGATGATAATTGATGTCTGGAGGTTATATTGTTCATTCGGGTATTCGGAGCACTTTTTGTGTCGGAGTACTATTCATGAGTTACTATTCATAAGTTACTATTCATGAGTTACTATTCACAAATTACTATTCACGAGTTACTATTCACGAGTTATTATTCACGGGGTACTATTGATTCACATCCTTATACTATTAGGGGTGGTGGTGCAAAATTGATAATACTTGCATGACTAAGTTAAAAATGGAGGTATAGTTGAAGGTACTATACTGTAATTAATTTTTTCACATGATTATCCTATTTATTCACATGATTATACTATTTATTCACATGATTGTACTATTGAATCACATGATTTACTATTAGGGGAGTTGGTGCAAGATTGATAATACTTGCAGGACTAAATTAAAAATAAAGAAAAAGAGGAAGGTATTATAATGTAATATTTCGAGCCCCAAAACGTTCAATTATCGAAACTATATTTTCCTATAAATAGAAGCTCATTCTTCCTTCATTTCTCATCAATTCACAAAAGCTTTAGAGCAATTATTATAGAGAGAAAGAAGAAAAGTATTCTGCTACTTCACTACTCCTATATCTAGTACTCTTCTTTTTAAGGTAGGGAATATTATTTGTTGTACTCATAAGGGGTATTCTTTCTTTCTTATTCATGAAGAGAACTTTTGTTATTCCATTCTTTATTATTCTGTTGGAATAACCTGTATACGCGGGATACCCTATACTTGGTGAAATTCTTCTGTTATTTCATTCTTTATTATTATCTGTTGAATATCCTCATCATGCGTTTTTTACGCCGGAAACCTGGTTCCGCCTTTATTATTATTCTGTTGAATATCCTCGTTTACGCATGCATTCGCTTTTACGCCGACCTGTTCCCTCTTTATTGGTATTTTATTGGAATAACCTGTCTATGCGAAGTACCGCGTGCATGGTGATTTCTGTTATTATTCCGTTCTTTATTATTATTCTGTTGGAACATCCTCGCTCTGTGTTTTTACGCATGACCGGTTCCGTTATTATTATTCTCATTGGAATAACTCGCGTCTGCTAAGTACCGCATGCATGGTGATTTCTTTTGTTATTCCAATCTTTATTATACTCAGTTGATTAAAACTTTAACTTCCATACTCCATGAAATTAGTGGAATATCCTTGATATTTGCGCTTCATCCAGTATCTTTTCATGGAAATATTCCTCTGAGCATTCTTGAATTTTACTCTACAAAGCAGTATCATGTTGACAATTTGGACGTTATTAGTTCCGGGATAAATTAATTCTTGAACTTGTTTTTATTGAATTCCTATATCATTGTCATCATTCTCATGCTTATATTTTGTTGAAAGTCATCTGTGGCCTGTAGTGCATAGATGAACTTGGTATGATTATGACTAGGGATTATTTGGTGTAATCATGACCGTAATGTTACAAATGATGTGGAAAATGTCCTCATTGGCCCGTAGTGCATTGATGGAAAGTTTTTGGTATGATTATGGCTATGGATTCTCTTCGGCCAAGGGTGTAAAGATGAATTATTTTATGGCAAGATCAGGACCGTTGATGAAAACATGATTATCTTTAGCCGTAGTGCATGGATAATTCGTGGTCGTGATACTAAAGAATATCCTTGGCCGTAGTGCAGGGGTGATTCGATGATGTGGATTATTTATTAAGTTGAGTCCCAAATGATAAAAGTGATGAAAAACCTTTTAAATCATAAAAGATAGTAGATTTTATTATCTACTTGACTCTTTTAATGGATTGCTTATTCCGCTGCAGTTAAACTTGATGTTTGTTATATTGTATCAGTTTAATACCGTTTAAGGCTAATGATAATTTATTCTTCATTATCTTAGTCATAAAATTTTTACTGGGCTAGTTGAGCTCACCCTTTCTTTCACTGTTCTCTTCAAGAAATGAGAATATAGCTGGGATGAGTCGGGGAATGGAGTGATGGTCCTAGATGATAGCATTAGTAGTCCTCACTATTCTGTGAAATAGTGTGATAATAATTGTAATGAGGACTCCTTTTGAGTTTGTATACTCTCTAGTAGACAATATTTATATTCAAACTCATAGTTTATGTTTTGTCGTATTGTACACTACAATTATATTATTAAGTTGTATTTGAATTATGTACCATATATCTGGTAACTCAAGAAGGGTGATGTATACCTAATTTTGGGGGCATCACAGTTGGTATCAAAGCTTAGGGATATGATCCCTGGCTAAAATGTGAGACTAGAACTAGGAGGGGAGAGACAGGGAATTCCTTTGCAAGTATGACCTACTTAAATTTATTTGGTATTTAATTGGTCGGTCAGAGTATAGGGATAATATGTGATATATTAATTAACCCTTGTTTTATGACAGTGTTTGAAAATGGCATATGAAAATGCTGAGATAAGTAATGAAGCACATGAGAGCGTTGAGTCAGCTCAACCAAAAGGTAACGACCAACAACACGATAATAATCATATTTGGTAGGCAACGGCCATCTAACAATGATAACCATCGTGGGGGAAATTATCATGCCAAGAATGGTAACCACTTCGGTGGTAATCATGGCCAAGATAATAGAAGTGAAAATTTCAAGAAGAGAAGGTCATTTAGCTCGATTTTGTCGTATAGTGAAGTTAAGACCAGCTGGAACGGTGGCACCAAAGGCAGATACGGACAAAACAAAGTCGGTGGTTTTAGGAAGAGCATTTTTCATGACTTCTTAAAAAGCGAGTGACCCGAAAGAAGTTAGCACAGGTTAGTTAATTATAAATTCTTGCGAAGTCTATATCTTATTAGGTACCGGTTCTACCCATTCTTTTATCTCTCTTGCTTGCGCTCAACGTTTAAATTTGACTTCGGAGAAATTAGACTTTGACTTATTGGTTGAAACTTCGATAGTAGAAAACTTCGTTACCTCCAATGTTTATTAATCTTGTTGATTCAAATCGACACTTTCACGTTACCTGTCAATCTTATCTCTTTGAAAATACTTACCTTTGATGCAATTTTTAGAAATTGATTGGTTAACTACTCATCATGATTTTCGTAAGGTTGTTAGCTTTCATATTCCTAACCAACCTGTTATGCGAATTCAAGAAACCAAACCACTAAAGTCAATCATTGTCATATCAAGTCATAAGTAAAGAGCCTCGGTCCGTTCTTTGTTGACTTCCTTGTGTGGAATGCACCGAAGCCAGACTTTTTGTAGGCAACACTATGAATGATGATGAAATGTTGATAGGTATCAATGTGACGTGTTGCCCAAGTCTTGGATGAGAGTCACAGTTTTGAATGATATTTCTATTGTTAATAAATTTCCTTAGGTATTCTTGAAGACTTCTTAGCCTACCCCTAGAGCGTGAAATCGAATTTTGTATTGACCCCAGTACAAAACCCATTTCTAAAACCCTCCAATATATCTTCAACTAAAATGAACGTAACATGCGCCAAAGACGTTGGCTTGAGCTGTTGAAGATTACGATCGTACCATTCAATACCATCGTGGAAAAGCGAACGTGTTAGCTGACGCGTTGAGTAGAAGATCGTATGCGTTTACGAGTGCGATGTTGTTAACACAAAGACCCATTTCGTACGACTTACAAATGATGAAGATAGAGTTAAAGACTCTAGGAACCCACGTGAAGATAATGAATATACGATTAGAATTGACTTTAATCGATAAAGTTAAATCCGCTCAAGCTACACACCCGGAGCTGATGAATGAAGAATGTTCAAGAGGGCGTTATTCTAGAAGCAAGAATCGACGAAAAGAGGAAATCTCAACCCTCGATTTAATTGGCCCATTTGAAATCCTCGATCGAGTAGGAACTGTGGCTTATAGACTCGTTTTACCGTCAAGTATGTCGCGTGTTCATAACGTATCGATGTTACGTAAATATTTGGATGACCCGAACCACATTATTAATTTAGAACCGGATGAGATAGCGGACGATTTAACGTATGAGGAGATACGCGTTAAAATCTTGGATAAGAAGGATTATATTCGACACTCAAAGGTTATACCTCAAGGGTTGGAATTTGAAGTGAGGTCAAGGTATCCTCACCTGTTCGGCATACCAGGTAAGTACGTAAATTTCGAGGGCAAAATTTCATAAGGAGGGGAGATTGTGAGACCCCAGATTTTATGAATAAAGATTTAATTTTCTCGAAATAATTTTTAAAATATTATGGTGTGGATTTGATATAATGTTATAGCTGTGGGTAATATTTATAAATTTTACAAAGTACGCAAGTTGTTATATAATATTCGATTGGTCGGGGAATATTCTTTTTGTCGGGGAATATCCGTATGATAGTACAATCATTGGTGGACCCCACAACAGAATTATTGTCTGATTGAGAAAACGACAAAAATACTTTATAAAAATAACGGCGGAAGTTTTACCGTTAATCGTTGAAACACCCTAGTGTTAAAAGTACAAGAATACGCGTGGTCGCATAAGTAGCACACCTGTATTGATTATTGATGCTTACGTGAGAAGTCACTCGCTTATACTCAATTATTACTACAAGAATTGCGTATCATATCTCTCTATATTATCGATTCAATTATTGTCACAAAGATCATCATCGATAATATTTATTATTATTAAATCAATAATTGAGACGACAAAGTTATTCATATTATTATTTGCAATATTGACAATGTCTAAAAGTTCTATCAAGGAGAGGTTTGGTCACCTAATTACGCTACCAATATAGGAGAAATCCTTATCGAAAAGCCCCTTTTTCCCGGGGAACGACCTCGGTTGTTAAATATTGTGAGTTATAATATTAATGATGAATAAGTTGTGTTGATTAAAGATGAAATTGATTGTTCCATTGTATTGGGATTATTAGTGTTAGTGGAAATTGACATTTATTTCGATGATAATTGATGTCTGGAGGTTATATTGTTCACTCGGGTATTCGGAGCACTTTTTGTGTCGGAGTACTATTCACGAGTTACTATTCACGAATTACTATTCACGAGTTATTATTCACGAATTACTATTCACGAGTTACTATTTATGAGTTACTATTCACGAGTTATTATTCACGGGGTACTATTGATTCACATTCTTATACTATTAGGGGTGGTGGTGCAAAATTGATAATACTTGCATGACTAAGTTAAAAATGGAGGTATAGTTGAAGGTACTATATTGTAATTAATTTTTTCACATGATTATACTATTTATTCACATGATTATACAATTTATTCACATGATTGTACTATTGATTCACATGATTTACTATTTGGGGTGTTGGTGCAAGATTGATAATATTTGCAGGACTAAATTAAAAATGAAGAAAAAGATAAAGATATTATACTGTAATATTTCGAGCCCCAAAACATGCAATTATCGAAACTATATTTTCCTATAAATAGAAGCTCATTCTTCCTTCATTTCTCATCAATTCACACAAGCTTTAGAGCAATTATTATAGAGAGAAATTATAGAGAGAAAGAAGAAAAGTATTCTGCTACTTCACTACTCCTATATCCAGTACTCTTCTTTTTAAGGTAGGGAATATTATTTGTTGTACTCATAAGGGGTATTATTTCTTTCTTATTCATGAAGAGAACTTCTGTTATTCCATTCTTTATTATTCTGTTGGAATAACCTGTATACGTGGGATACCCTATACTTGGTGAAATTCTTTTGTTATTTCATTCTTTATTATTATGTTAGAATATCCTCGTCTTATTATTCGCTTTCTCGTACCGACATTCCGTTCCGCCTTTATTATTATTCTTTGAATATCCTCATTATTATTCTCGCCGCGCGCTTTTACGCCGCACTGGTTCCGCTTTTTTATTGGTATTCTGTTGGAATAACTTTGCCTTTTAGTATTCTGCTAACTCCGCTACAAGCGTGCATGATGATTTCTGTTATTATTCCGTTCTTTATTATTCTATTGGAACATCCTGTCTGTGCTTTACGCATGACTTGGTTCCATTAATATTTATTCTGCTGGAATAACCTGTCTATGCGAAGTACCGCATGCATGGTGATTTCTTTTGTTATTCCAATCTTTATTACACTCAGTTGATTAAAACTTTGACTTCCATACTCCATGAAATTAGTGGAATATCCTTGATATTTGCGCTTCATCCAGTATCTTTTCATGGAAATATTCTTCTGAGCATTCTTGAATTTTACTCTACAAAGCAGTATTATGTTTACAATTTGGACGTTATTAGTTCCTGGATAAATTAATTCTTGAACTTGTTTTATTGAATTCCTATATCATTGTCATCATCCTCATGCTTATATTTTGTTGAAAATCATCTGTAGCCTATAGTGCATAGATGGACTTGGTATGATTATGACCAGGGATTATTCAGTGTAATCATGACCGTAATGTTACAAATGATGTGGAAAATGTCCTCATTGGCCCGTAGTGCATTGATGGACAGTTTTTGGTATGAATATGGCTATGGATTCTCTTCGGCCAAGGGTGTAAAGATGAATTATTTTATGGCATGATCAGGACCGTTGATGAAAACATGATTATCTTTAGCCGTAGTGCATGGATAATTCGTGGTCGTGATACTAAAGAATATCCTCGGCCAGAAAAGCGTAAGTGATTCGATGATTTGGATTATTTATTAAGCTAAGTCCCATCGATAAAAGTGATGAAAAACCTTTTAAATCATAAAAGATAGTAGATTTTATTCTCTACTTGACTCTTTTAATGGATTGCTTGTTCCGCTACAGTTAAACTTGATGTTTGTTATATTGTATCAGTTTAATGCGATTTAAGGCTAATGATAATTTATTCTGCATTATCTTAGTCATAATATTTCTTACTGGGCTAGTTGAGCTCACCCTTTCTTTCACTGTTCTCTTCAAGAAATGAGAATATAGCTGGGATGAGTTGGGGAACGGAATGATGGTCCTAGATGATAGCATTAGTAGTCCTCACTATTCTGTGAAATAGTGTGATAATAATTGTAATGAGGACTCCTTTTGAGTTTGTATACTCTCTAGTAGACAATATTTGTATTCAAACTCACAGTTTATGTTTTGTTGTATTGTACACGACAATTATATTATTAAGTTGTATTTGAATTATGTACCATGTATCTGGCGACTCAAGATGGGTGATGTATACCTAATTTTGGGTGCGTCACAGTTGGTATCAAAGCTTATGGATATGATCCCTGGCTAAAATGTGAGACTAGAACTAGGAGGGAAGAGATGGGGAATTCCTTCGCTAGTATGACCTACCTAAGTTTATTTGGTATTTAATTGGTCGGTCAGAGTATATGGATAATATGTGATATGTTAATTAACCCTTGTTTTATGACAGTGTTTGAAAATGGCATATGAAAATGCTGAGATAAGCAATGAAGCACATGAGACCGTTAAGTCACTTCAACCAAAAGGTAACACGATAATAATCATCATCTGGTGGTAAGTCAAAATAAAAGGAATTTCCTTTATTTATTATTTTGAAATAGTAAGGGTTGATTTGATTAATGTGGATAGTTAAGGGTTAAATACGCAAATATTTCAAAATAAGCAAGTGGTTATAAAATATTCATCATTGTTTGGGAATATTCGTTTGTCGTCGTGGAATATTCGATCGCTCGGGAATATTCGTACGACGCCTGCCAGCCCATGTGTGGCCCCATAACGGAAAGTTATTGGATGAGGAAACGACAAAGTTTGGGTGGTTATAAATAACGCCGTTGTTACCAAGTTCGCTGAATACCCGATGGTTAAAATACAGAGAATACGCTGATGTCTGTCGCAGACAAGAAAGATGCTACAGTATTGCACAAGATTGTTGAATTATTGATCCTTACGTGAAGAAGGCACTACTCAATAATTATTACAAATAATTACTTGCTCAAGATTTTATTTTATTGATTCAATAATTGTTTGCGTTGGTATTTTATATTATTATTTGCTTTCAATAATTGTCATCGCATTAAAGATTTCCTATTATCGGATCAATAATTCATATTATTTGAATAATATTATTAGATAACATTATTGGCAATGTCTAGAAAGTTCTGTCTAAGGAGAGGTTTGGTCACCTAATTGCGCACAAGAAGGAGAGATCCTTATTGAAAGCCCCTCTTTCCCGGGAAATGTTCTGGGTTATAAATGTGATTCGTAATATTATTTGTGAATAATTAATTATTGATTCATATGATAAGGAAATATTTATTTTATATGAATATAAATGATGGATTTATTTATGTGGTTATTAATGAAGGAATTAATGTTGAGGTGTTTTATCAAGATTTTATCTGGATTGAGGTATTAAAAATCAAATCGTGGTTTTTGAGATATATTAAGGGGTTATAATTTTTAATCCGAATCGTTGGATTGTGGTAATTTTTGGGTATGTTATACATACATAAGTTGAGTATATGTCCACAAATTTTGAACCGTTAAAAATGCACGAATGATTTGTTGTGAATTTTAAGAGGTGTCGGATTCGAAAATTAGGTTTATAATTGATTATGGTGGAAAATTCTAGAATTGAGTGGGCCCCACTTGTGGTTGGTGAAAAATGTGCTGAATTTTATTTCAAATGTGGTGGGTGGCAATAGTAGCAAGTAAAGCCATCAGTAGTAGTCGTCAAGTCAAGCTTTACATGCTAACATTTTCCTATAAATAGAGGGCTAAGTTAGAATTGAAAATCACACCGTAAACAAAGTTTTCTCTTTCTCTCTCTATATTATTGAGCGATTTTGTGAGTATTTAGATACTTTGAGAGTTGTTGTCAAGATAAGTTTCATTCAAAGATCACTTCCGCCTTTCCTTCCGGCACTGATTCTTTGAGGTAAGGGATATTATTTTTTTTCGTAATGATATTGTTTCTTCAATATCATTATGCTGAAATATTAGTTGGAACTTTTTATCAAATTTGGAACTTTTTCATGTCGGGTTACTATTCATGAGTTACTATTCACGAGTTACTATTCATGAGTTACTATTCACGAAGTTACTATTCACGAGTACTATTCATGAATCGTGAAAATGTTTTTTTGTGGAATTTCTATCTTTTGGTGTCGGTTACTATTCACGATACTCATTACATTATTCACGTATACTACTATTCACTTAATCGGCACTATTCAATCTAAAATGAAAATTTTTCTTTTCGCCTAAAATATCTATTCGGATACTAACTTTGATTGTATCCATGTTTTGATCATTCTTGAATTTTACTTCACTATGATTATTTATGAAGTATTTTTGAACCTGGATTGTTTAAAAGTACGAATCCATAATATTTGTCATTTTGTTTCAATCGATTCGCTTCTTTAAAAGTATTTTTCATCATCCTCGCCTTAAATGATGATATTATTGAATATCTTTGGCCTTTGTAGTGCAAAGATGAATGATTTCTGAAGAATATCTTTGGCACAGAAGTGCAAAGATGAATAATTTCGATGAATATCTTTGGCCTCAGTAGTGCAAAAGATGAACAGTGTTTAAATGAACATGACCGATCGATGAATATCTTTGGCCCAGAGTGCAAAGATGAACAGTGTTGAGATGAACATGACCGAATCGATGAATATCTTTGGTCTTTAGTGCAAAGATGAACAAAAGTTGAGATGAATACGATGGATCGATGAATATCTTTGGCTGTAGTGCAAAAGATGAATATTTGATTTGAGATGAATATTGATTGATGTTACAGGATAAAATATTGATGATGGACCTGTTAAATTCATAGATTATAGTAGATTTCATTCTCTACGTAACTCTTCTATGAATTATTATTTCATTGCTAATATTGATCCGAAACTTGTCATCATTGTATTCTATCGATTTTTTCTGTTGGAGACTAACGATAATTTGTTGTATATTATCTTAGTCATAGTATTCTTTACCGGGCTAGTTGAGCTCACACTTTTCCTTGTTGTTCCATTTTGGTGGGTAATGGAATGAAGGTTCTAGAGAGAGTTGTTTAGTAGTCCACCAAAAATAATAATGTATCAATAAATGTGATGAGGATTTATTTGAGTATAATTATTGTCTAGAAGATAATATTTGTACTAAAACAAAATATTTGTGGTTTGGATGGAATGCCTTTTCATGACTTATCATGCCAAAAACAAGATAATAGAAGTTTCAAGAAGACCCGCTCGAAAAGTTAGCACCAAATTTGAATGGTGTTAAAGGCGGATTATAAATTGTGAAAGAGCGCTTTTTCACGACTTCTTAAAAGCAAGTCTATATCTTATTGCGAAGTCTATATCTTATTAGGTACCGGTTCTACCCATTCTTTTATCTCTCTTGCTTGCGCTCAACGTTTAAATTTGACTTCGGAAAAATTAGACTTTGACTTATTTGTTGAAACTTCGATAGTTGAAACCATCGTTACCTCCAATGTTTATTAATCTTGTTGATTCAAATCGACACTTTCACGTTACCAGTCAATCTTATCTCTTTGAAAATACTTGCCTTTGATGCAATTTTTAGAAATCGATTGGTTAACTACTCATCATGATTTTCGTAAGGTTGTTAGCTTTCATATTCCTAACCAACCTGTTATGCGAATTCAAGAAACCAAACCACTAAAGTCAATCATTGTCATATCAAGTCATAAGTAAAGAGCCTCGGTCCTTTCTTTGTTGACTTCCTTGTGTGGAATGCACCGAAGCCAGACTTTTTGTAGGCGACACTGTGAATGATGATGACAAGTTGATAGGTATCAATGTGACGTGTTACCCAAGTCTTGGATGAGAGTCACAGTTTTGAATGATATTTCTATTGTTAATAAATTTCCTTAGGTATTCTTGAAGACTTCTTAGCCTACCCCTAGAGCATGAAATCGAATTTTGTATTAACCCCAGTACAAAACCCATTTCTAAAACCCTCCAATATTTCTTCAACTAAAATGAACGTAACATGCGCCAAAGACGTAGGCTTGAGCTGTTGAAGATTACGATCGTACCATTCAATACCATCTTGGGAAAACGAACGTGTTAGCTGACGCGTTGAGTAGAAGATCGTATGCGTTTACGAGTGCGATGTTGTTAACACAAAGACCCATTTCGTACGACTTACAAATGATGAAGATAGAATTAAAGACTCTAGGAACCCACGTGAAGATAATGAATATACGATTAGAATTAACTTTAATCGATAAAGTTAAATCCGCTCAAGCTACACACCCGGAGCTAATGAATGAAGAAGGTTCAAGAGGGCTTTATTCTAGAAGCAAGAATCGACGAAGAGAGGAAATCTCAACCCTCGATTTAATTGGCCCATTTGAAATCCTCGATCGAGTAGGAACTGTGGCTTATAGACTCGTTTTACCGTCAAGTATGTCGCGTGTTCATAACGTATCGATGTTACGTAAATATTTGGATGACCCGAACCACATTATTAATTTAGAACCGGACGAGATAGCGGATGATTTAACGTATGAGGAGATACGCGTTAAAATCTTGGATAAGAAGGATTATATTCGACACTCAAAGGTTATACCTCAAGGGTTGGAATTTGAAGTGAGGTCAAGGTATCCTCACCTGTTCGGCATACCAGGTAAGTACGTAAATTTTGAGGGCGAAATTTCATAAGGAGGGGAGATTGTGAGACCCCAAATTTTATGAATAAAGATTTAATTTTCTAAAATAATTTTTTTAAATATTATGGTGTGGATTTGATATAATGTTATAGTTGTGGGTAATATTTATAAATTTTGCAAAGTACGCAGTTGTTATATAATATTCGATTGGTCGGGAATATTCTTTTTAATCGAGGAATATCCGCATGCACTTGTACAATCATTGGTGGACCTCATGATAGAATTATTGTTTGATTGAGAAAACGACAAAAAATACTTTATAAAAATAACATATGAAGTTTTACCGTTAACTGTTGAAACACCCTTGTTAAAAGTACAATGAATACGCGTGGTTGCATAGTAGCACACACCAGATTGATTATTGATGCTTACGTGAGACGTCCACTCGCTTATACTCAATTATTACTACGTAAATTGCTGCATCATATCTCTCATATTATTGATTCAATTATTGTCACAAAGATCATCTCGTGATAATATTTATTATTATTAAATCAATAATTGAGACGACAAAGTTATTTATATTATTATTTGCAATATTGACAATGTCTAGAAGTTCATCAAGGAGAGGTTTGGTCACCTAATTACGCCGCCAATAAGGAGAAATCCTTATCGAAAAGTCCCCTTTCCGGAACAACCTCGTTGTTAAATATTGTGAGTTATAATATTAATGATGAATAAGTTGTGTTGATTAAAGATGAAATTGATTGTTCCATTATATTGGGATTATTAGTGTTAGTGGAAATTGACATTTATTTCGATGATAATTGATGTCTGGAGGTTATATTGTTCACTCGGGTATTCGGAGCACTTTTTGTGTCGGAGTACTATTCACGAGTTACTATTCACGAATTACTAGTCACGAGTTATTATTCACGAATTACTATTCACGAGTTACTATTTATGAGTTACTATTCACGAGTTATTATTCACGGGGTACTATTGATTCACATTCTTATACTATTAGGGGTGGTGGTGCAAAATTGATAATACTTGCATGACTAAGTTAAAAATGGAGGTATAGTTGAAGGTACTATATTGTAAATAATTTTTTCACATGATTATACAATTTATTCACATGATTGTACTATTGATTCACATGATTTAATATTTGGGGTGTTGGTGCAAGATTGATAATACTTGCAGGACTAAATTAAAAATGAAGAAAAAGATGAAGGTATTATACTGTAATATTTCGAGAGCCCCAAAACATGCAATTATCGAAACTATATTTTCCTATAAATAGAAGCTCATTCTTCCTTCATTTCTCACCAATTCACATAAGCTTTAGAGCAATTATTATAGAGAGAAATTATAGAGAGAAAGATGAAAAGTATTCTGCTACTTCACTGCTCCTATATCCAGTACTTTTCTTTTTAAGGTAGGGAATATTATTTGTTGTACTCATAAGGGGTATTCTTTCTTTCTTATTCATGAAGAGAACTTCTGATATTCCATTCTTTATTATTCCGTTGGAATAACCTATATACGCGGGATACCCTATACTTGGTGAAAATCTTTTGTTATTTCATTCTTTATTATTATGTTGGAATATCCTCGTTTACGCTGCTTTTACTGGGACCGGTTCCGCTTTTATTATTATTCTCATTGAATATCTCGTACATGCGCTTTTACGGGACCAGTTCCCTCTTTATTGGTATTTTATTGGAATAACTCGCCTATGCCAAGCACCGCGCGTGCATGGTGATTTCGTTATTATTCGCTTCTTTATTATTCTGCTGAACATCCTCGTCGTGCTTTTACGCATGACCCGTTCCGTTAATTATTATTCTCATTGAATAACTCGTCTATCTGCAAGTACGCATGCATGGTGATTTCTTTTGTTATTCCAATCTTTATTACACTCAGTTGATTAAAACTTTGACTTCCATACTCCATGAAATTAGTGGAATATCCTTGATATTTGCGCTTCATCCAAAGATCTTTTTCATGGAAATATTCTTCCCGAGCATTCTTGAATTTTACTCTACAAAGCAAAGATCATGTTGACAATTTGGACGTTATTAGTTCCTGGATAAATTAATTCTTGAACTTGTTTTATCGCTGAGACTCGGCTTAATAAATAATCCACATAATCGAATCACCTTTGCACTACGGCCAAGGATATTCTTAAGTATCACGACCACAAATTATTCATATACTACAGGCCAAGGATATTCGTGTATTCACCAATGGTCATGATCATGCCAACAACTGTCCATCAATGCATTACGAGCCAATGAGGACTTTTACCACATCATTTGTAACATTACGGTCATGATTATACCGAATAATTCCTGGTCATAATCATACCAAGTCCATCTATTCACTACGGGCCAAAGATGACTTTCATAACAATATAAGCATGAGAATGGTGACAATGATATAAGAATTCAATTAAAAGAAAGCAAATGATAAATTTTAAAGACTTTAATATTTAATTTATCCAGAATTCAATAATGTCCAAATTGTCAACATGATACTGCTTTGTGGAGTAAAATTCAAGAATAATATTATATCAAAAAGGATTTGGACCGAAAAGAAATCAATTTTTGTCATGAATAGTACCCCGGGTGAATAGTAATCGAGTGAATAGTACTCGTGAATAGTAACTTCGGGAACAGTAACCCTGTGAATAGTACCCCGGCATGAAAAAGTTAAAACTTATCAAGAATGCTCAGAATAATATTTTCATAAAAAGATACTGGATGAAGCGCAAATATCAAGGATATTCTACTAATTTCATGGAGTATAGAAGCTAAAACTTCAACAAAATGAGTATAGAATTTGAAATCTGAAACGAAATAATATTACTTACATACTACAGAGTATGGAAGAATATATTATTTTAAGCGAATATTGAACAAAATAACATCCCTTACCTTGAAAAGAAGAGTATTCCAACTTGTATAGCGGGGATATTCTTGAAGAAAACTTTTACTATTTTCTACGCTCAAAGCTTTCTAAAACTCGAAAGAAATACGCTCAATATTATAGAAGAAGAATTCTCTTATTCTGGTGTGATTTTCAATTCTAACTAAGCATCCTATTTATAGGAGAATGGAAAGAATACTATTTGAATTTAGAAATCACGGACTGCAGAGTGAAGAATGCACAGGCTCTCAACCGACGAAAATTTTCTAAATTTTGATTTTTACTGTACATTACTATGTAATAAAATATTCTAATAAAACAAAAACATTAAATAAAATATAATATATTCTATTTAAAATCAAATAAAACAAAACTTATAATATATATATATGTATATATATATATAAATACTAAATTTATGTAATATATATATATATATATATTATAATAATATAACTCCCTTCCTTTCTTGTAACCTTTCCTCCCTGCCAATTTCAGATTTCCAAAGTCACTTGTAGGCCCCACATGTGGGCCCCACCTTTATTATAAATAAAATACTGAAACATTTTCTACCGATTATTTTGAAAAATGGGTAAATGGTGTCCAACAAATACTTCATAAAAATCCCCTCAATATTTTTAACAACGTTTATTTATATTATTATAACTCGCAATATTAACAACTAGATCGCTCCTCGTGAAAGAGGGGCTTTCCAATAAGGATTTCTCCCTATCATGGCGCCATAATTAGTGACCAAACCCCTTTCCTCGATGTAACTTTCTGACATTGTTAATTATGCATATAATAATTAGAATAACTTGTCATCTCAATTATTGATTTAATAATATATAAAATATTGACAATAATTGAATCAAATAATGTGAGATACTAAGCAACAATTATTGTAGTAATAATTGAGTAAAAATGAGTGACTTCTCACGTAAGCATCAATAATCAAAACCGTGTACTACTATGCAACCACGCGTATTACTGTACTTTTAACACCGGGTATTTTAATAGTTAACAGTAAAACTTTGTTGGGTAAAATCTATATACGCACAAGACGCAAGTATACGTGGTTAATAAGTAATATAGTAATGAATAGAGTATCTTTCTCACGAAGACAAATTAGTAAGAAATTTAACTTCACAATTACCAATTTTCTATTAATCCTAATTCTATTAAACTATTCAATTCAATGATTTAAATTTATAAAAACTAAATTAATAAATAAATAAACTATCGCAAAACAATCTCAAATATCAAAATTCAAAATTTCAATCAAATAATGGAGAATTATACTTATGATTTCATCCTAAGCTTCACTCTGATTTTCAAAACTTTCTTCCAATTCAACTCAATATCCCAATTTATTAATCAAGAACATGAATGTAGTACTAGCCACCTCTCGATGCACTAATACCGTATTAACTTAAATCCACAATTTAGATAGAAACAAATTAAACACCTAAATCAACTAACTCACAATATCTCTATGTGAACTATAATTAAAGAAGGTTTAAGATTAAGTTCTCTATCCGATTACATGCGATGTCAAGCATAACTCTACCTTAACATTAATCAAGAATCTACTACTCACAAAATTCATGACACATGCTATATTAACTAAGTATAGATTTGAATATCCTCTCTCGATTCCATACAAATCCACCAAGAATTGTTGATCATGCAATTTATAAATTCACGCCCACATTAACATAGATAAACTGGAAATAATTTATTGAACTGGAAATCAAAGCTACAAAATCATTTTTTCACCTAAGGATCCATCACAAGCCTAAAAAGTGAATTAGTTCATAACGAATGAAATAAAAACTGAACACTTTAAAGAAAACATCCTTACAGTTACAAATAAAAGACTAAAGAGAAGAATAATGATGAACACCCTTCACGTAGCCTAGAATTGCAATCGTCACGAAAATCTCTTCAAAATACACCTCCCAAGCTTCTTGTGAAAAACTGGAATTAATCTTCGTAATATTCCCTTGTGTGTTGTTAAATTTGTCGTTAGTCGAGTAATCTATGTCCAACACACAAGTCCCAGCCAAAATTCTCCATCAATTAGACTCCATATACAATCCCAAACCTTAGCATCCTTGTCCCAGCAGAGTTCAACAAGCAACATGACACTCAGGATCCGGCACCCCCCGCCCCGGCGGGGGTGCATTCTACTAAATAATATTCTTGAGCATCATGACTTCTTCCTAATGTGCACCAATTGACCCCAAATCATCCTAATTGACTCCAAACATATGTTAAATGCCTCAACAACCATCCTACACATAAAAGAACATCAACAAGTAAAAATGAATATGAACACAAGAAATTAGCAACAAATAAGCATGAAATGGACACCGATTCGTGTATATAAAATCCACTTATCAAAATCCCCCAAACATAAACTGTGCTAGTCCTCGAGCACAAAACAACTAGATGTTATGCAATGCAATGCAATGAAATGAATATGATCTACTTTATATACTTTCGAATCCATCAGTATCGCAGAATCAAGATTATCTTAACGACCTTAGAGAAAACAAGCAACTCTACAATATTAACTATCAAAACCAATCCACAACTCCGTTTTAATCATCAAATCTTAATCCTTTATTACTGGTATAGTGTGCGTGTGTGTTCAACATCTATGATAACTGATACGGACTCAAATCCAATACATAATCAATTTCTTAGAAGAAATCATCCAGTGCAAACTTAAGAATTCCAAAAATAGGCACATTCCAACTAAAACTAAGCAATACCAACTTCAAGGGTTCATGCAGAGTACTTATACTTCTTTTATCTCATTTTTTTTTTCACGGGGGCTTATTGCTCTTTTCCCGTTATTTTCTTTTTCTCTTTTTTTTAGATAGATGGTTGGTGAGTACGTTTTATGCTCCATCTCAAGCTTGTGTTTATGGGGAGTATTTCTCCTCAACCCACCATAAGACTCAACTAGTTTCATTTTTTTTCTCTGAAGCTTATACACCCTACGTTGTCCCTCCAAACTCAGGTTCTTGCATAAATTGTCGTCTTCACTGCCTATCCTTATCGTTTTCACATTTACCCTAACATTATCCTTTAAAAACTATTTATGTATCAATTTGAACTGACCAGTCAACAAAGATGTTATTAGCGTGTTAACCTTTTTGTATACCAGTTTCAAACAAGCGCAAGATTCGACTCATAACAGAAATTATATCACAGTTCTAATAATCAATACTGTATTGGTTAACTTATTCTCAATCTCATCATTAGCCCACAAATCACATGAACTGCAACACTGTTGGACATATGCAAACACAATATTTAACTAATTTTTTTTTAATTTTAGATAACAAAATGCACTATTTACAAAACTAAAAACAATGCAATGACAAAAATAACCTAAGCTACTATGTATGCACCTAAGCTATCATGCAATTCTTTGGAATTTAAAATGACAAAATTTAACCCTAAATACTATATATGCATGCAAACATGAATTTAACTCCCCCAAACTTAAGTAATACAATGTCCTCATTGGATGATTAATCAAAATTAAGTACGTGAGGACTTCCCTGCTATTGCTTAAGTCTGAGATGGTGGTTGTTGAACTTCTTCGTCTGAGTCACTAAGCAGAAACCTCAGCAGTGGCATCGGCTGCTGATATGGAAATTGCGCAGCTGGATTGAAACTCTGAAGCATCGTGTTGAGAGAAGCAAATGACGCGTTCATAGCATCAAACATGTGGTCTTGCCTCACTGCGAGTCACCGCATCTCTCGACGTGCTGCCCTATTATGTGCATTCATTTGACGTTGAAAGTTAAGGAACTGAGGACTGGATATTGCCTCAGTCTGCGGTACCTACTCGGTTCCTTGATCTCTCATAGCCTCATCCTCATCCTCTGAGGTATCTTCAGAGTCAGCTTCGTCCTCTGAAGCTAGTGAAAATATGAAACCCAGTCCTCGAGGATGGGAATCACCCCCGGCCCATACTAAATATCTTGCTATCATTCTGGAGTATAGCAACGTATGTGGCATCTATGTGGGCTCATCGTCAGACCATCTCACACCTGCTTGGCGACACAACCCACATATGAGTGATGTGTGTGGCAAGCCGCCTGGAAAGTTTCCACGTAAGCACCGACGAATGGAGAAACCAATAATGGCCCCGACGTCAAAGAGGAAAACTCGCATAATCGGGTATAGCAGTAACGCCTTCTCTTTGGTCACGTCGGATGTGTGTTGAGATGGATACAGTTTAGCACATAGGAATGTGTACCAAATTTTGCCATACCGGCTTAGATCTTTGCTATGGAACACTGTACCTCCCTTCCGACCTTTGATCCATGTTGTGCCTGGCTTAGTCATTTCCTTGAGTATTTCCTCATAGTCCGGATTAAAATCATGTAGTTAGGTATACTGGCATTGTCGAGGCACCCGCAGCTGATAATAGGTGTTTATAGCATCAGCACTGAACGGGACCAAGCTACCCCGCATAAAAGAGGTGAATGGGGCTTTGTCCTCGGCATTTGCATTAAACTCCTTGACTATGTTGACCACGGTGGGTTTTGGCTCTTCGGTGAATTTATTCCATCCTTTCTGGTAGATTTGAGGCATCATCTCCCCGTCAACAGGATCCGGTGCCAACCCCCGCTCCGGTGTAAGGGCTTTTGTCAACATATAATCATACCGGGTGGCGGTAGCGGCACTCACAAATTTCCAATGATCAAAGGTGCGTGTTGGTTGAGCGGATCGTGAACTCTCTCCCCTTTGGCATTTAGATATTGGTTGCGACACTATCGAATCCGGCTGTTTGAACTCACTGTCAACACACTACCTTCCCCTTACACTTGGTTCACTCAATTTCTCAAACACTTAGTGTGCACAGTGGTGTATCCTCCCTAAATTGAAACCTTGAACTTGCAAAGTGGTGTTCTTGGAATTGATGAATTGGAACACCAAGTAATCACTCGAACTTGATCTCAAATAGCCTCTGTGAATGCCCTAATTCGATAATTGTTGCAGATTTCTGTGAAGAATTTGAGATGAGATGTGGTAATATATAGAGGTGGTGTGATTGGGTGTATTGGTGGATTGAGAAGGTGGGGTAGTGGAAATCAGGGGTACTAGTTGTGGGGATGAGGCTTTGATGGTGGCACAATCATGGCTGAGAAGTAGGAGAAGTGGTATCAGTTGGCATTATAGTGTAGGAAAAGGAGAGTGGGAGTCGTGTGATGTTACTGCCGAATAAGTAAGCCCAGAGTTCAGGACCCCCACCCCTGCGGAGGGTACAAAGCTAATTGAGCCCGCCCCTGCGGACATGCCCACTGTAAGTTGGCCAGTTTTGTCTTCGTTGCCTTCATGCTATGCCACCGAATTAGCATTTTCCCATCCTGCAGGCCATGAAACATGAAAATTATTAGATTGTTGATAAATTTGGGCATGAATGAAAGATTTCCAAGAATTATAGAACGAATCAATAAAAAAATTGATAAACTAAAATCCTAAGCTATAACATAACTAATACGAAAAAATTCAAATGAAAAGAAAAATCAAATAAATAAAAAGAAATGATTGGGTTGCCTCCCAATTAGCGCTTTATTTTAAGTCATTCAGCCTGACTACTCCCTGTTTTATGGTGCGTTATTCAATGTGATGGCGATGACATCGGTGTTGGCGTCGCCACCCCAATAGTGCTTTAAACGTTGACCGTTGACCTTGAATGTTTCTAACGGATTACGACTGAAGAGTTCCACTGCGCCATGAGAGACTACCCGCTTTATAGTGAATGGTCCTGACCATCTTGACTTAATCTTTCCTGGGAACAATCGCAGTCGTGAGTTGAACAAGAGGGCTGATTGACCTGGCTCGAATGTTCGATGCTCAATTTTCTGGTCGTGCCATCTTTTTACCTTTTCTTTGTATAATTTGGAGTTCTCATAGGCGTAAAGGCAAAATTTGTCGAGCTCATTCAGTTGAAGTAGTCTTTTTTCCCCTACAACTACTTGATCAAAATTGAGTTTTTGAACTACCCAATAAGCCTTATGTTGTAGTTCGATCGGTAAGTGACATGCCTTCCCGTACAGTAGTTGATATGGTGACATCCCAATTGGTGTCTTGTATGCAATCCGGTATGCCCATAATGCATCGTCCAACCGAAGTAACCAATCCTTACGACTCAGATTTACTACTTTCTCCAATATTTTCTTGACTTCCCTATTTGACACCTCTGCTTGCCCACTTGTTTGAGGGTGATACGATGTCGCTACTGTGAGACCCCCAAATTCGGGTTACTTGACCCCCGAGTTTGGTGATCACGATCCACAACATAATAACATCTAACTACCCATTCATATAGAAATAGGAATACATAACTCATTAACATAAGTCGTTAATACATAAGTCCCAGGTTTGCTAACCTTAAAATTTCAAACATACCCCTTAGATAAACAAAAAGGGTTTACAATACATCATAATAATAATACTGTTCATTATACTACTCCAGCATCTTGCCTTTGCCTTTTTTCTTCTTCGACCCGCTGGCCTCTTCGTTCCTAGCTGAAATGTTTTATTTATAGCAAGTGTGAGCAACAATTTTGCCCCGCAAGTTAAGACATACAATAAAGGTATAGAAATCAATATCAAGTCTTCTCACATTCTCCGCAACAATAATCTGATAATGAAAGAGTACAACGCTTTCAAAGTTCTACGATATTCTATTGAATAATCAAGAATCAATTCTACGCAATAACAAAGTGGAATGTTTTCCAAATTTATGCTGAGTGATCCATTGGATCTAGAACTTCTACTTTCTCGGGTATCTATCAAAGATTTACTTTGATATATACGCAGGAGTATCAGATAACCATAAAGATTAAATCATACCCCTCTGCAAGTACTTAGAGCCGGCCAACTCCTTGTACTCGATATTATGCATAATACTTAGGTCGCGCGCAATGGTCGATATACGACTTAAAAATTTTGTTCGCTTTATATAAAAGGTTGTTATTCTCAGTCTCAAAATCAAGATTTTGATTTAACAACGAAATACTGTGATTTCAAATTCTATTTACTTATCGATCTAGCCGAAATAATTGGCATCGATTTATTAATAACAATTGAATTCTCTTCTCGAATTTATCAAGTTCTAACAAATGTGCGTCTAGCCAGAAGAATTAGCTAAGACATTTCTCAACATAATTTGACAATAAACAGGAATTATTTGTACTGTCAATTCTATGTTCTACGAATATGAATATTCAACAACAGTTATTCTACAATGGTATATTCTCCAATCAGTAATTCAATTTGAATTATTAAACATGCACTAACTGCGAATAATCAACAATAAATTCCTTGAACATGGTATAATTAGTTATAATTAACCATAATAATTGAATGAACATAACTCAGGGTTGAGTTAGGAAACTTGCCTTCCGCGTTGATTACAGCTACACAAATTTAATTAACTACTTTCGTAAGACCTATATTCAACAATGTCGGTCTCATAAATAGCACAATCATTTATAACACGTAATACTGTATTTTATAGTCAAACTTCTCCTAGACACATTACCACATAGCCACATTAGTGTTTATAAACTATATAAACACTTAACAAGTCTAACTAGTTCTATTCGTCAGTTGGACTTGGTCCATTCTCTGTTTCGTCACCCTATCCGATGATTAACACATTGATTGTCAATTAAACTTGGTCTCTAACTAAGCTTCAATATTATTTTAGATAAGTCAAATATCGCTTTATAATATTTTTCTAAGCTTTTAATAATTTATAAACAATTATTATAATTTATAATAATTTTTAAACACTTAAATTATTTTTAAATGATTTAATTATCAAATAATCTTATTATCATTAATATTTAATAATATAAAAATATTAATGTTATACTTGTCAAAATATAAAAGTTATTATTAATAACTTAAAATATTTTTAAATCATCAATATTCTACTTAAATGATTTTTAAAATAATTAAAATTATTTTTAAATCATCACCATTAATATTTAAATATTAATGAAATTATTATCAAAATATTAAAAGTCATTAATTATAACTTAAAATATTTTTAAATCATTTTCTCATTTTTAAATGATTTTTAAATCATCAATATTTTACTTAAATGATTTTTAAAATAATTAAAATCATTTTTAAATCATCACCATTAATATTTAAATATTAATGAAATTATTATCAAAATATTAAAATTCATTAATTATAACTTAAAATATTTTTAAATCATTTTTCTCATTTTTAAATAATTTTTAAATCAATAAAACCATTTTAATTCATTTATTTAATTAAATAAATAAATAATCTAATATCATTAATATTAATTTATCAATGAGAATTCTCCAAAAATATTGAAAATTATATTTTAAAATCCCAAATATTTTCTAACACTTTATTCTTATTTAAAATTATTTTTAAATCAATAAAATCTTTTTAACTTATTTATTTAATTTAATAATTAAATAAATGTAATATCATTAATATTAATTTATTAATGAAAATTCTCCAAAAATATTAAAAGTCACATTTTATAACTCAAAATATTTTAAATACATTATTCTTATTTAAAATGATTTTTCATAATATTAAATCATTTTTCTCTAATTTATTTAACACACTAATTAAATAAATTAAATACCTCTAATATTTAAATAATTATAAATATTAAAGAAAAATATTCTAATTGGTCAAAAATTATTTTTCATAATTTAAAATAATTTTTAAAACCATTTTTAATAATTTTTATAATTTAATTTCTATCTTTAATTAATTACCGGAAATTTTGAAAATAAAATAATTCAAAACCGCCACTGTAGGCTATAGCGACACTTTACTGTCGTCTTAGGTTTTCTTCAGCCTCAAGAACACTGTCAGACCAGTTTCAAGGGTGTACGTTTGACTCAATTTAATTCTCTTCACAGACATTATTTTGGTTAACTTGAACATCGATGTTGTAGTAGGAATGCCGTACTACCATTATCAATCACTAACTTGGTCATACGACATTACAACAAAGAGATCAGGGCTCTCAAAGTTGCTGTCAGACATGTTCTGGGTTTTCCAGAAACCCAAGCAGTTCAAGGGTCCATTTTGGGTCTCGATTAATTTGGTGTTCTGGTAATCAACTGGTCATTATTATGGTTCAACTACATCATAGTTGTAAGATTCAACCCGGTCAACCATGGTCAGAAATCATGTTCATACACTTTCTGGAAATTCCAGAAAAGTGTTAGCGTTATCAAGTGGGCTACTTTGACCAGCGATTACAACCAGTATATTTGTTGTTTAGAGACACTAAAGGCATGGATCTAGAATACATACAACACACTATAACCTGGTTACACCAACATCAATATATCATATACAGTCTGTCATATTCAAGCGTTACAAAAAGTTGTCAGACGCTGATATTTGATTTCTGGGTTTCCCAGAATACGGCTGGTCAACGTCGGTCAACCGACTTTGACCATTAATAACTTCTGATCTACACCTCCAATGACCCTAATACCATTTGTAGATTAAAGCCCTCATACCAGACTACCAATCCAAAACATCAAACAAGAAAAATCAAAAACATACACGGATCTGTGGCTCCTGACATTAGTTTGTCAGACCACAAATCGTGTTCTTGAGAAGTTTTTGAAAAACACCAAATTAAGGTACTTTGATGTTATGGATATATGTTTGATCATCATAGATCAACATAAAACATCCTATAGCATGAATCTAAACACATAAACATAATTTTTTTCTTAACATGTAAAATCAAAAATCGAATTAGGGTTTATACCTCTCTTGTTCAAATCTTGATCTTGATCTTCCAAACTGATATTGGATGATCTAAGGGTTGATTCTAGGACTGATATACTTAAGGATTTCGTAGCTTTTAGTGAGAGAGGGAGTTGGTGAGAGCAAAATTGAAAATGAGCAAGTGTTATTAACTTTCTCTCTCTAATCCTCTTATATAATCTTTAGATTCAATGCATGAGCTGATAGTTGGCTGATTGGCTCGGTTTTTACACTCACCAAGTCAATGGAGTAGGTTACCAACCCCAATATTTGTTAGATTTGCAAGTTACATTTTAAAATAAACTAAAAGGGCATTTTGGTCATTTACAAAATATTAGATTTAATGGAATTCTTGCCAATTGCACAAACTCTTAGGGTTTAACCCTTAGGTTCTAACCCTTAGGGTTTAACCCTAAGGTCTTAACCCATAGGTTTTAAATACATCAAATTCTAGAATTTTCTAATTAGGGTTTAAAAATAGAAAATTAAGAATTTCGAAATGTAATTAGGGTTTTAAATAGAAATTATTATTTATCAAGTATAATTAGGGTTTCTAATTATATTAACACATACCAATCAATTTAGGCTTGCTAATTAAGATAAGGGTTTCCTAATTAGGGTTTAGAACTTTTCGAATTTAAAATTAGGGTTTTAATTAGAAAAATAAAATTTTAAAACTAAAATTAGGTTTTCTTAATCATATCAACGTTTAATAAATATATTAGGCCTTCCCATTAAGATTAGGGTTGCCTAATTAGGGTTTAGAAATCCCGAATATAAAATTAGAGTTTCCCAACTTTTGATTAGGGTTTCTAACGGTACGTTAGGGTTTTTAATCCTGAGATTAGGGTTTTTAATCTCTTATTAGGGTTTATTAATTTTAAACCTTATCCGATCAATCATTGATCAAAAATTCTATACCGTTCAAACACATATATATTAATATAATTATTTTAATTATATTTTTTATCGAATCCCTATCCGCAACTAGGGTTAGGGTTTCTCATGCTGTTAAGTACAACTCAACTCTAAAATTTATTAGTCAATATACAAACTGACTTTCTCGAGACTCGTATCACAAAAACTTGTCACAAAATTAATAATCAATATTAATATTAATTAAAAAAATATTATTCACAAATTTTGGATTATTCGAAATCCCAGGTTATCACAGCTACCTTGTGGTTAACCCCATACCATGTCAAAAGAGCTGTGAAGGCCTTATTGTAGAAGTGACTACCTTCGTCACTAATTATTGCTCTTGGCGTGCCAAACCTCGTGAAAATGTTTTTCTGTAGGAATTTGAGGACCACCTTGGCATCGTTGGATGGTAGTGCTACAGCTTCAACCCACTTCGATACATAATCCACTGCGAGTAGAATATACTTATTGTTCAAAGACGAAGGGAATGGCCCCATGAAATTGATGCCCCATACATTTAAGATTTCCACTTCAAGAATTGTTTGTAGGGGCATCTCATTCCATTTCGAAATGTTTCCCACCCTTTGACCTATCGCATTGTTTGACAAAATGGTGGGCATCTTTGAATATTATGTAGCCAATAAAACCCAAATTTTAAAGACCTTTTGTCGTTGTCCATTCGCTACCATAATGTTCGCCATATGCAGATGAATGGCACTCATGCGTAATGTTTTTCACTTCACTATAGGGGACGCAGCGTCTAATCATTTTGTCGGTGCATTGTTTGAACAAATACGGTTCGTCCCATATGTACCATTTCACATCATGAAGTAACTTCTTTTTTTGTTGTCTTGTGAGGTCAGATGGAAAAATGTTGCTCACAAGAAAATTTGCATAATCCACATACCAAGGAAATTCTGCAGAAATCCTAAACAGTTGCTCATCTGGGAATGACTCGTTAATTTCACATTTGTCTTCTTTCGCTTTCCCTTGGTTTTCCATCCTAGACAAGTGATCGGCTACTTGATTTTCCGTCCCCTTTCTATCCTTAATTTCTATGTCAAACTCTTGAAGTAGGAGAATCCATCGGATAAGGCGTGGCTTAGAATCTTTTTTTGCTATTAGGTACCGAATCGCCGAATGGTCCGTGTAGACTATCACCTTAGTCCCGATCAAGTATGCCCGAAATTTGTAAAACGATACACCATCGCAAAACAATTACTTTTCGTGGTCAGATAATTCATTTGAGTCTCTCATGAGTGTTTTGCTTGCATAGTATATGGTGTGAAACACCTTGTCTCATCGTTATTCCAAAATAGCCCCCAACCACATAGTCGCCAGATCACACATTAGCTCGAATGGCATATTCTAATTCGGCATGCACTATCACAGGGTCAGAAGTTAATTTCTTCTTCAATAATTCAAACGCTAAATTGCATTCCTCATTAAATCGAAAGTAGCATCCTTCTCTAAAGATCGTGATAGAGGTTTTGCAATTTTAGAGAAGTCTTTATGAACCTCCCAGAGAACCCAAAGATGTCCCGTAAAACTTCTAATACCCTTAATCGAGCTCTTGCGAGAGGAAGTTTCTCGATTGTTTCTAGCTTTGCTTTGTCCACCTCTAATCCTTGAGCCGACACCTTATGGCCCAAAATTATTCCTTCTTCAACCATAAAGTGGCATTTTTCCCAATTGAGTACAAGGTTTGTATCCTTACATCCCTGCAATACCATGACCAGATTCCCTAGGCAAGTATCAAAGTTGTCTCCATAGACCAAAAAGTCGTCCATGAAGACTTCAACATTTTTCTCCACCATATCTGAAAAAATGGTCATCATACACCGTTGGAAGGTTGCAGGTGCATTGCATAACCTGAATGACATCCTCCTGAATGCAAATGTTCCTTAAGGGCACGTAAATGTTGTCTTTTCTTGATCCTCAGGAGTGATGACTATCTGGTTATAACCCGAGTACCCATCCAATAAATAGTAATATTCATGTCTCACCAATCTATCTAACATTTGATCAATAAAGGACAGCGGGAAATGATCTTTTTGGGTTGCCTTGTTCAACTTCCTATAATCCATGCAAACCCTCCAACCTGTCACTGTTCTTGTTGGTATTAATTTGTTGTCCTCATTCTGCACCACAGTCATTCCTCCCTTTTTCGGCACGCACTGGACCGGACTAACCCACTTAATGTCAAAAATTGGGTAGACGATCCCGGCATCCAACCACTTCAAAATTTCATTCTTCACAACTTCCTTCATAATAGGGTTAAGTCGACGTTGTTGCTCCACCATTGGTTTTGCACCATCTTCTATCAGAATCTTGTGCATGCAAAATGAAGGGCTAATTCCCTTTATATCCATAATCGTCCAACCAATCGCTGATTTGTGTTCCCTAAGCACCCTCAGCAACTTTTCTTCCTATAATTCGTTAAGTGCAACAGAAATAATTACAGGTAAAGAATTTGAATTGCCTAAGTACACATACCGAGGTGTTTAGGGAGTGGTTTAAGTTCCAATGTTGGTGGCTCCTCTAATGACGATTTTAGTTTTCCTGTGGCTATCTCCTCAGTGTGCAAAGGTTCAAACGGTGCTCTGAATCGGCTAACTCGTGGCAATAAATCTAACATTTGTAAGTAGTCCACAAATTCTGGGTCGTCAAACTCTTCATTTCCCCAATAAAGTTGTTTCTAATGGATTGTTGACCAAACTCTTGCTCATATCTTCACTGATGATTTGCTCAGTTAAATCCATCCAAAAATATTCTTCCTCATCTGTAGGGAATTTCATGGCCTTGAACACATTAAATTTGATTTCTTGATCTTGGACTCTCATAGTAAGTTCTCTTTTTTGCACGTCTATGAGTGTCCTTCCCGTGGCCAAGAAAGGTCTCCCTAAGATAATCGGGATGTTCTTGTCCTCCTCAAAATCCAGAATGATAAAGTCCGCCGAATTTAAACTTATCCACTTTAACCAAAATGTCCTCTACTATGCCTCTGATATGTGATCGACCTATCCGCCAACCGCAATGAAATATTCAGAAGCTTTCATGCTGCAAACCCAATTTCGTATATCGACAATGGCATAAGGTTCACACTCGCCCCCAAATCACATAAACATTTGTTAAAAGATATGTTCCCGATCGTGCATGGGATAGTAAAGCTCCACGGGTCCTTAAGTTTTGGTGGTAACTTCTGCTGTAACACCGCACTACACTCCTCTGTTAGTGCCACTGTTTCAAAATCTTCCCATTTCTTTTTCCTCGACATAATTCCTTTCATGAATTTCACATAACTCGGCATTTGCTCTAGGGCTTCTGCGAATGGGATGTTAATTTGGAGTTTCTTGAACACTTCTAAAAACTATGCGAACTGCTTATCTAATTTTTGTTTTTGGACCCTTTGCTGAAATGGTGGTGGAGGATAAACAATTGGCTTATTGTTTAACTTTATGTCCTCACTTTGCTTATCCTCACCCTTTTTTCCTTCAACCACGCTATCGCTATCAACTTTTTCCTCCTGTCGTCAATAATTTTCAACATTATTACCCACGAGATGTTTTCCACTTCTCAACATAATTGCTCGACATTGCCATAACTACCCTTCGGATTTCTCTCAGTGTCACTTGGTAACGTTCCTTGTGGTCTATTATTCAATGCTAACATAATCTGTCTTATCTGATTTTCTAAATTCTTGATAGCCATCTCTTGTGATTTCATTGCCATTGCTAGATTTTTCATTGCTGCCTCATTTCTAGTTATGTACTTGGACACCACTTCCTCGAAATCTGATTTCCTTTCCTGATGTTGAACCGGTTGTTGGTGATTCTAAAAACCTGGGGGCTATGACGGTCGTGGAGCTTGATTTTGTTGGTTATTGCTCCACGAGAAATTTGGGTGGTTCCTATTCCCCTGGTTGTAAGTGTTTTGGTATGTATTTTGCGGAATTCTTTTGTAGCTACCTATGAACTGGACGGATGCTGGATTAATTGCGCATTTATCTGTAGGATGTCACCCGCACACAATTCGCATAATACCACAACCTGCTGTACTTGATCCCCTGTCATAGCATCCAACTTCTTGGACAGCGCAGAAATCTGTGCTTGTATAGTTGTCACCCCATCTACTTCCAAAACCCCAGCCGCCTTTGCCTGTGTCATTCTTTCTGTGGGCCACTGGTAGTTATTGGCCACCATGGTTTCAATCAAATTGTAGGCTTCCTCATAACTCTTAGCCATGAATGTTCCGCCCGACGCTGCATCAATACTCGTTCTGATATTCCCATGTAGTCCGTTGTAAAAGGTGTTCATTTGTAGCCACTTAAGAAATCCATGATGTGGGAACTTTCTGAGTAACTCCTTGTATCTCTCCCATGCCTTATATAGCGACTCCCGATGTTGCTGCTCAAACATTGTTATGTCATTCCTCATTTTGGCAGTTTTCGCCGGTGGAAAAAATTTGGCAAGGAATTTCTGAGCTAAGTCTTCCCACGTAGTTAGCGATCCTGGCGGCAGAGAATGTAACCAATTCTTTGCCTTGTCCCATAAGGTGAATGGGAACAAGCGAAGTCTCACCGCCTCATCTGACACCCCATTATACCTGAATGTGTCTCAAATCTCTAGAAAGCTGACTAGATGTTCATTTGGATCGTCATTAGCCAGTCCCCCAAACTGAACTGTATTCTGGATCATCTGAATTGTCTCAAGCTTGATTTCAAATGTATTTGCAGCAATTGCAGTTCGGTGATGCTCAATCGCAGCTTCGATGCACACCTTGGGTGTAGCGAAGTCCCTTAACGTTTTCTAATCTTCACCGCCATCGCTTCTTCTATGTCGAAGTTTTCAATTGTTCCTTGTTTCCTTTATCCACTTACTTAACCTCTGAAATCTTCTTTCAATGTCGTCCTCAAAAGGAAGCAAGTCTGGATTTTTGGATCGTGTTTACATAAACCGATGTAAAAAACCTGAAATAAGAAGAACAAAAACAAAAATGTTTAAGTAAAACTGGACTAATTAAACTGATATTGTAAAAATATTAAAATCTAGACTAAATTGTCCCCGACAACGACGCCAAAAACTTGTTGGGTAAAATCTATATACGCACAACACGCAAGTATACGTGGTCAAAAAGTAATATAGTAATGAATAGAGTATCGTTCCCACGAAGACAAATTAGCAAGAAATTTAACTTCACAATTACCAATTTTCTATTAATCCTAATTCTATTAAACTATTCAATTCAATGATTTAAATTTATAAAAACTAAATTAATAAATAAATAAACTATCGCAAAACAATCACAAATATCAAAATCCGGAATTTCAATCAAATAATGGAGAATTAGACTTATGATTTCACCCTAAGCTTCACTCTGATTTTCAAACCTTTATTCCAATTCAACTCAATATCTCAGTTTATTAATCAAGAACACGAATGTAGTACTAGCCACCTCTCGGTGCACTAATACCGTATTAACTTAAATTCACAATTTAGATAGAAACAAGTTAAATACCTAAATCAACCAACTCACTATATCTCTATGTGAACTGAAATTAAAGAAGGTATAAGATTAAGTTCTCTATCCGATTACATGCGATGTTAAGCATATCTCTACCTTAACATTAATCAAGAATCTGCTATTCACAAAATTCATGACACATGCTATATTAACTAAGTGTAGATTTGAAGATCCTCTCTCGATTCCTTACAAATCCACCAAGAATTGTTGATCATGCAATTCATAAATTCATGCCCACATTAACATAGATAAACTGGAAATACTTTATTGAACTGGAAATCAAAGCTACAAAATCATTGTTTCACCTAAAGATCCATCATAAGCCTAAAAAGCGAATTAGTTCATAACGAATGAAATAAAAACTGAATACTTTAAAGAAAATATGCTTGCAATTACAGATAAAAGACTAAAGAGAAGAATAGTGATGAACACCCTTCACGTAGCCTAGAATTGCAATCGTCACAAAAATCTTTTCAAAATACTCCTCCAAAGCTTCCTGTGAAAATCTGGAATTAATCTTCGTAATATGCCCTTGCGTGTTGTTGAATTTGTCGTTAGTCGAGTAATCTATGTCCAACACATAAGTCCCAGCCGAAATTCTCCATCAATTAGATTCCATATACAATCCCAAACCTTAGCATCCTTGTCCCAGCAGAGTTCAACAAGCAACATGACACTCAGATCCTAAGACTTCCTCCGTGGGGTTAACAAGGCAAATAGGCTTTCGCCTTTACTAGGGGCATTCTGCTAAATAATTTTCTTGAGCTTCATAACTTCTTCCAAATGTGCACTAATTGACCCCAAATCATCCCAATTGACCCCAAATAATTCTCCATCAATTAGAGTCCATATACAATCCCAAACCTTAGCATCCTTGTCCCATCAGAGTTCAACAAGCAACATGACACTCAGGATTTGACACCCCCCACCCCGGCGGGGGTTCACAAGGCAAATAGGCTCGCCCTAGCGGGGGTGCATTCTGCTAAATAATTTTCTTGAGCTTCATGACTTCTTACAAATGTGCACAATTTGACCCCAAATCATCCCAATTGACTCCAAACATACGTTAAATGTCGCAACAACCATCCTACACATAAAAGAACATCAACAGGTAAAAATGCATATGAACACAAGAAATTAGCAACAAATAAGCATGAAATGGACACCGAATCGTGTATATAAAATTCACTTATCAAACTTCCGCAGTTATTTTTATAAAAAGATATTTCTGTCATTTTCTCATTTCGACAATAATTCTGTTGTGGGGTCTACTAATGATTCTCGCCGCATGCATTTAATATTCCTATTAAAACGAATATTCCCACCAATCGAATATAATATAACAACTTGCGTACTTTGCAAAATTTATAAATATTACCCACAACTATAACATTATATCAAATTTACTCCTTAATATTCAAAAATGATTTTTATAGAAAGTTCATCTTTATTCATAAAAGTTGAGGTCTTACATGCTTGGTGTACTAAAAGTAAATAATTTTGTACTTACTTATTTTTAATTTTAGAATTTCCTAAATTAATTTTGAAAAATTAAAATATATATTTAATTTTAGAATGAAGAGAATATATATTTAACGAAATAAAATAAAAAAACACCAACATAGAGTCGTAGATATTGAACTAGAATCTAAGTTAGACTTGACAATTTGGTTTAAAAACGGATGAGTCAACTTATATTAATTAAAATCATTTGATAATTTAAAATAATAATAATAAAATAATTAAAATTTTCCGACATTATGTCATTATATACCAAGTTCAATAAAAATATTACTCTCTCTATTTCAAAATTAGAGATATATTTTGACTTTTTTTAGTCAATTCACAAAATTTTAAAATTCAAAATTATATGAAGTTATTTAGTTTTAATACAAACAAATATAACAATTGTAAACTAACTATAAGGAGGGTGTATTCAATTAAGACTTTTAAAGATTTTTAAAGACTTTAAAAAGTTTAGTTGATTCAATCAAGATATTTAAAGAGTTTATAAAAGTTTATTGGTATTCAATTACAACTTTTATAATGTCTTTAAAAGTTAGGTGGTATTGAATTAAGATTTTTATAAAGTCTATAAAAGTATTTTAGTATTCAAAAAGTCATTGATTTTTTAGATTTCTATCAAATGGTAGAGTTTAACAGACTTTAGAAGAAAACTTATAACTATCAACCCATATCCAAAGTCTGACATCATCTCTAAACATCATCTCTAAAGACTTCCAAATATTAAATACAAAGGTAGAAATTCAAATCGCCATAAAAAAAATTACAGAGAGATTTTATGGAAAATTCAAAAGTCGCAAAACTCTCCAGTAAATTTTTAACTTAAAATGAATATAAATTAATCTAATTTTTGAAAATATAATTATTAAAATTATAAACTGTTTATATTTTTTTTACTAAATTTATTAAAAATTAAATAAATTACACAAACTTTTATTATAGGAATATCTCGTTATGACTTTGAAAAATCAAACAATAAATTTTGATTTTTAATATTATATATTATATATATATTATATAGATATAGTATATGATATGTGACGCTCCCAAAATAGGTATACATCACCCATTCTGAGTTGTCAAATATACGGTACAGAATACAACTATAAACTTAAATATACAACATGAGCTGTGAGTTTTAATATAAATATTGTCTTGCAGGCGATTCAAACTCAAAATAAGTCCTCAATACATTTATTTTCATACTATTTCACAAAATAGTGAGGACTACTAATGCAAACATCTCGACCGGCTACCCATTCCCACTAGTCCCAAATTTATATTCTCATTTTCTCAAGAGAACAAAGGTGAAAGCAAAGGTGAGCTCAACTAGCCCAAAGAAAAATATTATGACTAAGATAATGCGTAATAAATTATCGTTAGCCTTCAAATCTGTTAAAACCGATAAAATATAACAAACATCAAGTTTAACTGCAGCAGAACAAGCAATCCATTAGAAGAGTCAAGTAGAGTATAAAATCTAATATCTTCTATGATTTAAAAGATTTTTCATCACTTTTATCGCTGAGACTCAGCTAAAAAAATAATCAACATCATCGAATCACCCCTGCACTACGGCGAAGGATATTCTTTAGTATCACGACCATAAATTATTCATGCACTACGGGCCAAGGATATTCGTGTATTCGTCAATGATCATGATCATGCCAACAACTGTCCATCAATGCACTACGGGCCAATGAGGACTTTTATCACATCATTTGTAACATTACGGTCATGATTATACCGAATAATCTCTGTTCATAATCATACCAAGTCCATCTATGCACTACGGGCCAAAGATGACTTTCATAACAATATAAGCATGAGGATGATGACAATGATATAAGAATTCAAGTAAATAAAAATAAAGGATAAATTTTAAAGATTTATAATTTAATTTATCCAGAATTCAATAATGTCTAAATTGTCAACATGATATTGCTTTATGGAGTAAAATTCAAGAATAATATTATATCAAAAATGATTTGGACCGAAAAAAATCAATTTTTTTCATGAATAGTACCTCGAGTGAATAGTAACCGAGTGAATAGTACCCGTGAATAGTAACTTCGGGAATAGTAACCCCAACATAAAAAAGTTAAAACTTATCAAGAATGCTCAGAATAATAATTCCATGAAAAGATACTGGATGAAGCGCAAATATCAATGATATTCTACTAATTTTATGAAGTATAGAAGCCAAAACTTTAACAAAATGAGTATAGAATTCAGAATCTGAAACGAAATAATATTACTTACATACTACAAAGTATGAAAGAAAATATTATTTTATATGAATATTGAACAAAAATAACATCCCTTATCTTGAAAAGAAGAGTATTCCAACTGGTATAGCGGGGATATTATTGAAGAAAACCTTCACTGTTTTCTACGCTCAAAGCTTTCTAAAACTCGAAAGAAATACGCTCAATATTATAGAAGAAGAATTCTCTGATTCTGGTGTGATTTTTAATTCTAATAAAGCATCCTATTTATAGGAGAATGAAAATGATACTATTTGAATTTTAGAAATCACGGGTGAACAGTTGCAACTCACGGACGCCGAATTCAGTTTTTTTCACAAGACTTTACTGTGTACTAAAATATTCTAATAAAACAAAAATTTTAAATATATATATATATATATATATATATATATATATATATATATATATATGGAGAGGCTTAAAGCGAACCTTAAAGAGCAAACCAAAGACTTTAACCGTCGCTTTTTGTGTCTCTGGCATGGCGATGGTTCAATTCCTGGCCGCCAAAAAGACTACAGATCTACATGGCTATGGGCGACGGATCGAACCCTCACCACGCACACCAAAGACGACAATTTGGTTCGCTTCTTTTAAGGTTCGCTTTAGAGGCATTTATATATATATATATATATATATATATATATATATATATATATATATATATATATATATATATATAAATAAATGCCATGCCTTATACGGCATGTTAAGATATAATCATATATATGTTATAACAATCTAATTCCCTCCTAGCAAAGGCAACTCTTCCCCCCTCCTATTTCAAATCATCATTTATTAAATATATATATATATATATATATATATATATATATATATATATATATATATATATATTCCCACCATTACAATATATGCCATCCTTTTTTCTTCTTAACCCCCCCCAATCAAAACATGTCATTATCAATATATATATATATATATATATATATATAACATTATTTTAAAAATGGGCAAGCTAATTCCTAATAATAAACAATAAATACTTCATAAAATTCTTTCAATATTTTTAACAACATTTATTCATTATTATTATAACTCGCACTATTAACAACCAGATCGTTCCCAGAAAAAATGGGGCTTTCTAATAAGAATTTCTCCCTATTGCGCGCAATTAATTAGGTGACCAAACTCCTTTCTTCGACAGAACTTTCTAGACATTGTTAATTATGCATATAATAATTAGAATAACTTGTCATCTCAATTATTGATTTAATAATATATAAAATATTGACAATAATTTAATCAAATAACGTGAAATACTATGCAGCAATTGCTGTAGCAATAATTGAGTAAAACTGAGTGACTTCTCACGTAAGCATTAATAATCAATACCGTGTGCTACTATGCAACCACACATATTACTGTACTTTTAACACCGGGTATTTCAACAGTTAACGGTAAAATTTCCGTCGTTATTTTTATAAAAAGATATTTCTGTCATTTTCTCATTTCGACAATAATTCCACTGTGGAGTCCACCAATGATTGCGTCGCCGTACGAATATTCACTGTTAAAACGAATATTTCCCGGCCAATCGAATATAATATAACAACTTGCGTACTTTTTAAAATTTATAAATATTACCCACAACTATAACATTTTATCACATTCACTTCTTAATATTCAAAAATGATCTTTATAAAAAAATCATCTTTATTCATAAAAGTTGGGGTCTTACATGATATATACGAATCTTGATAAATTCTAAAACTCATCAAAATTTAAAAAAAAAATAGTTAAAAGATGAAAAGTGAGCTTAATTTTTGTGTTGCATCTGTAACTTCTAAAGTTTTATTCGTATTCGAGTATCCAAATTTATCATGAAATAAGTAGAAAAATATGAATGTTTTCAACATATATAAAATCTCATACCGCACTAATTTAATGAAATAATGAGATTTCCTGTAATTCATGAGAAAAGAGTGAGAGATTGTACACATGGACTAATTAACAATTAATATAAGCTACAAGATATATTATGAGAAGTATATAAAAGTCTATCAAAATCTTGGTAAAAAGTCTATTAAAGTATATCACTTATTTCATGGAGTCTATAAAAGTTATTTTAAAAAAGTCTTTAAAAGTCATTAAAATTCACAAACTCTACAAAAGTTTGTCACTTAAAAGAAGTCATTAAAAATCATAATTGAATACACCCCCTTAATACTAGTAATTACTACCTCCGTTGCTAAAAGATTATCGTTCAAGGTTTTTGCACATGAATTAAAAATTCATTTAATACTATCATTTAACAATTAAAATTTGTTTAAAATTTCATCACTACCCTTTTATGGGAAGTTAAAACTATTAATACAAGTGAGAGAAATTCTTAGGACAATGAGAGAAGGTATGGATGATATAGAAAAATAAAAATACAAATTGAACTCTTTTTAAGAGTACAAGGTAGAATGCAACTATAAAAATGCTTATACATATTATTTGGTAATTAAAGAAAAGAAAAGAAAAGAAATTATTTTGTGACGAATGAACTTTTCTAAATAAATGTGTTTTCTAAATATGTTTTGTACATATATTAAAACTGGTGTTAGATTACTTATTCTCTTCAACATTAATCACGTGTTAGGTATTATTTTTTTCTAATTGACGTTGAATTTCTGAAATTAAAATATATTTAATTTTTGAACCATATCAATTTAAAATTTAAAATATCATAAATATATTTTATAAATTCAAAATATATCTTTAATATTTGAAAAAATTAATAATGTACACAATACATGAATGCACCATCAATTTTTTTAATAACATCACTAGGATGTGATTTGCAAAATTGAAAACTCCAAAAAAGTCATGTTTCTTCCTTTCCGGACACTGATTGAGAAATGTATTAGTATCTTTTTTTATTAGCATTTGTTTTAAAAAATAACAAGAAATGTATTATCTTTTATTAGTATTTAAAAAAATTATTATGTCCTTACTTGCTTCGTAGCCTTTCATCATGGCATTAAAGCAATTAAATTTTAGAGAGAGAATTTAAAAGGAAAATAAAAAAAATTAATATATTAAGTAATTTATTTAATTGAACCATAATAATGGTAAATTTAAAATATGAGTTCATATATATTTGATCCATAATTTTATCGTTTTAACCTACATAACTCATATTAAAAATAAATAATGTGATTTTAGTTCTTAAATATAACCATAACTAAATTTTATAAACCAAAATCAACCCATAATCATATTTTGTGAGCCCTATTGAAGTGTAATTTTAAAAGGATCCGGGTTTTACTAGTTTGAGGTTGTTTGATTACCTAATGTGAAATTTTAAGAGAAAAATCATATCAAAGATAATGCTATGAATTTCAAATATTTTGTCTCAAATAGCGTCTTAAATGACTCGAGTTCATTACAGTGGTTGAATGATTGATTATACTGTGCTAGAAATCTCAAAATTTTAATTTCAAATAGTGTTTTAAGTGATGTGGCACTATTACATTTGTTGATAAAATTTTGAAATCCATAACATTGTCATTAATATATCTATCTAACAAAATATAAATGATTTTAAATTTTTCGCTCACTCAATAAATCATCTGGACCGTCCAAAGTTTTGGATAAATCCTACCGTCCATGTAGTATCGGAGGCACGAGACACATCTAGTTATACAATAAAGTATCATTTGTTCGGACTGATTATCGGGTAGATTGAATCACTTATTTAATCAGTGGTCGAATTGTTATTGACTCAGTGACGTCATTAATATATAAAAATATATATTATTATTAATTAATATAATTTTAAAAAAGTCATTTTTTATGAACTACTCCCTCCATTCCTAAGAGCATTAAGAGCATTCACAACAGTTTCCTTATCTCTATCACTACTCTGCAGTGTTATTGTGTCATTCTGTTGGATAGAGATTCAATTTTTTTACAATGTACCCAACAAGTTCCTTATATTGATTCTGTAAGACCCTAACTTTTATGAATAAAGATTCAATTGATTCTGTTGGATAGAGATTCAATTTTTTTACTATTCGTACGACGACACAATCATTGGTGGACCCCACAACGAAAGTATTGTCGTAATTAGAAAACGACAAAATTATCTTTTTATAAAAATAACGGTGGAAGTTTTACCGTTAAACTGTTGAACTACCCAAAGGTAAAAAAAGTACAAATGTCTGGCGCTGGTTGCATAAGTAGCACACGATATTGATTATTGATGCTTACGTGAGAAGTCACCATTATATACTCAATTATTACATATAGAATCACGCATAATATCTCTCATATTATTAATTCAATTATTGTCACAGTATCATCTGCATAATATTTTATATTATTAAATCAATAATTGAGATGACAAAGTTATTCATATTATTATTTGCAGTATTAACAATCTTTAGAAAGTTATGTCAAGGAGAGGTTTGGTCACCTAATTGCGCGCCAATATGGAGAAATCCTTATCGGAAAGCCCCCTCTTTTCTGGGAATGATCTGGTTGTTAAATATTGTGAGTTATAATATTAATGATGAATAAGTTCGTGTTGATTAAAAATAAAATTGATATTTCCATTGTGTTGGGATTATTAGTGTTAGTAGAAATCGACATCTATTCCGATAATAATTGATGTCTAAAGGTTATATTGACCAATCAGGTTATTAATCGGATAAATGAGCAATTAATTGCTATTAATTCACATGCTTATAACTATTTGTTCACATGTGTGTACTATTGATTCAATTACATGTACAATTAGGGGAGGTGGTGCAAGATTGATAATACTTGCATGACTAAATTATAAATGGAGGTATAAATGAAGGTACTATACTGTAATTTTTTTTTTCAAATGTATAGAACTATTGATTCACATGCTTGTACTATTGATTCACATGATATACTATTAGGGGAGTTAGTGCAAGTTTGATAATACTTGCAGGACTAAATTAAAAATGATGGAAAAGATGAAGGTATTATACTGTAATATTTTGAGCCCCAATGCAATTGAAACTATTTTTTCCTATAAATAGAAGCTCATTCTTCTTTCATTCTCACCAATTCACTAAGACTCACAAGAGCAATTTTAAAAAGAGAAGCTATAGAGAGATAAGCTTTAGAGAGAAAGTAGAAGAGAAGTCTATTACCTCACTATTCCAGTATTCAGTCTTCTTCTGAGGTAAGTGATATTATTTTGTTCAGTATTCATAGGAATAATATTTTTTTCCATACTTTGTAGTATGTGAGTAATATTATTTCGTCTCGTATTCTCTATTATACCCTTATTGTGACGCCCCCAAAATAGGTATACATCACCCATTTTGAGTCGCCAAATACATGGTACAGAAAAAAATACAACTTCAATAATACAATTATCGTGCAAAATACGACAACACATATATTGTGAGCTTGAATACAAATTGTCTAATAGACAGTATACAAACTCAAAAGGAGTCCTCATTACAATTATTGATACACTATTTTATAAAATAGTGAGGACTACTAAACCAACTATCCTGAACCATCACACCAAACCCCGGCTAGTTCTTACTATGATCTCACCTCATGAGAAGAAAAATAGAACAAAAAGGAAAACGGTGAGCTCAACTAGCCCAGTAAAGAATATTATGACTAAGATAATATACAACAATTTATCATTAGTCTTCAATAGGGAAAAATATGATAAAATATAATAGACAACAAGTTTTAGATCAACAACTGCAGCGGAAAAAACAATCCATTAGAAGAGTCAAGTAGAGAAAGAATTCTACTCACAAAATACGCTCGATAATATAGAGAGAGAAAGAGAGAAAACTTGTTTCTGGTGTGATTTTCAATTATAACTAAACACCCTATTTATAAGAAAATGCTTAGAATGCCATAGTAGACTAACCTGTTACCTGATGGCTTTACTTGCTACTATTCACACCCACCACTTTTGAAAATAAATTCCAGCACATTTTATTTCTCACCAACCAAAAGTGGGGCCCACTATATTTTAAATAAAAATATTTATTTTCGAAACTTCAATAATTCATAATAAATAGCCATTTTATCAGAAAAATACGAATTTTATGTCACTTTTATAAGAAATCGAATTCTCAACAACTTTGTAGAAGAAAGTTTTTCCAAATTCCAAACATAAAATGCCCGAATTCCACATACGGATGATTTTTAATACATTCATTCCGACAAAATACTGATAAAATACCTCAACATTAATTCCATGATTTATAACCACAATAAATATATCCCTAATTTATATCCACATAAAATAAATATTTCCTTATCATATAAATCAATAATTAATTATTTACAAATAATATTACAGAATCACAATAATGACAACCAGGTCGTTCCCAGGAAAGAGGGGCTTTTCGATAAAGATTTCTCCTTATTGGCGCCCAATTAGGTGACCAAACCCCTTTCCTAGGCAGAACTTTCTTAGACATTGCAAATAATGCTATATAACAATATTATTCAAATAATATGAATTATCGATCCGATAATGGAGATATCGGCAAGCGTTGACTATTATCAAACAACAATAATATAAAATATCAACGCATCAATTATTGAATCAATAAAATAACATATTGAATAGTAATTACTGTAACAATTATTGAGTGGTTCCTTCTTACGTAAGAATTAATAATTCAAAAATAATGTGAAATACCGCTGCCATCTTGTGTAACCATGCAGTATTCACGATTTTAACCAATTCGGGTATTCCAACAAAGGTTAATTGTAATAACTACGCCGTTATTTATAAAAACTCAAACTTATCGTTTTCTTCATCCGGCCATTTTTCGTCATACGAATATTCCCCGACAGCAAGAATATTCCACGACCAAACGAATATTCCCCGACAACAATGAATATTTTATAAAAACTTGTTTATTTTGCAAAATTTTCACATTTCACCCATAACTAAAACATTATATCAAATTAATACATTATTATTCACAATAATAATTAGAGGAAATTCAATTTTATTCATTAAAAAGTTGGGGTCTTACAACCTCCCCTCCTTATGAAATTTCGTCTTCGAAATTGACGTACGTACCTGGTGTTTCGAAAAGGTGAGGATACCTCGCTTTTATTTCTAATTCTAACTCCCAGTTCATTTCTTCAATAATATGATTCCTCTACAAAACCTTAACTTGTGGTATAACCTTGGTGTGTAGGACATGCTCTTTCCTATCCAAGATCTTAACAGGTACCTCCTCGTACGTTAAATCTTTGGCTATCTCATCTGGTTCTAACTCAATAATGTGTTCTAACTCAATAATGTGGTTCGGGTCTTTCATATATTTACGAAGCATAGATATGTGAATAACATTATGAACACGAGACATGTTTGGAGGTAATGCGAGTTTATATACCACATTTCCTATTCGGCCAAGAATCTCAAATGGACCAACAAATCTTGAATTAAGCTTTCCCCTCTCCCAAATCTTATAACTCCCTTCCATGGAGCAATACGTAACAATACATGATCCCCAATATTAAATTTCATGTCCTTTCGATGAAGATCCGCATAACTCTTTTGTCGATCCTATGCCGTTTGTATACGTTGTCGAATCGTTTGGATCTTTTCTGTAGTTATGCGTACCAATTCTAGTCCCAACAATATTGTTTCTCCCACCTCATCCTAGCATACTGGAGATCGAAACTTTCGTCCATACAATGCTTCAAATGGAGCCACACCTATACTTTAATGAGGAGAATTTCACCAATGGTAGGTACTTATCCCAAATCCTTTTGAAATCTAGGACATATAGTCTTAATAGATCTTCAAGAGTTTGAATAGTCCTCCATGATTGCCCGTCCGTTTGAGGATGGTATGCTGAATTGAATCATAAATCCGTGCCCATAGCTTTCTGCAAGCTAACCCAAAATCGTGAAGTGAATAATGGGCCACGATCCAAAACTATGGATACTAGCATGCCATGCAATCTCACAATCTCATTCACGTATATATGAACAAGACGTTCAAGGGAATAAGTCTCCCGTATAGTCAAGAAATGGGCAGACTTGGTTAATCTATCAACAATAACCCAAATCGCATCTATGCCTTGAGAAACCTTGGGAAGACCCGTAATGAAATCCATAGTAATGTGTTCCCACTTCCATATCAGAATCTCAAGTGGTTGAAATGGACCCTTTGGCACTTGATGCTCTACCTTTACACATTGACAAGTTAAACACCTAGAGATAAACTCCACGATCTCTCTCTTTATATTGTTCCACCAAAATGCATGACGAATATCATGATACATTTTGGTACTACCAGGATGGATTGCAAATGGTGTGTTGTGTGTCTCCATCATGATTCTATATTTCAAGTCAGAATCGTTAGGAACACAAAGTCTGGAGTTTACTCGAAGTATTCATTCTTCATCGATTCTTGCATCTGAAATAGGACCTTCTTGCACTTTCTTCTTCATACGCATCAGCTCCATGTCCATAGCTTAAGTAACTTTAACTTTATCGATTAAAGTCGGTTCTACTCGTATGTTTGATATCATCACGTGGGTACTTGGAGCCTTTACCTCTATCTCCATCCTTTGCAAGCCATACAAAATGGGCCTTTGTGTTAACAACATTGAACTTGTACCCGCATATGATCTTCTACTTAATGCGTTAGCTACCACATTTGTTTTTCCAAGATGATATTGGATGGTATGGTCGTAATCTTTCAACAGCTCGAGCCAACATCGTTGCCACATGTTGAGTTCCTTTTGGGTGAAGAAATATTTAAGGCTTTTATGATCTGTATAGATCTCCACTTTCTCCCCATACAGTTAGTGTCTTCAGATCTTCAAAGCGAAAACGACTGCTGCCAACTCCAGATCATGAGTAGGATAATTCCTCTCATATTCTTTGAGTTATCGCGAGGCATAGGCTATGACTTTCCTATGTTGTATGAGAACACATCCTAACCCTTTGCCTGAAGCATCATCAGATATAACAAATCGTCCAACCAGATGGTATTATCGTAACAAAAAGCCGAAATGAGTCTCCTCTTGAGTTCTTGAAAACTCTTCTCACAATCCTCGCTCCAACCGAATTTTGTATCTTTCCGAGTCAGCTGAGTTAACGGAGTAGCGATTCTAGAAAATCCTTCCACGAATCTCCGATAATAACCAGCTAATCCTAGAAAGCTACGTACTTTGATCACCGACTTTGGTTGCTCCCAACTTTTTATTGCTTCAATATTCATTGGGTCGACAAATACTCCATGTTTTCACACCACGTGCCCAAGGAATGGTACTTCCTCTAGCCAGAACTCGCATTTCTTCAGCTTGGCATATAACTTGTTATCGCAAAGCCTTTGCAGTACCAGCTTCAAATGGTGCTCATGATCTTCACGACTTTTGGAATAGATGAGGATGTTATCAATAAAGACAACAACGAACTGATCCAAATATTCTTTGAACACACGGTTCATCATATCCATAAAAGTAGTAGGAGCATTAGTCAATCTAAAAGACATGACTAAGAATTCATAATACCCGTACCGAGTTCTGAAGGCAGTCTTTGGAATATCCTCAGTTTTAATCTTTAGCTGATGATATCCATAACAAAGATCGATCTTTGAAAAGAATTATGCTCCTTGCAACTGGTCTAACATTTCATCAAAGGTAGCGGATACCTATTCTTGATGGTGACATTGTTCAACTCCCGGTAGTCAATACAAAGTCATATACTCCCATCTTTCTTCTTTACGAATAAAATAGGAGCACCCCAAGGAGATGTACTAGGACGAATGAAACCGATGTCCAACAACTCCTGTAGTTGGACCTTTAACTCCTGAAGTTTAATAGGAGCCATTCGATATGGGGTTTTAGAAATGGGCTTTGTACCAGGTTCAAGGTCAATAAAGAATTTAACTTCACGTTCTGGGGATAGACCGGGAATTTTTCAGGAAATACGTCAGGAAATTCACTAACAACATAAATTTTATTCAAATCTGACGTGTTTTTGTTCAAGTCTATGATATGGGCTAAGAAAGCTTGACATCCATTTTTCAATAAACTAATAGCTTTATGGGTTGATATGATAATGATTGACTTTAGTGGTTTTGTTGTTTGAATTCGCATAACAGGTTGGTTAGGAATATGAAAACTAACAACCTTACGAAAATAATCAATTTTAGCATGATGAGTGGTTAACCAATCAATCCCTAAAATCACATCAAATGCAAGTATTTTCAACGAAATAAGATCGGCAGGTAATGTGATGGTACCAACTTGGATTAATAAATAGTAGATGTAATGAAAGTTTCTCCTAACGGAGTCTTAACAGATAAGTTAAGGTTTAATTTCTCCAGAGTTAAGTTCAAACGTTGAGCACAAACAGGAGAGATAAAAGAATGGGTAGAACCGGTATCTAATAAGGTATAAACTTCGCAAGAGTTTATGATTAGCTTACCCGTGATCACCTCGTTCGGGTTCCTCGCGTTTTGGGCAGTCACGACAAACGCCCTTCCAGGAACCACCGACTTTGACTTGTCCGAGACAACCTTTGAAGTCACCATCCCCGTTGAGCTTGGTTTTGCAACAAGATAATCTCTAGCTATATGACCTTCATTTCCACAGTTATAACACACCTTGGACTGTTGTTGGCAGTTTGGGCTGATGTGTCCCTCTTTCCAGTATTTGTAACATACAACCGGTGCTCATTCTCCTCCCCTAGAAACAGCTGATGTTTGTGCTGACATCTTCACGTTATCATTCTTGTACCTTCTCTTTTTGAAATCTCCCCTCGACTCGCTTCTTCTACCATCATGGCCACGATTTTCACCAAAGTGGTTACCGCTAGTTGTTATTGCTCCGATGACCGCTGCCACTGGTATGAACCTGGTTGTGGTCCCTCGATTGAACATACTCATTATCTCGCTCTAATAATTGAGCCCTGTTTACAACATCTGAATATAATGAAAATTTATGAGAGATACGGTATTACTGAATCTCGGGTTTTAGACATCTCAGAAACATCTGCGTCTTTCGTTCCTCATTCTCTACCAAATGAGGTGCAAACCTGGATAACTCTGCAAACTTTGCCTCGTACTGGGACACCGTCATGTTGTTTTATTCCAATCTAATAAACTCTACCTTCTTCATATGACGAATAATTTTAGGAAAGTACTTGTCATTAAATAGTTTTTGAAACGTTTCCTAAGACATGTTAAGTGCGGCAGGCTGGGTACGCTTCACAGACTCCCACCATTAGTCTGCCTCACCACGGAACATAAATGTGGCAAATGGACCCTTATGTTCCTCCGTGCATCCCAAGACATCAAATATCTTGGTAATTTGTTTAACCCACGTCTCCGCCATGATCGGATCCGCTTTCCAAAATTCGGTGGTCCCAACTTCTTTGAATCGCTTGGTCGTGATGTCAACGCACATTGCTATCATTTCTGCCCGTAATTTATACACGTTTCTTCCTCGTCTGATTTTGCATGAACTGCAAAAAGCTTCTAAACATCCCATCATTCATCATTTGTTCGGTAGTGTTATTTACAGGAGGAATATTTGCAACAATCCGAAATTTCAAATTGTAATATTAAATATTTATTGAATTATATGAATATTTATTTGATGAATTTCAAATTGTAATATTAAATATTTATTGAATTATATAAATATTTATTTGATGTGTTTATTGTTAAAATTGATGAAATAAATATTTTATTGATTTGGTTATTATTAGTAAATATTTATGAATTAAATTTATTAGATAATATTCTAAATTAAATTTATTTAAAATTTAGAGAATTGTAATGTAACGTGAGAGGTTATATTGTTGTTGAATTTAAAAATTTAAATTGGTGTGTGTTAAGTTATTAAATACAATTATAAAGAAATTATAATTTTGTGATAATTGTTTAAGTAGAATATTTATTTAAAATATAGTATGGTTGATTAATTTATTAATTAATGTTGGATATGGAAATCTAAATAAATAATATGTGATTATGAATTATAAACTAAATTGTTTATTAAAATAATTAAAGTAGTTTTAAATTGATTTAACCCAAACAAGGCTTAAATATATTAAGTCTTTAATTCTTAAGAGTTTTGCCAAACAGAGCCTTATGGCTTTTGGATTTTTAAAATTTGAATTTATAATAATATAAATAAATTAAATTAAAATAATAAATATAGTATATTTATAATTTATACGTTTGTTTTTATAATTGACATTTTATTAAGTTTGGCGTATTAAGGTTATCAGTTTTATTTTGTTTTACGCATAAGGTTTATCAGTTGGGTTTTGGCCATTTGCTAAGTCTGAGAATTTCAAAGAGAAGCTAAGAGAAAGTTGAGAGAGATTCAGAGAAAATCTGTGATTTCAAAGCAATCTTAGTGTTGTTAGTAAAGATTTTCAAGCAAATTGAAGGTATTATTCATAGCTTTAACATTATATATATGAGTTTTACATCAATAATTTTATACTATGTAAGTTTCATGTGAATTTTATGTGTTTAGAATTGTTGCTATATAATTCAATTATGATGATTACATGTGTTTATGATGATTAGAGGCTGTGTTTAAACAAGGAAATTGCATGCTAATTTCATATAATAGTAGAAAAATAATGATAGTGTACGTTTGTATGAATATTTGTCATATAGCTTGTGCATGTATCAATTTTGATGGTCAATTCGTATGCCAAACTGCAAATTGAAGCTTGTTTATGCTAGTTCATTAAGAAACGAAGATAATATAACTTGAACGAAGTGATTTAGTGAGGAATTGAAATCACAGTGTTGATTTTTGTGAAGAAACTCAAAAATGGAGTTTTCATATGAAAATGAGAAATTTGAGAAATTAAAATAGTTAAAAGTGTTGTTAAATTGTTCTATGTTGGTGAATATGTTAGTAATCATGTTTATGATAGTTTTATATTTATTTTATATGTTAATATTACTGTTTTATGGGTGAAATTCGTGTTTGTTGGGCTAAAGTTTGCCATCTTGCTCATAGCCGATCTACTATCGCTCAGACACCAAATAGCAGCCTACTACCGGTGCCAAGGCTAAAATCTGCTAAGTCTACACCATACACCGATCTCGAGGCGTAGATCTGCTCACCGCTTCCTCCAGCTTCTTGGGTAGCAACATACTTTGGTCTAATGATGTGTTAGTATAATAAACATGTAATAATATAGCTAAAACAGAATCGTGCTAAGTGGTTAGTAGTTTCAAAGTTTCAAATGGTTAGTAAGTGATGAACGTGGTATATTAGAACTTAGTGAACATGATGAATAGTAAACAGGTGTTGTGAAGGTTAACACTTGTAATTTCTGATATTTGTATGGTAGCTTAAGACTTGTGCTAAAATAATAAGTCTAACTAGAAATGCGTGTTATGTTAGAATGTGAATGTTAGTATATCTAATAGATGGTGATTCTAAACCTATATATAGGTGAACGTGAGTTTAATATTATAGCTTACGCTCGAGGCAAGTTCTTTAACTCTACCTTTATAATAATTGTGCAAACTTCTAAACCTATCTATTTACATTGATCATATTTTAATCTTAAGCTATTGGAATTCTAATCATTGTTGGCTTACTCTAACTTGTTTACAGTTAAAAAAGTTTCTCCAGTTCATTCTTTTATAATAAATGTTTCTTGAACTTTAATTCCTTGTGTTGAATTGTTCAATCACTTTGTATAGTCTATTACCATATGGAGTAAGCATTGTTTGCAGCTTGCTATCAATTAGTGCATGTTCGGTAACTAAATTTCTAATTTGGCAAGATCACATACCTAGCTTAATATTGTTCAAGCCGAGGTTTATCATTTTCTTCATTTTGATCAATACTTATGCTCTCTAGTTATTTTCAAGGATGAGTTTAGAATATAGTCAGTTCACCTATGATTCTCAATTGTTCTATGTTATGTTGTTATTAAACAACTATTGTGTTCTCAAGCATTATTGATTCAACTAGTTCCTTAGTTGATGATTGTAAGGACCCCAAACTCGAGTACTTGAAACCCGAACTCGGTTCTTCACGATACCATTTCTATGAGCGGAATAATACTAATAATAATAATAAAAATATATATAAATATCAAATTTAACTTACATTTATCAGAGTCTAATCCCAAGTACGTAACCTTTACTATAATTCTTTACATGATATATAATACATATCATTATCTTAATACAGTCTAACAATTACAAAAGATACCATTAAACATGTTCTGTTTGATTTCCTTTTCACTTGTTCTTGTCTGAACCTTCAAGTTGTTCATGCCCAGCTGAAAATATTTAAATTAAGCAAAGATGAGCATTTGGGTGCCCAGCAAGTAATAACAAATAGAAATATAAGTAGCTGAAAGAAATAAATGTTTTCTTTGTACATCACTTCTACAACGAATTTATAGTTGTGAAGTAAACTGAATCGATAATAACAACATAACAACTATATCTCACATTTTTCAAACTACATATAGACTATATATATAGGGTAGTCGACATACTATGAATATTATTTTTAGTTTTCGATAAGGTTTAACAGAACTTCATCTACAAATCGTCATAACTTACGGGCTTTAGGTTGTACTTCTCATGGGCCTTGTATTGATCAATACTACATTGCTAGAATGATATTATCGTTCATCCTTTGTCCGCCTGAGGGCATAAAAATTTTCCCGTGATCGGGATGTTCATACTTAGACTGGAATCTGAACCAAAACAATTTGATTGGATTCAAAAAGGTTTTATCATATTCAACGATATTTCAAAATTTGTGTCTAGCTGATCAAGTAGCTTAAACGACTTATATATATATATATATATATATATCAACATGTGTTTAAATACAATAATTATCCAAGTGGGGACACTTGTATAGCCATATTTCGAAATTAACGAACAAAATATATATATGAATTACTATATACTAACATGTTGATAAACAATGATCGGATATAGAATATATCACAATAGGGTTAATAATATAGCATAATAATAATATAGTTCTGAAACTTCTTACTCATGTCCATTGCACAAAGGAAATGCAAAGGTAAGATACTTGTCTGATGCTTTGCTTACAGTTCGTAACTTAGTTCTATCCTTATATAACACCTATCAGTAATAAGATCATTTGATCGATTAGAATAACATACTATAACACATAGCACTACTTATTGCAGTTAGCACATAACCAAATCACATTGTCAAATATGTTTCACAACCATTGAATCACAAATAATCACTAATATAATCAAAATATCTAAGTCCAGATCAATTTAAAAACATGCTTACCTACACAAGCGACTTTTTATCGAGAATTATCGAGTCTAAGACTCTATCCTGTTGTTCAATATCTGTATATATCAAATTTTGTACCATGTATCTGACGACCCAAGATGGGTGATGTATACCTAATTTTGGGGGCGTCACAATAAATATCAAATTTAACTTACATTTATCAGAGTCTAATCCCAAGTACGTAACCTTTACTATAATTCTTTACATGATATATAATACATATCATTATCTTAATACAATCTAACTATTACAAAAGATACCATTAAACATGTTCTGTTTGATTTTATTTTCACTTGTTCTTGTCTGAACCTTCAAGTTGTTCATGCCCAGCTGAAAACATTTAAATTAAGCAAAGATGAGCATTTGGGTGCCCAACAAGTAATAACAAATAGAAATATAAGTAGTTGAAAGAAATAAATATTTTCTTTGTACATCACTTCTACAACGAATTTATAGTTGTGAAGTAAACTGAACCGATAATAACAACATAACAATTTTATCTCACATTTTTGAAACTACATATAGACTATATATATAGGGTAGTCGACATACTATGAACATTATTTTTAGTTTTCGATAAGGTTTAGCAGAACTTCATCTGCAAACCGTCATAACTTATGGGCTTTAGGTTGTACTTCCCATGGGTCCTGTATTGATCAATACTACATTGCTAGAACGATATTATCGTTCATCCTTTGTCCGCCTTGAAAGATAAAAATTTTCCCGTGATCGGGGATGTTCATATTTGAGACTAGAATCCGAACCAAAACAATTTGATTGGATTCAAAAAGGTTTTATCATATTCAACGACATTTCAAAATTTGTGTCTAGCTGATCAAGTAGCTTAGACGACTTATATATATATATATATCAACATGTGTTTAAATACAATGATTATCCAAGTGGGGACACTTGTATAGCCATATTTTGAAATTAACAAACAGAATATATATATGAATTACTATATACCAACATGTTGATAAACAATGATCGGATATAAAATATATCACAATAGGGTTAATAATATAGCATAATAATAATATAGTTCTGAAACTTCTTACTCATGTCCATTGCATAAAGGAAATGCAAAGGTAAGATACTTCCCTGATGCGCTGCTTACAGTTCGTAACTTAGTTCTATCCTTATATAACACCTATCAGTAATAAGATCATTTGATCGATTAGAATAAAATACTATAACACATAGCACCGCTTATCGCAATTAAAGACATAACCTAATCACATTGTCACATATGTTTCACAACCATCAATCACAAATAATCACTAATATAATCAAAATATCTAAGTCCGATCAATTTAAAAAACATGCCGGTTTCACTGCAGCTTTATCGATAATTATCGAGTCTAAGACTCTATCCCATTGTTCAATATCTCGTAAGTATCACCATATTATTTTTAAATGACTTATAATAATTTTAAACAGTTTATTATCTTTTATCACGCATTTTCAAACACCGGAATCATTATTAAATGATTTAAATATCAAATAATTCTATTATCATTAATATTTAATTAATATTAAATTATTAATGAAACCATTGCCAAAATGTTAAAGTTATTTATAATAACTCAAAATACTTTTAAAGTATTAATATTACACTTAAATGATTTTTAAAAGAATTAAAATTATTTTAAATAATTATCATTAATATTAAAGTATTAATGTATTACTTATCAAAATATTAAAAGTCATTAATTATAACTTAAAATATTTTTAATTCATTAATATCCTTATTAATGATTTTTAAATAAATAAAACCATTTTAAAACTATTTATTTAATATAATTATTAAATAAACTTAATTTCATTTATTATTAAATTGATATCATTAATATTAAATTATTAATGAAATTATCCTTTAAATATTAAAAGTTATCTTTTATTAATTAAAATATCTTTAAACACTTTATTTTCATTTAAAATGATTTTCCTAATATTAAAATCATTTTTAAACTAAGGTATTTAATATAACTATTAAATAACTTTAATATCATTAATAATAATTAATTAGTGAAATTTACCTTTAAATATTGAAAGTTATAGTTTATAACTTAAAATACTTTTAAACTATTTATTTTCATTTAAAATGATTTTTCTAATATTAAAATCATTTTTAAACTAATTTATTTAATATAATAATTAAATAAATTTAATATCATTTAATATTAAAATATTAATATTTTTTATAGCAAAATATCAAAAGTTATATTTATAACTTAAAATACTTTTATAACCTTTAAATCATTTTTTTATAATTTTAAATCATTAATTCTATTTTTCATAATTTATTTAATATATTAAATAAATAAATTAATTATCATTAATATTAATTAATTAATGAAATTCATCACAAAATATTAAAAGTTATTAAAATAACTTAAATTATTTTCTTATACCATAATATAATTTTAAATTATTTTTCATGTATTAAAATCAATTTTAAATAATTAATTTAATATTATAATTAAATAAATTAAATACTTTTAATATTCCAAAATATTAAATATTTATGAAATATATTTTAAATAATTAAAAACTAATTTTTGAAATTTAAAATAATTTTTAAAACCATTTTTGTAATTTTTTAGAATTTATTTTCTATTTTTAATCATTTTTCGAAAATTCAGTAAATTAAAAAAAATTAAAATCGTCGTTATAGCCTTTAGCGACGCTTTCTGTCGCTGTTGGTGTTCTTCAGGCTCAAGAACACTGACAGTCAATGATAGAGGTACCTACTTTGACCGTTTGTAAATCTTTGGTTATCAGGATTCTAGGCTTCATAATGTTTTGTTATTGTAGTATAGTTCTAAAACTATCATTATCTATTCATTTCATGGCCAGAACACAAGAAATCAAAGAGTTATAAGCCCTCAAATCTCTTGTCAGAGCTGATCTGGGATTTCTGGGTAACCCAGAAACCCAGACAGTTTCATGGTGTCATTTTGAGGCTCGATTATAATTATGGTCTGGTAATCATAATGATATTATTAAAGTTTAAATGTATACTACATGTGTCAAGGAACAAATATAAATCATGATCTCAGTCCAATAACATCAGATCCGTAAGATATAATACGGTCAACCATTGTCAGAAACTTTGTCTAACAAGTTTCTGGGTTTTTCCCAGAAATGCAAAACAGTGGGAGTCGTCTAGTTTGACCACCAATTAAATCCAACATGTTTGTTGTTTAAGAGATCTAAGAGTTTAAATATAAGTTACATATATCAGGCTACAAAATGGATATCATAACATAAACATATCATATAACACCTGACATATATAAGCATTCCAAAACGTTGTCAGACTCTACTATTTGATTTTTGGGTTACCCACAAATCAGTCGGTCGAGCTTGGTCAACGATGTTTGACCAAGAATAACTTTCAATCTACAACTGATCTGGCTTTGAATAAAGTTCCAGATGAAAGATCACATAACAAACTACATGTTTAAACATTTAAATATCAAAAACACATAACAGATTAAGATCTAGGTGGTCTAACATTCGTTGTCAGACATTAAAAATAAAATTTTTAGATTTTTGTAAAACATCAAATCCGAGCCTCTAGATGTTATGGATCTAATATCTAGCAACCCAGATCATCATATTACACTACATACAACACATTTTAACACTTAATCATAATATCTAACGGTGGATCAAAGGCTAGATTTGTCGATTAGGGTTTATACCTTTATGAACTAATTCTTGATTCTGACTTCTTGATCTGTTTTTGGTAAACATGGAGCTTTGATTTAGGACTAAAATACTTCAACATTTCGAAGCTTTTAGAGAGAGAGAGAGGGTCAAGGATGAGTATTGGTTGAATAAATGGGCAATAAAATTACCTTCTCTCTCTAATGCTATATATATTATATGTATGGAATGAATGTAGCTGAATTCAGCTGATGGCTGTCAATATAGAGCACATGGAGTTGTTGGATTTGGTCACCAACTTCCGCTATTGTCAAAACCTACCCTTTAGCCTCAATTATGCAAGAGGGGCATTTTTGTCATTTGGTAAATCATTTTAATGGCAAAATTATAATCTTGACAAACCCTTAGGGTTTAGGGTTTGGGTTTAGGGTTTGGACCATTTTAGGGTTTACAAATAATTTTTAGAATTTCCAAATTTTGGGTTTGAAAAAAATAAAATAAAATAATAAATTTTAGTTTCTAAAATACAAAATTAAGGTTTCTTAATTAATTAGGTTTTTAATTACTTAACACCTTACTAATTAGGTTTAAGATACACTAATTAGCATAAACTTTCCAAATCAACAATTAGGGTTTACAATTTAAATAAATTAGGGTTTATTAAATAAATATTAGGGTTTCTAGAAATTAATATTTCTAAATATTAATTAGGGTTTTGAATAATTAAAATTCTCCCTAATTAGGGTTAATATCTATAACACCATTCAAAAAATCACATTAACATCATTACTAATAAATTTTAAACTCTAATTTGAGTTTCAAATTAGGGTTTATCAATAACTTAGGATTTTCTAAATATTAATTAAGGTTTCTAAAATACATTACATCATTATAAACACAAAAATACAAAGACATCATTATAGCAAGACGAAAAAAAATAAAATATAATATTATTATATTATTATTCTTATCCATTGATAAAAATCCAAAATTAGGATTTGGATTCCATATCCGATTTATTCTTCATATATAACATTATTAATTAAGTTAAAATAATTAACTTAATTAATCTTGCATAAATTCATATAATAAAATAAACAATTAATATAATAATTCTAAAAATTATTTCATATATTATTTAATTAATATATACTCATATTTTCATAGAAAATAATTAATAAAAACATTTCTCGCTATAAAATTAATTATTATAAGAATATACTTTATAATAATCAATAATTCTAAAATAAAATTATTTGTAAATATTCATGTAATATATATATTTTTATTTACCACATAAATACATACATACATTATTTTGTACAAATCCTCATCCTTAAAATTAAAAAAAAAATTTATACGCAAAATTTATGATTTAATTTAATACAGAAAATATCAGGTTGTTACATTCACCCTCCCTTATAAAGATTCCGTCCCCGGAATCACCGTTTTAAAACCTATACATACCAGGGTACATAGCATACATAATCATTGCGAGTAGATCTCGATCAAAATTGATCGAATTGATCTTTAACTATTCAGAATAAAGCTTATCTATCTGCTTATATGGAAAATTAATTTTCTCCTTCAAAATAATTTATAAAATAATTTACTATATATAAGAAAATAATATAAAAAATAAATTTGATTTGAGTAATACCTGGTGTTACATCCCCGGCTGCTACAGTTTCTTGAACGGTCATGTTGAAGACGCTTGCGGTTGATTTCGTTGGTTTGATTTGTTGATGTCGGTCCCGTTATTACCAATGTCCTACTGCCTTTCCTTGTTTGTGCATTCCTTTCCTCCATTTTCCTTCTTGGACAGTCTTCCACCTTATACTCCATTGATCCACACTTAAAACACACAGACTTTCCCTTTATCTCCTTTCCTTTTATCGTATAGGTGACAAAACTATCTTTTGCCCCTTCGTTATCTTAGCTATCACAAATGCTTCCACTAGGTCAGTTGATCCTCTAAATCTTGACAGTACGATGGCCTTAAAGTCTTTGACGTTCGTCAATTGATTATTTGGCTGATCTTCCCGTGACTGGTATTCCGTTCTGCATAGCTTGATCGTCCATATTCGCAAAATTACAGATCGTCCGGTTGTCTTCCACTTTTATCGATGTGTTCTTTTGCCCTTTAGTTTCGTTTTCGTCTTGGCGACATTATCATAAATTATTCTTATTAACTTACATTCTAAACCTTATCGTATACGCTTAACATATAACACAAAACATTCTATTCGAATAATCATGTACTCAAAATATTAGATTTTGAAATTTTGGTTTTCTGCATTAACCAGTACTCATATAATTAACTATTATCTTTATACCAACTTATTTCATTAATCCCATATAAATTCATACTCATATCCCTTGACATATCATAACACATATTGCTTTGATCATCCGCTATCCCTTTGTGACTCAAAAGCCGAGAATCGCTGACACAACTTATACAAAAATTGAAAATTTTCACCTTATACAAACATACCTACCATATACATATCATAGAATCATACCTATTCAAGTAATACTAGTACTACTTATTTCGTACGCCTCCACTAAGGATCAATTGCTTAGAAATCTATCTATTCCCATTATCCTCAATAATCCATTCACACCTAACTACACCTAGTTCATCCAACTTACCATACATTATGAGTTTAAGAACTCACCACAAACATATGAGTTTAAGAACTCGACATTGACCACATATTCTTTAACTATGCTTTACCTATCAGTCGTACTATCGTTTCAGGGTTCGGTACTACACTTTTCAAAATAACCACCTCTTTGAGGTAGCTTTCAATGTGAGCCTCTATTTCAGCTATTGGCTTTGATATTGGCTCGGATATGGAGGTTAACTTCTTCTTTATGATTTGAGGGTATTCTAATTCTTTTCTATCTGACATCTACACAACTAAGTTATCCTGATTATCAACTAATATATACATACAACAAATAATGGCTTTTTACAGGTTATCTTTTATTTTGTTTGACGATGAACTAATTCCATTCATCTCCTTTTTAAACTATATATGAGTTAATTGTATTTTCAACATTTCCCTCTATTCCAAGGTTATAGCCTAAGGTCTAACCCACCTAAGGTTTTTAACCCTAAGCTCTGATACCATAATGTAAAGACCCCAAACTCGATTACTTGAAACCCGAACTCGGTTCTTTACGATACCATTTCTATGAGCGGAATAATACTAATAATAAAAAAACAATAATATAAATGTAAGACCCCAACTTTTATAAATAAAGATGAATTTTCTATAAATATTATTTTTGAATATTATGGAGTAAATTTGATATAATGTTATAGTTGTGGGTAATATTTATAAATTTTGCAAAGTAAGCAAGTTGTTATAAAATATTCGTTTGGTCGGGGAATATTCTTTTATCGGGGAATATTCGTTAACGACCACAATCATTGGTGGAGCCCAACAACAAAATTATTGTCGGATTGAGAAAACGACAAAAATACTTTATGAAAATAACTACGGAGGTGTTACCGTTAAAACTGTTGAACTACCCTAGGTAGTAAAAGTAAAGAATACGCTGTCTGGTCGGTTAAGCGTAGTACACTAGATTGATTATTGATGCTTACGTGAGAAGTCACTCAATTATACTCAATTATTGCTACATAATTCTTGCCGCATCATATCTCTTATATTATTGATTCAATTATTGTCACAATATCATCTATATAATATGTTATATTATTAAATCAATAATTGAGACGACAAGTTATAAATGATTAATAATTGTTAAAAGATTAAATATGTGTTGATTAAAAATAAAATGATTTGTGGTAATATTTATTCAATCCTTGATGTATATAAAGAGTCAATTATGAGACGTTTGTGGTAAGTTTGGTTATTTTATGGGGGGGGGGGGCATATGTCATCATCTAAGAGTCTCTTCGTCAATAGTAATTACTTTCGTCAATAGTAATTACCTTCATCAATAGTAACTACCTTTACCAGATGTCAAACCACTTGCCGTTTCATATTATAGGCGTCGAACCAATTGTCGTTTCACATTACAGGCGTCAAACCACTTTTCTTTTCACATCACCAGTCGTCAAGCCACTTGCCTTTTCACATTTCAAGTGCTAAGCTAGAAATATTCTATAAATAGAGGCCTAGTGCTTCATTATTTTTCACGAATTCATTCAAGCTATAGAGAGAGAAATTATAGAGAGAATAAGAGAGAAAGAAGAAGAGTATTCTGTTACTACACTACTACAGTACTCAATCTACTACTAATGTAAGGGGTGTTATTCTTTCTTATTCATGAAGAGAACTGCTGTTATTCCATTGCTTATTATTCTGTTGGAATAACTCAGATACGCTGCTTTACCTATACTTGGTGACATTCTTCTATTATTCTGTTGGAACATCCTCATGCGTGTGTTTTACATCGACTGGGTTCCGCTTTGTTATTATTCTGCTGGAATATCCTATCATGTGTTTTACACCGGACACAGGTTCCGTCTTTATTATTATTCTCGCTGGAACATCCTCATGCGTGTGTTTTTACACCTGACTGGTTCCATCTTTATTATTCTCGCTGGAACATCCTGTTGGTGCAAATTTTGCCCGACTGGTTCCGTTATTATTATTCTGTTGGAATAACTTTTGCCTATCTTGATACCGCATGCATGGTGATTTCTTTTGTTATTTCATTCTTTATTATACTCAGGTTGGTTAAAGTTTTGACTTCTATACTCCATGAAATTAGTAGAATATCCTTGATATTTAAGCTTCATCCAATATCTTTTCATAGAAATATTCTTCTGATCATTCTTGAATTTTACTCTACAAAGCAGTATCATGTTAACAATTTGGACATTATTAGTTCCTGGATAAATTAATTCTTAAACTTGTTTTATTGAATTCTTATATCATTGTCATCATCCTCATGTTTATATTATGTTGAAAGTCATCTCATGGCTGTAGTAGTGCATAGATGGACTTGGTATGATTATGACTAGGGATTATTCTGTGTAATCATGATCGTAATGTTACAAATGATGTGGTAAAAGTTATCATTGGCCCGTAGTGCATTAATGGACAGTTGTTGGCATGATCATGACCATTAATGAATACATGAATGTCCTTGGCTGTAGTGCATGACTAATTTGTGGTCATGATACTAAAGAATATCCTTGGCTGTAGTGCATGGGTGATTCGATGATGTGGATTATTTATTAAGCTGAGTCCCAGCGATAAAAGTCATGAAAAACCTTTTAAATCATAAAATATAGTATATTTTATTCTCTACTTGACTCTTTTAATGGATTGCTTGTTCATTACCGCAGCTTAAACTTGATGTTGTTATATTTTATCGCTTTAACATTGTTGAAGGCTAACGATAATTTATTCTCGCATTATCTTAGTCATAATATTTCTTCTTGGGCTAGTTGAGCTAACCCTTTCTTTCACTTTATTCTCTTGAAATGAGAACATAGCGAGGACTAGTCGGGGAGCGGAGTGACGGTCGAGAGGATAGCATTAGTAGTCCTCACTATTCTGTGAAATAGTGTGTTAATAATTGTAATGAGGACTCCTTTTGAGTTTGTATAAGCTCTAGTAGACAATAATTGTATTCATACTCACAGTTATGTTTTGTCGTATTGTACACGACAGTTGTATTAGTAAGTTGTATTTGAATTTTGTACCATGTATCTGACGACCCAAGATGGGTGATGTATACCTAATTTTGGGGGCATCACAATAAATATCAAATTTAACTTACATTTATCAGAGTCTAATCCCAAGTACGTAACCTTTACTATAATTCTTTACATGATATATAATACATATCATTATCTTAATACAGTCTAACTATTACAAAAGATACCATTAAACATGTTCTGTTTGATTTCCTTTTTACTTGTTCTTGTCTGAACCTTCAAGTTGTTCATGCCCAGCTGAAAACATTTAAATTAAGCAAAGATGAGCATTTGGGTGCCCAGCAAGTAATAACAAATAGAAATATAAGTAACTGAAAGAAATAAATATTTTCTTTGTACATCACTTCTACAACGAATTTATAGTTGTGAAGTAAACTGAACCGATAATAACAACATAACAATTCTATCTCACATTTTTGAAACTACATATAGACTATATAAATAGGGTAGTCGACATACTATGAACATTGTTTTTAGTTTTCAATAAGGTTTAGCAGAACTTCATCTGCAAACCATAATAACTTATGGGCTTTAGGTTGTACTTCCCATGGGCCTTGTATTGATCAATACTACATTGCTAGAATGATATTATCGTTCATCCTTTGTCCGCCTGAGCGCATAAAAATTTTCCTGTGATCGGGATGTTCATACTTAGACTGGAATCCGAACCAAAACAATTTGATTGGATTCAAAAAGGTTTTATCATATTCAACGACATTTCAAAATTTGTGTCTAGCTGATCAAGTAGCTTAGACGACTTATATATATATATATATATATATATATATATATATATATATATCAACATGTGTTTAAATACAATGATTATCCAAGTGGGGACACTTGTATAGCCATATTTTGAAATTAACGAACATAATATATATATGAATTACAATATACTAACATGTTGATAAACAATGATCGAATATAGAATATATCACAATAGGGTTACTAATATAGCATAATAATAATATAGTTCTGAAACTTCTTACTCATGTCCATTGCATAAAGGAAATGCAAAGGTAAGATACTTGCCTGATGCGCTGCTTAAAGTTCGTAACTTAGTTCTATCCTTATATAACACCTATCAGTAATAAGATCATTTGATCGATTAGAATAACATACTATAACACATAGCACTGCTTATTGCAGTCAGCACATAACCTAATCACATTGTCACATACGTTTCACAACCATTGAATCACAAATAATCACTAATATAATCAAAATATCTAAGTCCAGATCAATTTCTGAAACATGTCGGTCTACCGACGGCTTTATCGGTAATTATCGAGTCTAAGACTCTATCCTGTTGTTCAATATCTGTAAGTATCAGTCATATTATTTTTAAATGACTTATAATAATTTTTAAACAGTTATTATCTATTATCACGCATTTTCAAACACTGGAATCATTATTAAATGATTTAAATATCAAATAATTTAAATATCAAATAATTCTATTATCATTAATATTTAATTAATATTAAATTATTAATGAAACCATTGCCAAAATGTTAAAGTTATTTATAATAACTCAAAATACTTTTAAAGTATTAATATTACACTTAAATGATTTTTAAAAGAATTAAAATCATTTTTAAATAATTATCATTAATATTAAAGTATTAATGTATTACTTATCAAAATATTAAAAGTCATTAATTATAACTTAAAATATTTTTAATTCATTAATATCCTTATTAAATGATTTTTAAATAAATAAAATCATTTTAAAACTATTTATTTAATATAATTATTAAATAAACTTAATATCATTTATTATTAAATTAATATCATTAATATTAAATTATTAATGAAATTATCCTTTAAATATTAAAAGTTATCTTTTATAACTTAAAATAACTTTAAACGCTTTATTTTCATTTAAAATGATTTTCCTAATATTAAAATCATTTTTAAACTAAGGTATTTAATATAACTATTAAATAACTTTAATATCATTAATAATAATTAATTAATGAAATTTACCTTTAAATATTGAAAGTTATAGTTTATAACTTAAAATACTTTTAAACTATTTATTTTCATTTAAAATGATTTTTCTAATATTAAATTATTATTAAACTAATTTATTTAATATAATAATTAAATAAATTTAATATCATTTAATATTAAAATATTAATATTTTTCATGACAAAATATCAAAAGTTATATTTATAACTTAAAATACTTTTATAACCTTTAAATCATTTTTCGATAATTTTTAAATCATTAATTCTATACTTTTATAGCCTTTAGCGACGCTTTCTGTCGCTGTTGGTGTTCTTGAGGCTCAAGAACACTGACAGTCAATGATAGAGATACCTACTTTGACCGTTTGAAAATCTTTGGTTATCAAGATTCTGGGCTTCATAATGTCTTGTTATTGTAGTATAGTTGTAAAACTATCATTATCAATTGATTTCATGGTCAGAACACAAGAAATCAGAGAGTTATAAGCCCTCAAATCTCTTGTCAAAGCTGATCTGGGATTTCTGGGTAACCCAGAAACCCAGACAGTTTCATGGTGTCATTTTGAGGCTCGATTATAATTATGGTCTGGTAATCATAATGATGTTATTAAAGTTTAAATGTATACTACATGTGTTAAGGAACAAATATAAATCATGATCTCAGTCCAATAACATCAGATCCGTAAGATATGATACGGTCAACCATTGTCAGAAACTTTGTCTAACAAGTTTCTGGGTTTTTCCCAGAAATGCAAAACAGTGGGAGTCGTCTAGTTTGATCACCAATTAAATCCAACATGCTTGTTGTTTAAGAGATCTAAGAGTTTAAATATAAGTTACATATATCAGGCTACGAAATGGATATCATAACATAAACATATCACATAACACCTGACATATATAAGCATTCCAAAACGTTGTCAGACTCTGCTATTTGATTTCTGGGTTACCCAGAAATCAGTCGGTCAAGCTCGGTCAACGATGTTTGACCAAGAATAACTTTCAATCTACAACTGATCTGGCTTTGAATAAAGTTCCAGATGAAAGATCACATAACAAAATACATGTTTAAACATTTAAATATCAAAAACACATAACAGATTAAGATCTAGGTGGTCTGACATTCGTTCTCAGACATTAAAAACAAAATTTCCAGATTTTTGTAAAACATCAAATACGAGCCTCTAGATGTTATGGATCTAACATCTAACAACCCAGATCATTATATTACACTACATACAACACATTTTAACACTTAATCATAACATCTAACGGTGGATCAAAGGTCAGATTTTTCGATTAGGGTTTATACCTTTATGAACTAATTCTTGATTCTGACTTCTTGATCAGTTTTTGGTAAACGTGGGGCTTTGATTTAGGACTGAAATACTTCAACATTTCGAAGCTTTTAGAGAGAGAGGGTCAAGGATGAGTATTGGTTGAATAAATGGGCAATAAAATGACTTTCTCTCTCTCTAATGCTATATATATTATATGTATACAATGAATGTAGCTGAATTCAGCTGATGGTTGTCAGTATAGAGCACATGGGGTTGTTGGATTTGGTCACCAACTTCCCCTATTGTCAAAACCTACCATTTTTCCTAAATTATGCAAGAGGGCATTTTTGTCATTTGGTAAATCATTTTAATGGCAAAATTGTAATCTTGGCAAACCCTTAGGGTTTAGGATTTGGACCATTTTAGGGTTTACAAATAATTTCTAGAATTTCCAAATTTAGGGTTTGAAAAATATAAAATAAAATAATAAATTTTAGTTTCTAAACTACAAAATTAAGGTTTCTTAATTAATTAGGTTTTTAATTACTTAACACCTTACTAATTAGGTTTAAGATACACTAATTATCATTAAGCTTTCCAAATCAACAATTAGGGTTTACAATTTAAATAAATTAGGGTTTATAAAATAAATATTAGGGTTTCTAGAAATTAATATTTCTAAATATTAATTAGGATTTTGAATAATTAAAATTCTCCCTAATTAGGGTTAATATCTATAACACCAATCATAAATCACATTAACATCATTACTAATAAATTTTGAACTCTAATTTGAGTTTCAAATTAGGTTTATTAATAACTTAGGATTTTCTAAATATTAATTAGGGTTTCTAAAAATTAATATTTCTAAATATTAATTAGGGTTTACTTATTTAATATAAAATTATATAATATATAACACAGTTATATAACAGTCTTAAACTCACAATTAATTTTCAATTTAGGGTTTCCCCCTAGTATAACTAGGGTTTAACCAATTAATATTAGGGATTTGAAATTAAACACCATAATTGACCAACCATCGTCAGTCCACAAAAATATAGTACATAATTATAGCACTGAAAAAAAAACAAAATATAATATTATTATATTATTATTCTTATCCATTGATAAAAATCCATAATTAAGATTTGGATTCCATATCTGATTTATTCTTCATATATAACATTATTAATTAAGTTAAAATAATTAACTTAATTAATCTTGCATAAATTCATATAATAAAATAAACAATTAATATAATAATTCTAAAATCATTTCATATATTATTTAAATAATATATACTCATATTTTCATAGAAAATAATTAATAAAAACATTTCTACTATACAATTAATTATTATAAGAATATACTTTATAATAATCAATAATTCTAAAATAAAATTATTTGTAAATATTCATGTAATAAATATATTTTTATTTACCACATAAATACATACATACATTATTTTGTACAAATCCTCATCCTTAAAATAAAAAAAAAAATTATACGCAAAATTTATGATTTAATTTTATACAGAAAATATAGGGTTGTTACAATGATCGTTAAACTTCAAATTACCCTTGAAAGCTTATCCAAACCAAACTTTCTTTGGTGTGGACTTGTACTCTAAATACTGAGATGTACAACCCTATTATTAGGGTTTACGCTTAGCGTTGAAATGTTTGTGCACAATACATTGTCACGAAGAACATCCCCTAAGTACGCGTGGAGTCCTTATAGTCTTATATTTTGTTAAAGTGTAAGTTGAAAGAGTACTTATAACTGTGGACATGGTTCGTGGTCATTAGACCCTCAGTTGTATAATTCAGAATGTTAATAGAACATATTGTTCAGTTCTATTGAGCCTATTATTTGGCCGTTAATGTAAAGTTGTAAAGTTTTATTCAATTTCATTTCAAGTGAGCCTTGTTTGCTTACTCTTGCTTATATAAATATTACATCTAAAGTTGAGAAGGTCAACGTACCTAGCACCAGTAAGGGAAAGGGAAAGGGAAAGGGAAAGGGAAAGATGAACAAGTACTGAAGACTTGTAATCATTTTTGATATGTTACTATCAGACTTTATTTGAAATATTGTAATGAACTTATTTAAATTCCGCAATTAAATGATTGTATTTTAAGGTTAGATAACCTGGGAGATTTTATTAATTTAATCCCTTAAGGGAAGGTTTATTATTCAATTTTATTATGATTGGGTAGTTAGATATGAATGTTTTGATTAAGTGAACGCCAAATCTTGAGGTAATAAAGTATCAGGATTTGGGGGTGTCACAAGTTGGTATCAAAGCTTTAGGTTATGAACCTTTGGTGGGTGGAAAAGCCTTAGGAAGTAACCTTTGAAAAGATAGTGGTGATAAACTCTTCTCGAGTTTTAAGGAAGAAGTAATAAAACACTTATGTGCTTATGTGATTACAACTTATGTGCTCGTGAGTGTCGAATAGTAATGATTAATAATTAAATCTTAAAATTTTTGTTGTCAGGATGACTAATGTCGGAGAATCCATTCATGCTAGGGAGGAAGGACCTCAGATGCCTATAGAGGATGAGCCTCGCGACATTCAGGTTGTTTGGGAAAAACCACTGCCACGGGAGTCAGCCTCGTTGGTCACAGTGGTTGAAGATGAGGACGATGATGTGTAAACGGATGAGGAGGATCCCGTTGAGCTGCCACAATCAAATGGGGATGAAGAGGACAAGGAGGAGGAGATTCCATTGAACTCGATAGCCGCTCATATGTATGATGAAGTCTACGACCGCAACGTGGAACTTCAGGATACCGTCGAGGAGTTGCAAGAGATAATAGCTGAACAACAAACTTCGATGGCACTGAAGGACTATGAGATCCAGGATCGAGATGAACGTTTGAACAATGTCGAAGAGAAGCTGATTCACACTGAAGGAGAGAAAGAACAACTGATCGAGGAGGTCGCAGAACTGAAGAACAAGCTGAAGGAAGAAGCTACTAAGAGAGCAAGAGCCGAAGACACATATGAGGAAGCGTTTTAACGAGCCGGGATAGTAGTGAAAGACGCACAAGCAAAAAGAATGAAGATGGAAGAGATGAATAGTGTATTCAACACCATGATTAATCGAGCTCAGGATCGAGTCATGGGTTATCCGATTATGTTCGAGACGCTGCCATCATTCGTATTAGATCGCAGAACAATGTTCTGGATTATGGAGGAAGAACGTAGAAAGGCTAAGCAGTATCTTAGTAGAACGTCGTAGTTGTTATGCGATTAATAAAAATGTTAAATATATTGTAAATCCCAAGTGTTATGTAACCTATGGGATAGGATGATGATGTTGTCCTGAAACTTGTTTAGTTTAGGGAAGTAATGAAGATAGCAATGATGCTATTATTTTGATGTTTTCAACAAGATTATGAATGAATAAAAATTATTATTTTATTTTATTCAAAGTGTTATGTGATAAATTCCTTTATGAGATGTAAGTTAAGTAGAAATTACTTAAAAGAGTTAAATAATAATCTAATAAGTGTATTTTTAATAGAAAATGCCTCCAAGACGTCAACCACCACGACAGAGAACCACTGAAGAAACCAACAACGACAATGTTGATGCTAACCCTATTCAAAAATAGAAGTGACGATGTTCTTTGGCGGGTTGCAGAATCAACCAAATTAGAGGATAGTTACCAAAGGTACAACGTTTAAGGATTTCAAGGCGGTTGGACCACCTAAATTCCGATGGGTCCATGAATCCGAGTCAGGGCATGTGCAAGTCAACCTAAATTATGGAGATAGAAAAGGTGTTTGATGTCTCTAGGGACTTTCGGGATGATTAAAAGAATACTACCAAGGTGGAGCCGATTTTGCAACATTCAAGTAAAGTCGAAATTAGAGGATAGTTATTGGTGGCGAAGAGGAAGTGGAGCCAATAAAACTCGAGAAGGGCCGTGCTACAGGATGATGACTTGGGGATAGGTTTAAGGAACATGGGCCATTCTGGGACCTCAACCTAAAAGATCAAACAAACCTCGTGAATGCCCTAAAAGGATGACATTATTGGAGGTAGCGAAGATATTGTTTGGACAATCAAAAGATGTGGTGTCGGTATCAAAAGATTATCCCAATCAATGATATAAATGCTTATGTATTATTTGATTAAAAGCTACTTGCTCGTTTATATGTGATGAATTTTCTAAGAAGTTAGAAATACCTAGTGAAGAATTGAATTTCCCTTTAAATATAGAAATTACGAATAAGGAGGTAATTCCTGTTAGGTTCGTATACAAGAACTGTAGGGTGAATATTAAGGGGAGTATCATGATGGTAAATTTAATTCCGATTAGACTCGGAGAGAGTTTGATGTTATTTTGGGAATGGATTGGTTGTTCAATTATGGAGCGGTAATTGATTGCCAAAAGAAATGTGTAAACCTTATGACTCCGTCAAAGGTAGTTTTCTATGGTAACAAATCGCCTAGACAGATGAGATGTGTAACGATTATACAAGCCAAGAAGTTGTTGAGTCAAGGCTGTGTGGGTTATTTAGCTTATATAGTCGATACTCAGAAGGGTGTGAAATTGGAAGATATACCAGTGGTTAAGGAATTTGTAGATGTGTTTCCGAAGGATTTGCTAGGACTTCCGCTTGACAGAGAGATTGAGTTCGTGATTGACTTAGCGCCAGGAATGGCTCCAATATCGAAGGCCCCGTACAGAATGGCTCCGGTAGAGATGAAGGAACTGATGGTACAATTACAAGAACTGGTAGATAAGAAGTATATTCAACCAAGTGTATCACCGTGGGGAGCGCCGATGTTATTTGTGAAGAAGAAGGATGGGTCAATTCGTCTTTGCATTTATTATAGGGAATTGAACAAATTCACTATTAAGAATAAATACCTGTTGCCAAGAATAGATGTCTTGTTATAGGGTGCTAAAGACTTCTTGAAAATAGATTTGAGAAGTGGGTATCACCAATTGAAAGTGAGGAAGGAGGATATACCTAGAACGACATTCAGAACTCGGTATGGACATTACGAGTTTCTGGTGATGTCTTTTGGTTTGACCAATGCCCCTGCTGCATTCATGGATTTGATGAACATGATGTTTAAACCATTCTTAGACAAGTTTATAGTGGTATTCATCGATGACATCTTGGTGTACTCCAAAACTCAAGAAGAACACATGGAACACTTACGTTTGATGTTGGAAACACTAAGAAAGGAAAAATTGTACGCAAAATTCTCTAAGTGCGAATTTTAGCTAGATCATGTACATTTTCTTGGGCACGTGATTGACAAAGATGGGATTTCAGTGGATCCATCAAAAGTGGAAGTTGTAATCAATTGGGAACAACCAAGAACACCATCGGAGGTGAGGAGTTTCTTGGGACTGGTCGGTTATTATAGAAGATTTATTCAAGAGTTTTCCAAGATAGCCACTCCGCTAACAAATTTGACAAGGAAAGCGGTAAAATTTGTTTGGACGGAGATATGTGAAGAGAGTTTTCAAGATTTGAAGAAGAAATTAAGTGTGGCACCTGTGTTGTCATTACCAGATAATACATGAAACTTTGTGGTGTATAGTGATGCCTCACATAAAGGATTAGGTAATGTTCTTATACAAAATGACAAGGTTATTGCATATGCATCAAGACAGCTAAAAGACTACGAGAAAGGGTATCCGACTCATGATTTAGAGTTGGCGGCGGTTGTGTTTCCTCTGAAGATATGTAGACACTATCTCTATGGAGAAATATATGAGATCAACACAGACCATAAAAGTCTAAAGTATATTTTCACACAGAAGGACCTGAACATGAGTCAAAGAAGATGGATGGAATTGATAAAAGATTACGATTGTGGAATCTTTTATCATCCAGCCAAAGCGAATGTGGTTGCAGACGCTTTGAGCAGGAAAGGTCGGGAAAAGTTGATGCTAATAACAACTCGGGAGGAACTTATTTCGACAATGACAAAGCTAGAGTTGGAAATAAAATTTCCAGAAGAATACAATGAACGACTATTATAGATAGAAGCTGGTCCAATTTTAGTGGACAAGGTGAAGAATGTTCAACTACAGAATGAAGAATGCAAAAATATAAAGGAAGGTGTGAATGAAGGAAAAGAGGCAAAATACAAGATCGATAGTGAATGAGTACTACGGTACAAGGGAAGAATCTGGATTCCAGCAGCACCAGAGATTAAAGACGAAATCTTGACCGAAGCTCATAGCTTAAGATATTCGATTCATCCAAGAAGTACGAAGATGTATCAAGATTTACGACATAATTTTTGGTGGCCAAATATGAAAAGGGACTTTGCAGAATGCGTGGCGAAATGTTTGACATGTCAAAGAGTCAAAGCCGAGCATCAAAGACCAAGTAGATTACTTCAACCATTGGAAATACCGGAATGGAAGTGGGAACACATCACAATAGATTTTGTGGTGGGTCTTTCAACTACTCAGAGAGGATGCAATGCTATTTGGGTGATAGTGGACAGACTGACGAAGTCAGCACACTTTTTACCAATAAAGATTAGGTTTAATCTTGATCACTTGACAAGATTGTATGTTAAAGAGATCGTCTCGAGAGATGGAGTTCTAGTGTCAATTGTGTCAGATAGAGATCCGCGATTTACGTCAAACTTCTAGAAGAGACTACAAGAATGTATGGGAACACAATTGCGAATGAGTAGAGCTTATCATCCATAAACAGATGGCCAAAGTGAACGAACGATCCAGACATTGGAAGATATGCTGAGAGCATGCATCATGGATTTCAAAGGGAGCTGGGAATAACATTTACCGTTGGTGGAATTTGCCTACAATAATAGTTACCACGCGAGCATCGGCATGCCGCCTTACGAGGCATTATACAGGCAGAAAGTGCAGAACTCCACTGTGTTGGGATGAAGTCGGTGAACACCAGCTATTAGGACCAAAACTGGTTCAATAAATTGTTGAGGTTGTCAAACTCATCAGGACAAGATTGGTAGCAGCCCAAGACAGATAGAAAAAGTATGCTGATCAACATAGACAAGATTATGCATTCGACGTAGGAAATTATGTATTCCTAAAAGTTTCTCCTTGGAAGGGGAAAATTCGTTTCGGTAAAAAGGGAAAGCTAAGCCCGAGGTTTATTGGACCCTTCAAAGTACTGCGAAGAGTTGGAGAAGTGACATACTAGAGTGAATAGTAATTAGGTGAATAGTAACCCATGAATAGTAACCCATGAATAGTACTCTGACACAAAAAGTGCCCCGAATACCCGTTTGGTCAATATAACCTCCAGACATCAATTATTATCGAGATAAATGTCGATTTCCACTAACACTAATAATCCCAACACAATGTAACTATTAATTTCATCTTTAATCAACACGAACTTATTCATCATTAATATTATAACTCACAATATTTAACAACCAGGTTGTTTCCAGGAAAGAGGGGGCTTTTCGATAAGGATTTCTCCTTATTGGTGCGCAATTAGGTGACTAAACCTCTGCTTGACAGAACTTCTAGACATTGTCAATATTAAAAATAATAATATGAATAACTTTGCCGTCTCAATTATTGATTTAATAATATATCATATTATGCAGATGATACTGTGACAATAATTGAATTAATAATATGAGAGATATGATGCAGTAATTAATGTAGCAATAATTGAGTATAACTAAGTGACTTCTCACGTAAGCATCAATAATCAATACTGTGTGCTACTATGAAACCACGCTTATTATTATACTTTTACTACCGAGTAGTTCAACAGTTTTAACGGTAACACTTTCGCCATTATTTTTATAAAAAGTTAATTCTGTCATTTTCTAAATACGAAAAATACTTCTGTTGTGGGGTCCACCAATGATTGTGCCGTCGTACGAATATTCCGTATTAAAACGAATATTCTCCGACCAATCGAATATTTTATAAGAAATAAAATTGGTTTGAGTAATACCTGGAGTTGCATCCCCGGCTGCTATAGTTTCTTGAACGATCATGTTGAAGACGCTTGCGGTTGATTTCGTTGGTTTGTTTGTTGATGTTGATCCCGTTGTCTCCAATGTCCTGCTGCCTTTTCCCGTATTCACATTCCTTGCCTCCATTCTCCTTCTTGGTCAGTCTTCCACCTTATACTCCATTGATTCACACTTAAAACACATAGACTTTCCCTTTATCTCCTTTCCTTTTATCGTATAGGTGACAAAACTATCTTTTGCCCCTTCGTTATCCTAGCTATCATAAACATTGCTACAAGTTCAGTTGATCCTCTAATTCCTGGCAGTATGTACGCCTTGAAGTCTTTGACGTTCGTCTATCGATTATTTGAATGATCTTCTCGCGACTGGTATTCCGTTCTGCATAGCTTGATCGTCCGTATTATTCGTATTACATTCTCAGATGCGTCCGGCATCCTCCACTTTGTTGACAAGTTATTTTACCCTTTAGTTTCGTTTTCGTCTTGGCGACATTATCATAAATTATTCTTATTAACTTACATTCTAAACTTTATCGTATACGCTTAACATATAACACAAAACTTTCTATTCGAATAATCATGTACTCAAAATATTAGATTATGAAAATTTGGTTTTCTGTATTAACCAGTACTCATATAATTAACTACTATCTTTATACCAACTTATTTAATTAATCCCATATAAATTCATACTCATATCGCTTGACATACCATAACACATATTGCTTTAATCATCCGCTATCCTTTTGTGACTCAAAAGTCATGAATCGCTGCCACAACTTATACAAAATTTGAAAAATATTACCTTATACAAACATACATATCATATACATAACATAGAATCATACATAACCCTGTAATACTAGTACTACTTATTTCTTACGCCTCCACTAAGAATTAATTGCTTAGAAATCTGTCTATTCCTTTATCCTCAATAATTTATTCACACCTAACTACACCTAATTCGTCCAACTTATCATACATTATGAGTTTAAGAACTCACCACAAATATACGAGTTTAAGAACTCGACATTGACCACATATTCTTTAACTATACTTTACCTATCAGGTATACTATCGTTTCAGAGTTCGGTACTACACTTTTCAAAATAACCCCCTCTTTGAGGTAGCTTTCAATTTGAGCCTCTGTTTCAGCTATTAGCTTTGATATTGGCTAGGGGGTATGGGTTTGATCCTACTTTACGACCTTAGGGTATCCTAATCTTTTTCTATCTGACATCTATACACCTAAATTATCCTGATTATCAACTAATATATACACACAGCAAATTATGGCTTTATACAAGTTATCTTTTATTTTGTTTGACGATGAACTAATTCAATTCATCTCCTTTTTAAACTCTATATGAGTTAATTGTATTTTCAACGTTCCCTCTGTTCCAAGGTTATAGCCTAAGGTCTAACCCACCTAAGGTTTTTAACCCTAAAGCTTTGATACCAACTTGTAAAGACCCCAAACTCAGGTACTTGAAACCCAAACTCGGAGCTTCACGATACCATTTCTATGAGCGGAATAATACTAATAATAATAACAATAATATAAAAATCCAACTTAACTTACATTTATCAGAGTCTAATCCCAATTACGCAACATTTACTATAATTCTTTACATGATATATAATACATATCGTTGTCTATATATTGTCTAACTATTACAAAAGATAACATTAAACATGTTATGTTTGCTTTCCTTTTCACTTGTTCTTGTCTGAACCTTCGAGTTGATCATGCTTAGCTGAAAAACATTTAATTTAAAGCAAGAATGAGCATTTGGGTGCCCAGCAAGTAATAACAATTATAAATATAATTAGCTGAAAGAAATAAATGTTTTCTTTGTACATCACTTCTACAACGAATTTATAGTTGTGAAGTAAACTGAACCGATAATAATAACATAACAATTCTGTCTCAAATTTTTGAAACTACGTTTAGACTATATATATAGGGTAGTCGACATACTATGAACATTGTTTTAATTTTCGATAAGGTTTAGCAGAACTTCATCTGCAAACCGTCATAGCATATGGGCACGAGGGTGTACATCACATGGACCCTGTATTGATCAATACTACATTACAAGAACGATAGGATCATTCACTCTGTCCGCCTTGGGCGCATAAAAGTTTTCCCGTGATCGGGATGTTCAAACTAAGACTGGAATCCGAACCACAACAATTTGATTGGATAAAAAGGTTTTAACTTATTTAACGATATTTCTGAATTTGTGTCTAGCTGGGTCAAATAGCTTAGACGGCTTTATATATATATATATATATATATATATATATATATATATATATATATATATCAACATGTGATTAAATACAATGATTATCCAAGTGGGGACACTTGTATAACCATATATAGAAATTAATCTAACATAATATATATATGAATTACTATATACTAACATGTTGATAATCAATGATCGGATATAGAATATATCACAATAGGGTTAATAATATAGCATAATAATAATATAATTCTGAAACTTCTTACTCATGTCCATTGCATAAAGGAAATGCAAAGGTAAGATACTTGCCTGATGCACTGCTTACAGTTTGTAACTTAGTTCTATCTTTTATACCGAAACCTATCATTAATAAGATCATTTGATCGATTAGAATAACATACTATAACACATAACACTGCTTATTACAGTCAGCACATAACCTAATCACATTGTCACACATATTCAACAGTCATAGAATCACAAATGAACATTAATATAATCAAAATATCTAACTCCAGATCAATTTCTGAAATATCTCGGTGTACCGACGGCTTTATCGGGTAATTATTGAGTCAAAGACTCTATCCTGTATCTCAATATCTACAAGTATCAGTCATATTATTTTTAAATGACTTGTAATAACTTTTAAACATTTATTATAATTTATCACAAAATTTCAAACATCAGAATCATTATTAAATGATTTAAATAATAAAGAATTATATTATCATTAATATTTAATTAATATTAAACTATTAATGAAACCATTGCCAAAATATTAAAGTTATTTATAATAACTCAAAATACTTTTAAAGTATTAATATTACACTTAAATGATTTTTAAAATCATTTTAAATAATTATCATTAATATTAAAGTATTACTACATTATCTATCAAAATATTAAAAGTCATTAATTATAACTTAAAATATTTTTAATTCATTAATATCCTTATTAAATGATTTTTAAATAAATAAAACCCTTTTAAAACTATTTATTTAATATAATTATTAAATAAACTTAATATCATTTATTACTAAATTAATATCATTAATATTAAATTATTAATGAAATTATCCTTTAAGTATTAAAAGTTATATTTTATAACTTAAAATATCTTTAAACACTTTATTTTTATTTAAAATGATTTTTCTAATATTAAAATCATTTTTAAACTAATGTATTTAATATAATTATTAAATAAATTTAATATCATTAATAACAATTAATTAATGAAATTTACCTTTAAATATTAAAAGTTATATTTTATAATTTAAAATATTTTAAAACTATTTATTTTCATTTAAAATGATTTTTCTAATATTAAAATCATTTTAAAACTAATTTATTTAATATAATTATTAAATAATTTTAATATCATTTAATATTAAAATATTAATATTCTTAATGACAAAATATCAAAAGTTATATTTATAAATTAAAATATTTTTATAACCTTTAAATCATTTTTCTATAATTTTTAAATCATTAATTACATGAGATCCCAAATTTTATGAAATAAAAGTATTCAATTTTTTTTATAAATATTATTTTATTTCGTAAATGGTTAAATTGATAAAAGGTTAAAGTTAAGGGTGATATTTAAAATTTTTTGCAAAGTAAGCAAGTTGTTATTCGTTGTGCAGGGGAATATTCGATTGGTCGGGGAATATTCATTTTAATAGGGAATATTCGTACAACGGCACAATCATTGGTGGACCTCTAATTGAGAAAACGACAAAAATACTTTATGAAAATAACGGCGAAAGTTTTACCGTTAACTGTTGAAAAACCCGGTGTTAAAAGTACAGTAATACGCGTGGTTGCATAGTAACACACGGTATTGATTATTGATGCTTACATGAGAAGTCACTCAGTTATACTCAATTATTGCTACAGTAATTGTTGCATCATATCTCTCATATTATTGATTCAATTATTTACAATATTGATAATGTCTAGAAGTTCTGTCAAGGAGAGGTTTGGTCACCTAATTACGCGCCAATAAGGAGAAATTCTTATCGGAAAGCCCCCTCTTTCTTGGGAACGAACCGGTTGTTAAATATTGTGAGTTATAATATTAATGATAAATAAGTTGTGTTGATTAAAAATGAATTTTGATAGTTCCATTGTGTTGGGATTAGTAGTGTTAGTGGAAATTGACATTTATTCTGATGATAATTGATGTCTGGGGGTTATATTGATAAATTGGGTAATTTATCGAATAAAAGAGCAATTAATTGCTACTTATTCACATGCTTATATAACTATTTGTTCACATGTGTGTACTATTGAATCACATTCTTGTACTATTAGAGGAATTGGTGCAAGATTGATAATACTTGCATGACTAAGTTAAAAATGGAGGTATAGTTGAAGGTACTATATTGTAATTAAAATTTTTCACATGATTATACTATTTATTCACATGATTGTACTATTGATTCACATTATTATTATTAGGGGAGGTGGTGCAAGTTTGATAATACTTGCAAGACTAAATTAAAAATGAAGAAAAGTTGGAGGTATTGTACTATAATTTTTTGAGCCCCAAAACGTGCAATTATCGAAACTATATTTTCCTATAAATAGAAGCTCATTCTTCCTTCATTTCTCACCAATTCACAAAAGCTTTAGAGAAATTATTATAGAGAGAAATTATAGAGAGAAAGAAGAAAAGTATTCTGCTACTTCACTACTTCTATATCCAGTTTCTTCTAAGTTAGGGAGTATTATTTCTTTCTTATCCATGAAGAAAACTTCTGTTATTTCATTCTTTATTATTCGGCTGGAACATCCTGTCTGTGCGTTTACGCCGGACCTGGTTCCATTATTTATCATTGTAAGACCCCAAATTATTAATAAATGAAATTTATTTTCCTCTATTTATTATTTTGAAATAGTAAGGGTTGATTTGATTAATGTGGATAGTTATGGGTAAAATCATAAATATTTGAATAAGCAAGTGGTTATAAAATATTCATTATTATCTGGGAATATTCGTTTGGTCGTGGAATATTAAATGCGACGACCTACGTCTTTTGTGGGTCCCATAACGAAAGCGATTGGATGAAGAAAGCGAAAAATATAAGTTGTTTATAAATAACGGCGTAGTTATTCTATTATCTTGTTGGAATACCCGTGGGTTAAAACACACTAATACGCGTTGTTGAACGAGAGCACGGTATTGTACCAATTATTGATTCTTACGTGAAGGCACTACTCAATAATTGTTACGATAATTCTTATTCGATATTTTATTTTATTGATTCAATAATTGCTGCATTGATATTTAATATTATTGTTGTTTCAATAAATTGTCATTACACAATATTTTCTATTATCGGAGCAATAATTCATATTATCTGAATAATATTATTGGATAACATTATTGGCAATGTCTAGAAAGTTTTGTCTAAGGAGAGGTTTGGTCACCTAATTACGCGCTAGTAAGGAGAGATCCTTATTGGAAAGCCCCCTCTTTCCTAGGAACAGATTCAGTTGCCAAGATCTTGTGATTCGTAAAATTATTTGTGAATAATTAATTATTGATTTATATGATGAGGAAAATATTGATTTTATGTGTATATAGATGGAGAAAATTTTAATGTGATAATTGTTGAAAATTAATATTTTATCTTTTTACGATAAAATAATTCATTTAAATATATTATTTTAATAATATATTAACTATGATATTTTTATAATGAATGTGGGATATATGAGTATATGAGGAGGAAGAGTATTTTTGTGGCATTAAATGTTTAACACATATTTTGTGTGTTGGTGGACACAATTATTGATAAAATTTGATTATAGCTTTAATAAAATCGCCTGGTTTGTGGATTTCGTTTAATTTCTGTTTGCAATTTGGAAAAACTTCCTTCTGCAAAGTTGTAGATAATGGAATTTCCTATGGAAAATCGCGAGTTTCAAATTTTTCTGATAAAAGAGCTATTTATTAAGAATTATTGAAGTTTTGAAGTTCCGAAATAATTGATTTTTGGAAGTTTTAATTGTTTTAATTAACAAAAACGTTTTTTAGATGTATGAGCCTCATTTTACATGTGTTAGGTTGCTGATTTCAAATTCTCAAAGGTTGGCGTAGAATTTTTTTTATAAATATATTATTATATTAAATTTTCTGCTTTGGTGTTCTAAGCATTTTCCTATAAATAGGGTGCTTAGGTTAGAATTGAAAATCACACCAAAAAATGAAGTTTTCTCTCTCTATATTATTGAGCGTATTCTTCTGAGTATTTTGAGTATACTTTGAGTATTGCTATACTCTGGTGCAAGTTCAAGTCATAGCTTTATATCCTGTTTCAACTAAAGTATTGTCTTTCGAGGTAAGGGATGTTATTTTATTCGAAAATGATATTATTTCTTCAATATCATTATGCTTAGAAATATTAGAGATTTACAAGGTCTGACATTCGTTGTCAGACCACAAAAAAATAAATTCCCAGATTTTTGAAAACTCTTATTTTGAGTATCTAGATGTTATAGATCTGTAAGATACCGACCCAGATCACCAAGTTAGACTCCATACAACATATATAACACAAAAAAAATAACATCTAACACAACATACATGATCAGATTTCTGTTAGGGCTTTATACCTCACTATGAACAATTCCAATTCTTGGCTTCTGATTTTGCTATGGTTGTTCGTGGGGCTGGTTTTGTGACTGATTTATCAAAGAAATTTCATGGGCTAGAGAGAGAATGGCTTGGTTGAGTATATGGACACATAGGAGGCTTACAATGAATTTTCTCTCTCTTTTTGATCTTATATATGACTTGTATTCAATGTATATGGCTGGTAGATTAGCTGAGATGTATTCATATTCATATCATCATACATAGCTGATCTAAGTTGGTTACCTACTCCATATATTACTAAATTTACAAGTTACCTTAAATAATGCAAGAGGGCCAAAATGTCTTTTGGCTTTTAAAATTAATGACATTATAGTAATCATGCCAAACCCTTAGGGTTTAGGGTTTAGATTAGGGTTTAGGGTTTGGACCATTTTAGGGTTTAAAAATAATTTCTAGAATTTCCAATTTAGGGTTTAAAAAAAAAAAAATAAAAAATAATAAAATTTTAGTTTCTAAAATACAAAATTAAGGTTTCTTAATTAATTTGGTTTCCTAATCTCATAGACTTGATAATTAGGTTTATGTTTTACTAATTATCATTAAGTTATGCCTAATTAGCAATTAGGGTTTACAATTAGAAAATTAGGGTTACTAATTTACAAATTAGGGTTTTAGCTAATTAGGGTTTTTTTGAATTAGGGTTCTCCCTAATTAGGGTTAATATCTATAACACCAATCATAAATCACATTAACATCATTACCAATAAATTTTGAACTCTAATTTGAGTTTCAAATTTGGGTTTTCAAGAAATGTTCTTGAGCAGTTTCATCAACCCATGTTTGACCATCTCTAAATCTCAATTCAATTAAGTATCTCGGGTAATATAAAGGAAGGTATATATAGTCTCATATGTCACCACAATTATATAACAACAACATGATCATAACACGTAACATAAGCAAGATCTAGCACCTGCAAAATCGCTGTCAGGCGTCTGGAAAAAATCTAGGTTACCCAGATTTGAAAAGTCATAGTCGGTCAACGACGACTTTGACCATGAATAACTTAATAACTTACAACTTAAACCAACTTCGACCGATTTCGAGTTCTAGAGGAAAGACCTCATAACAAACTTCAAGATCAAACACTTAAATAACAAAAAAATAAATAATAAAGATTTACAAGGTCCGACATTCGTTATTGTTAGGACCACAAAAAAAAAATTCCCAGATTTTGAAAAACTCTTATTTTGAAAAAATCTAGATGTTATAGATCATAGATACCGATATCAGATCACCAAGTTAGACTCCATACAACATATATAACACAAAAAACTTAAAATCTAACATCAAAATACATTACATATCATCATTTCGGTTGGGGCTTTATACCTTGGGGCTTTATACCTCTCTATGAACAATTCCAATTCTTGGCTTCGATTTTGCTATGTTTGTTGTTGTGTAAGGTTTGTGTTTTGATTTATCAAAGAAATTTCAAAGGGCTAGAGAGAGAGAGAGGCTTGGTTGAGTATATGGACACATAAGAGGCTTACAATGAATTTTCTCTCTTTTTTCTTATATATGACTTATATTCAATGTATATATATATGGTAGATTAGATTAGATGTATTCATATATTCATATCACATGGTGATCTAAGTTGGTTTACCTACTCCATATCTTGCTAAATTTACAAGTTACCTTAAATAAATAATAAGAGAGGGGCAAAAAAAATGTCTTTTGGATTTTAAAATTAATGGCATTATGGTAATCATGCCAAACCCTTAGGGTTTAGGGTTTGGATTAGGGTTTAGGGTTTGGATCATTTTATGGTTTAAAAATATTTTCTACAATTTCTAATTTAGGGTTTAAAAAAAAAAATAAAAAATAATAAAAATTTTTTAGTTTTTCTTTCTAAACAAATTAAGGTTTCTTAATTAATTCGGGTTCCTAATCTCATAGACTTGATAATTAGGTTTATGTTTTACTAATTATCATTAAGTGTGCCTAATTAGCAATTAGGGTTTACAATTAGAAAATTAGGGTTACTAATTTACAAATTAGGGTTTCTAGCTAATTAGGGTTTTGAAAATTAGGGTTCTCCCTAATTAGGGTTAATATCTATAACACCAATCATAAATCACATTAACATCATTACTAATAAATTTTGAACTCTAATTTGAGTTTCAAATTTGGGTTTTCCAAAATGTTTTTTTCGCGGTTTCGTTTTGCCATTTTGACCATCTCTAAATTCAATTCTCTCAATAAATATCTCTGGTAATATAAAGGAAGGTATATATATAAGGTAGTATACATATAATTATATAACAACAACATATATCATAACATAACATAACATAACAAGATAAGATCAAGCACAAAAAAAATCGTTGTCGTTGTGTCGTGTCGAAAAAATTCTGGGTTACCCAGATTTGAAAAGTCATGGTCGGTCAACGACCACCATAATAACTTAACTTAAACTTAAACTTCGACCACGATTCCGAGATTTCTAGAGAAAGACCTCATAACAAACTTCAAGATCAAACAAAAATAACAAAAAATAATAAAATAAATAAGATTTAAAAGAAATAAATTCAAGTTCGTCGGACCACGAAAAAAAAATTCCCATTTTTTTTCTTATTTTTTAAATCTAGATGTTATAGATCTGTAAGATACCGATCCAGATCACCATGTTAGATTCCATAAAACATATATAACATAAAAACATATAACAACAAAACATAACAACAACACATCGATTTTTATTTGATTTTTATACTTATTATATTAATACTTTCAATTCTTGAACAATTCAATTTTTTTTCTTTTTTTTTTATTTGGTTTTTTGGTTTTGGTGATTTTTATCAAAGAAATTTTGTGGGCTAGAGAGAGAGAGAGAGAATGGCTTGGTTGAGTATATGGACACATACATAGAGGCTTACAATGAATTTTCTCTCTCTCTTTTCTTATATATATACTTGTATTCAATGTATATGGGTATGGTAGATTAGATTAGATGTATTCATATCATCATCATATGGTGATCTAAGTTGATACTACTCCATATCTTGCTAAATTTACAAAATTACCTTAAATAATGCAAGAGGGGCAAAAAAAAAAATTGGCTTTTAAAATTAATGGCATTATAATAATCATGCCAAACCCTTAGGGTTTAGGGTTTAGATTAGGGTTTAGGGTTTGGATTATTTTAGGTTTTAAAAATAATTTCTAGAATTTTAAATTTAGGGTTTAAAAAAAAAAATAATAAAATAATAAAAATTTAAAATTTAAAATAATAAAATTAAGGTTTAAGGTTTAATTAATTAAAAATTAATCTCATAGACTTGATAATTAGGTTTATGTTTTTATAATTATCATTAAGTAATGTTTACTAATTAGCAATTAGGGTTTATTAATTAGAAAAAAATTTTAGGGTTACTAATTTACAAATTAGGGTTTAGCTAATTAGGGTTTTTTTTGAAAATTAGGGTTCTCCCTAATTAGGGTTAATATCTATAACACCAATCATAAATCACATTAACATCATTACTAATAAATTTTGAACTCTAATTTGAAATCAAATTTGGGTTTTTCAAATTTTCTTGAAAAAATTTAAAACGACCCATTTTTCACCATCTCTAAATTCAATTTCATTAAATTCTCATCTAATATAAAGGAAGGTATATATAGTAAAGTATATATAAGGTATATAACAACAACATGATAATAACAACATAACAACATACAATCATATAAAGCAACATAAGAAAAATAAACAAGATCAATCAAATGCGAAAAAATTCGTGGTTACCCAGATTTGAAAAAAAAAAAAAGATGGCGGTTAAAAACCTTTTGACCATGAATAACTTACAACTTAAACTTACTTAACCACCTTACTCGAATTCTCTAGAGAAGACCTCTAGAGGAAAGACCTCATAACAAACTTCAAGATCAAACACTTAAATAACAAAAACAATAATCAGTAGAGATTTACAAGGTCCATTTCATTCGTTGTCGACCACAAAAAAAAAAAAATTCATTTTTTTGAAAACTCTTATTTCGAATATCTAGATGTTATAGATCTGTAAGATACCGATCCAGATCACCATGTTAGATTCCATACAACATATATATATATAAACATATATAACAACATCTAACATAACATACATGATCGATTTCGATTTTAGGCTTTATACTTCATACTTTCATGAACAATTCAATTCTTGATTTCGATTTTTTTTTGCTTGTTGTTATTGGGGTTTTTTTGTGGCCGATTTATCAAAGAAATTTTTGTGGGCTAGAGAGAGAAATGGTTGAGTGAGTATGGACACATAAGTGGGTTACAATGAATTTTCTCTCTCTTTGATCTTATATATGACTTGTATTCAATGTATATGGCTGGTAGATTAGCTGAGATGTATTCATATCAGTCACATGGCTGATCTAAGTTGGTTACCTACTCCATATCTTGCTAAATTTACAAGTTACCTTAAATAATGCAAGAGGGGCAAAAATGTCTTTTGGCTTTTAAAATTAATGACATTATAGTAATCATGCCAAACCCTTAGGCTTTCGGGTTATATTAGGGTTTAGGGGGTTTGGGTTTTTTAGGGTTTAAAAATAATTTCTAAATTTCCAATTTAGGGTTTAAAAAAAAAATAAATAAAAAAATAAAATTTTTTTTAAAAAAATAAAAATAAAAAATTTTAATTAATTAAAATTTCTTAATCTCATAACTTGATAATTAGGTTTATATTTTACTAATTATCATTAAGTGTACTAAATTAATTTAGCCTAATTAATTAGGGTTTACAATTTAGAAAATTAATTAATTTAATTAGAAAAATTAGGGTTTCTAGCTAATTAGGGTTTTTTGAAAATTAGGGTTCTCCCTTAGGGTTAATATCTATATACCAATATCATAAATCAATCATAAATCACATTAACATCATTACCAATAAATTTTGAACTCTAATTTGAGTTTCAAATTTGGGTTTTCCGAAAATTTTCTTTTTAAATCAAAACCCATTTTGACCATCTCTAAATTCAATTCAAAGTATCTAATAATATAAAGGAAGGTATATATAGTAGTAAGTATATATATAATAATATATATATAACAACAACATATAACATAACATAACATAACAATAAAGCAAGCACAAGCAAAATCAAGTCGTTGCTCTGTCGAAAATTGGGTTACCCAGATTGAAAAAATCGTGGTCGATCAACGAACCCTTTGACCATGAATAACTAATAACTTAAAACTTAAACCGACCACGATTCGAGTTCTAGAGGAAAGACCTCATAACAAACTTCAAGATCAAACACTTAAATAACAAAAAAAAATAAAAAAAGAGATTTACAAGGTCGACATTAGATTATTTGTTCACCACAAAAAAAAAAAATTCCCATTTTTTTGAAAACTCTTATTTTTGAAAACTCTTATTTCGAGTATCTAGATGTTATAGATCTGTAAGATACCGACCCAGATCACCAAGTTAGACTCCATACAACATATATAACACAAAAAACTTAACATCTAACATAACAACAACATACATAATCATATTTCATTTGTTAGGGCTTTATACCTCATACTATTTATTCCAAATTTGATTTCTTCATTTTTGCTTCTTTTTTTTTGTTGTTGTTAGTTTTGTGTTTGATTTGTTTAAAAAATTTAAAGAAATTTTGGCTAGAGAAATGAATTGGAGAGTATGTGGGTATGACATAAGAGACTTACAATGAATTTTCTCTCTCTTTTCTTTTTATATATGACTTTTTCAATGTATATTCTATGTATATATATTAGATTAGATGTATGATATATATATCATATATTCATGTATCTAAGTCTAAGTTTACTCCACCTCTCTGCTCTACAAGTTACCTTTAAATTAATGCAATAGAGGCAAAAAAAAATCTTTTGCTTTTTTTTTTATTAATTTAAAATTATGACATTATAGTAATCATGCCAAACCCTTAGGGTTTAGGGTTTGATTAGGGTTTAGGGTTTGACCATTTTAGGGTTTAAAAATAATTTCTAAAATTTCTAATTTAGGGTTTAAAAAAAAAAAATAAAAATAAAAAATTTTAAAATCTAAAATACAAAAAATTAAGGTTTCTTAATTAATTAAGGTTTCTAATCTCAATTTGATAATTAGGTTTATGTTTTACTAATTTATCATTAAGTTTATAATAGCAATTAGGGTTTAATTAGAAAATTAGGGTTACTAATTTACAAAAAATAGGGTTTCTAGCTTATTAGGGTTTTTTTATTAGGGTTCTCCTAATTAGGGGTTAATATCTATAACACCAATCATAAATCACATTAACATCATTACCATCATAAATTTTGAACTAAATTTTGAACTCTAATTTGAGTTTTTTGAAATTTTTCTTGAAATGTTTTTCTTGACCCATTGTTTGACCATCTCTCTTTGACCATCTCTAAATTCAATTCATAAGTATCTCGGGTAATATAAAGGAAGGTATATGTAGTACTCATATACCTCAATATATATATATAAACAACAACATCATAACAACATAACATAACAACATATCATAACACATAAAAAATCAAAATCGTTGTCAGTCGTGCAAGAAAATTCGGTTACCCAGATTTGAAAAGTCATGGTCAAAAAAAGTCGGCCGACCACCACCAAATAACTTACAACTTAAACCACTCGACCACGACCGATTCGAGTCTAGAGGAAAGACCTCATAACAAACTTCAAGATCAAACACTTAAATAACAAAAAAATAAAAAATAAAAAATTTACAAGGTAAAAAAATTAGTTTATTAGAATTAAAGATACACAAAAAAAAAAAATCCAAAAATTTTTTGAAACTCTTATTTTTTAATCTTTTATTTTATAGATTTATCTATATCTATATAGATATCACCATGTTAGACCATACATCATATATATCATACAAACATACAACATATATACATAAAAACTTAACATCTAACATCAACATATACATATCGATTTCGGTTAGGGCTTTTATACCTCACTATATAACAATTCCATTTCTTGGCTTCGATTTTTTTTTTGTTTGTTCGTTGTTTTTGTTTTTTGATTTATCAAAGAAATTTTTTGTGGGCTAGAAAGAGAGAATTGGCTTGGTTGAGTATATGGACACATAAGAGGCTTAAATGAATTTTCTCTCTCTTTTCTCTTATATATATCTTCTATTCATATGTATATGGTCATAGATTAGTGAGATGTATTCATATATGATATATCATCATGTTGATTGGTACCTAGTTGATTACCTACTCTATCTTGCTAAATTTACAATTTACAAGTTATAATAAAGAAGGGGGGCAAAAATGTCTTTTGGCTTTTAAAAAAATTATGATTATTATAAATCATGCCAAACCCTTAGGGTTTAGGGTTTAGGATTTTGGTTTAGGGGGTTTAGGTTAGGATTTGGGTTTTGGGGTTTTAGGGTTTAAAAATATTTCTAGAATTTCCAATTTAGGGTTTAAAAAAATAAATAATAAAATAATAAAATTTTAGTTTCTAAAATACAAAATTAAGGTTTCTTAATTAATTCGGTTTCTAATCTCATAGACTTGATAATTAGGTTTATGTTTTACTTATTATTATTATGTTTTAATTAGCAATTAGGGTTAGCAATTAGAAAAAGGGTTAGAAATTTAGGGTTTAGGGTTTACAAATTAGGGTTTTTTAAAATTAGGGTTTTCCCTAATTAGGGTTAATATCTATAACACCAATTAATATCTCATAATAATCATCAAATCACAATAAATTTTGAACTCTAAATTTTGAACTAAATTTGGTTTTTCAAATTTTCTTTTTTTTTTGGTTTTTCAAAAAAAATGTTCAACCATCTCTAAATTCAATTTCTCATTAATTCTCTAAATCTAATATAAATAAGGTATATATAAAGGAAGGTATGTATATACAATGTATATATACAATAACATACAACACATGTAATCATCATAAAAACAAAGCAAGATCAAGCACAAAATCGTTGTCGCGTCGTCGTGGAAAAAATTCGGGTTACCCAGATTTGAAAAGTCAAAAAAAAAAAAAACCTTTGACCACCAATAACTTACAACTTAACTTAACCCGACTTACCTTATTCGAGTTCTAGAGAAAAACCTCATAACAAACTTCAAGATCAAACACTTAAATAACAAAAACAATAAAAAAAAATTTAAAAATCCACATTAATTTAACAAAAAAAAAAATTTCAGATTTTTGAAAACTTTATTTTTGAAAATTTCTTATTGTTATAGATTCCATAAAATATTCTATCTCTGATATCATATCTAGAGTTAGATCATATACCACATATATATACACATATATAAATAAAAAATCTAACATACATATATACATATATATATTAACATAACATTTATACATTTTTATATATTATCAATTCCAATTCTTGAACAATTCAATTCTTTCTTTCCAATTTTCGATTTTATATGGTTGTTCGTGGGGCTGTTTTGTGGTTTTTTCAAAAAGAGAGAGAGAATGGCTTGGTTGAGTATATGGACACATAAGAGGCTTACAATGAATTTTCTCTCTCTTTTTGATTTCTATATGACTTGATTTATATGTATATATATGGTATGTATTAGTAGATGTATTCATATCATCATATGGTCGATCTAAGTTGGTTACCTACTCCATATCTTTTCTAAATTTACAAGTTACCTTACTAATAATAATGCAGAGGGGCAAAAATGTCTTTTGGCTTTTTTAAATTAATGGCATTATAATAATAATTATAAACCCTTTAAAACCCTTTAGGTTTAGGGTTTAGGGTTTTGGACCATTTTTAGGGTTTAAAAATAATTTCTATAATTTCTAATTTAGGGTTTAAAAAAAAAATAATAAAAAAATATAAAAATAAATTTAAAAATAAATAATAAAATAAAATTTTAGTTTCTTTCTTAAAATTAAATTTCTTAATTAATTTTGGTTTCTAATCTCATAGACTTGATAATTAGGTTTATGTTTTACTAATTATCATTATGTGTAATTAATTATTAGCAAAAATTAGGGTTACTAATTTAAAATTAAATTAGGGTTTAAAATTAAATTTTTAAAAATTAGGGTTTCTAATTAATTAATATTAATAACAATAATCATTAATCACATAAACATCATTATCAATAAATAATTGAACTCTAATTTGAATTTCAAATTTGGTTTTCAAAATTTTTTGAAATTTTTGTTTTTTGAAATTTTTTTGACCATCTCTAAATTCAATTCATCAATTATCTCAATAATATAAAGGAAGGTAATATATAGGAAGTATATATATATATAGTAATATGTATATAACAATATATAACATAATATGTACATAACACGTAACATAAACAACATCAAAGACCGCAAAAGCAAAAATGTCGTCGCGTCGAAAAAAAAAAAGGTTACCCAGATTTGAAAATGGTCGGTCACGACCTTTGACCATGAATAACTTACAACTTAAACAACAAACCCGATTTCGAGTTCTAGAGAAAGACTCATAACAAACTTCAAGATCAAACACTTAAATAACAAAAAAAATAAAAACAAAAAAAAACAAAATTTACATTTATTCGAAACAAAAAAAAAATTCCACATTTTTTTGAAAAAATCTTATTTTTTAAATTTTAAATTAGATCTTAAAATATCTTATTTCTAGATATCACCAGATTAGAGATCCATACATAGATATATACATAAAAAAATCAACATATAACATAACATATAACACATAATCAATTTCATTAAAACTTTATACCTCACTTTTATGAACAATTTTAATTCTTTACAACTTCTTACTTTTCTTTTTTTTTTATATTTTTGTTTGGTTTTCTTGTTTGGTTTATCATGTTTGTTATGGTTTTTTTTTTTTTGAGATCAAAAGAAATTTAGAGCTTGGAGAATGGAGAGAGAGAATGGCTGAGTATATATGGACACATAAGAGGCTTACAATGAATTTTCTCTCTCTTTGATCTTATATATATGACTTGTTCATTATATGTATATGGTAGATTAGATTAGATGTATTCATGTATTCATGGGTCGATCTAAGTTGGTTACTATCTATATCTTGCTAAATTTACAAGTTACCTTAAATAATATCTTGCTAAATAAAATGTCTTTTAAATAAAATTAATGGCATTATAAATAATCATGCCATTTAATAATTATGGTTTAGGGTTTTAGGGTTAGGGTTTAGGGTTTGGATTTTTTAGGGTTTAAATTTTTTTAAATTTCTTTTAGGGTTTAAAAAAAAAAATAATAAAAAAATAAAAATTTTAAAAATTAAAAATAATAAAAATAAAAAATTTCTTAATTAATTCAAAATTTTCTAATTAATTCATATCTTTGAATTAATTTTTGATACTTATTATTTATAATTATAATTATTTTAATAATTAATTAAGTAATTAATTATTAGGGTTTAGGTTTAAATTAGAAAATTACTAATTTACAAATTAGGGTTTAAAATTAATTAATTAGGGTTTTTGAAAATTAGGGTTCTCCTAATTAGGGTTAATATCTATAACACCAATCATAAATTCAATTAACATCATTACCAATAAATTTTGAACTCTAATTTGAATTTCAAAATTTGGTTTTCAAATGTTTTTGCGGTTTTTTTTGTTTGACCATCTCTAAATTCAATTCAATTAAATTATCTCTAATATAAAAAAGGTATATATAAATATATATATATATATATATATAAATAACATATATATAACACGTAACATAAAAATAACAAGATCAAGCACATAAAAATCAAAAGTATAACAATGAAAAAAATCGTTACCCAGATTTGAAAAGTCAAAATCGATTTTGAAAAAACGTCGACCATGAATAACTTACCACTTAAACCACTACGACTTACTTAAACCGACCGATTCGAAACTCTAGAGAAAGACCTCATAATAAACAAACTTCAAGATCAAACACTTAAATAACAAAAAAAACAATAAATCGGTGAGATTTACAAGGTCCGACATTCGTTGTTTATCGACCACAAAAAAAAATTCCCATTTTTTGAAAACTCTTATTTTTTAATTCTAGATGTTATAGATCTATATATCTAGATGTTAGATCATCATAGTTAGACTCCATACAACATATATAACACAAAAAACTAAACATCTAAAACAACATACAACATCATTTCTAAACATTTATACCTCATATATGATTATATTCAATTCTTATTTCGATTTTGCTTTTTTTTTGCTTTTGCTTTTTGGTTGTTTTTTTTTTGGTTTTTATGGGAAATTTTCATTTATTTTCAAAGAGAGAATGAAGCTTGGTTGAGAGAGATGAGAGAGATATGAGAGACTAGAGAGAATGGCTTGGATGAGTATATGGACTTAAGAGGCTTACAATGAATTTCTCTCTTGATATTATATGTATATTGACTATTCATATGGTAGTATAGGTTAGATTGAGATGTGTATTCATATATCATCATGTCATGGTGGATGATCTAAGTTGGTTACCTACTCCATATCTTGCTAAATTTACAAGTTACCTTAAATAATGCAAGAGGGCAAAAATGTCTTTTGGCTTTTAAAATTAATGATATTATAGTAATCATGCCAAACCCTTAGGGTTTAGGGTTTAGATTAGGGTTTAGGGTTTGGACCATTTTAGGGTTTAAAAATAATTTCTAGAATTTCTAATTTAGGGTTTAAAAAAAATAAATAATAAAATAATAAAATTTTAGTTTCTAAAATACAAAATTAAGGTTTCTTAATTAATTAAGTTCCTAATCTCATAGACTTGATAATTAGGTTTATGTTTTATGTAATTTCATTATTATCATTAATTAGTTAATTAGGGTTTATTAATTAGAAAATTAGGGTTAATTAATTTACAATTTACAAAATTAGGGTTACTAATTTACAAATTAGGCTAATTAGGGTTTTTGAAATTAGGGTTCTCCTAATTAGGTTAATATCTATAACACCAATCATAAATCACATTAACATCATTACTAATAAATTTTGAACTCTAATTTGAACTTCAAATTTGGTTTTCCGTAAATGTTCTTTTGAGCGCTTTAAATTGACCCATTTTGACCATCTCTAAATTCAATTTCATAATATCTAATAATATAAAGGAAGGTATATATAGTATATATGTCATACAATTATATAACAACAACATGATCATAACATACAAACATAATAAAGATCAAGCACAACAAAAATCGTTGTCGCTATCACCGTATGAAAAAAAAGGTTACCCCCATTTGAAAAAAGAAAAGTGGTCGGTCAAAAAAAGACCATGAATAACTTAATGAACTTAAACTAACTTCACCTTTCCAATTCAATTATTCTAGAGGAAAGACCTCAGAAACTTCAAGATCAAAAACAAACAAAAAAACAAAAACAAAAAACAAAAAAACAAGGTCAAATAAAATTAAGATTTCATTAGACCACACAAAAAAATTCCAGATTTTTGAAAACTCTTATTTTGAGTATCTAGATGTTATAGATCCGTAAGATACCGATCCGATCACCAGACTCCATACAACATATATATACATAAAAAAACAACATCTAACACAACATACATTATCAATTTCGATTTACATCTTTATACCTCACTACTACACAATTCCAATTCTTGGCTTCGATTTTGCTTATGGTTGTTTTTTTTCGTTGGTTTTTTTTTTGTTTTTATTTAAAAAAAATTTTGTGGGCTAGAGAGAGAATGGCTTGGTTGAGAGAGATGGACATGGAAGATAGAGAGAATACAATGAATTTTCTCTATTTTTTGATCTTATATATTTTCTTTGTATTCAATGTATATATTTATCTAGATTATATGAGATGTATTATGATTATTATTCATCATATCGGTTCATATCTAAGTATGGATTACTACTCCATATCTTGCTAAATTTACAAGTTACCTTAATCTTGCTAAATTTACAAGTTACCTTAAATAATGCAAGAGGGCAAAAATGTCTTTTGGCTTTTAAAATTAATGATATTATAGTAATCATGCCAAACCCTTAGGGTTTAGGGTTTAGGGTTTGGACCATTTTAGGGTTTAAAAATAATTTCTAGAATTTCCAATTTAGGGTTTAAAAAAAATAAATAATAAAATAATAAAATTTTAGTTTCTAAAATACAAAATTAAGGTTTCTTAATTAATTAAAAAAATTCTAATCTCATAGACTTGATAATTATAAATTATGTTTTACTAATTATCATTAAGTTATGTTAATTAATTAATTAGGGTTTACAATTTAGAAAATTAGGGTTTACTAATTTACAAATTAGGGTTTTACTAATAAATTAGGGTTTTTAATAAATTAGGGTTCTCCCTAATTAGGGTTAATATCTATAACACCAATCATAAATCACCACATCATTCATTATCATAAATCATTAACTTTAAATTTTGAACTTTTAAATTTGGTTTTTTTTTTTGTTCTTGAAATGTTGTTTTGCGCAAACCCATTTTTTGACCATCTCTAAATTCAATTTCATTAAGTATCTAAAGGTAATATAAAGGAAGGTATATGTAGTACTATGTCACCACAATTATATAACAACAACATATCATAACACGAATATAAGCAAGATCAAGCAAGCAAAAAAAATCGTTGTCAAAGCGTCTCAAAAATTTCGGGTTACCCAGATTTGAAAAGTCGTATGGTCAAACGACTGACCATGAATAACTTAATAACTTAAACTTAAACTTAAACGAACTTAATTCGAATTCTAGAGGAAAGACCTCATAACAAACTTCAAGATCAAACACTTCAAAGAAACAAAAAAAAAAAAAATTAAAATTTACAAGGTCAAAAAAAATTTAAGATTTCGAGATTCACAAAAAAAAATTCCAAATTTTTTTTGAAATCTTATTTTTTGAATATTTTGATTTATAGATAGATCTTATAGATATATCTATCCAGATATCACCATCATCACCAGACTTAGACTCCATATATATATAACACAAAAACATCTAACATACAAAAAATAAACAAACATCTAACATACATACATTATCGATTTTATTAGGGCTTTATACCTCACTATGAACAATTCCATTTTGGCTTCGATTTTTTTTGGTTGTTTGTTTGTTTTTGGTTTTGTTTTTTTGTTTATCAAAAAGAAATTTCGGGGGTGAGAGAGAGAGAGAGGTTGAGTATATGGACAGATATATAAGGCTTACAATGAATTTTCTCTCTCTTTTCTCTTATATATCTCTTTATCAGTATTCAATGTATATATATTGGTAGATTATTATTAGATGTATTCATATGTATTCATGTATGGGTATCTAAGTCTGTTGATTACTCCATATATTTGCTAAATTTACAAGTTACCTTAAATAATAATTAAGAGGGGCAAAAAAATGTCTTTTGGCTTTTAAAAAATTAATGACATTATAATTAATCATGCCAAACCCTGCCACACCCTAGGGTTTAGGGGGTTTAGGGTTTGGATTAGGGTTTAGGGTTTGGACCATTTTAGGGTTTAAAAATAATTTCTAGAATTTCCAATTTAGGGTTTAAAAAAAATAAATAATAAAATAATAAAATTTTAGTTTCTAAAATACAAAATTAAGGTTTCTTAATTAATTCGGTTTCCTAATCTCATAGACTTGATAATTAGGTTTATGTTTTGCTAATTATCATTAAGTTATGCCTAATTAATTAGCAATTAGGGTTTACAATTAGAAAATTAGGGTTACTAATTTACAAATTAGGGTTTTAATTAATTAAATTAGGGTTTTGAAAAATTAGGGTTTTGAAAATTAGGGTTCTCCTAGGGTTAATATCTATAACACCAATCATAAATCATATTAACATCATTACCAATAAATTTTGAACTCTAATTTGAGTTTCAAATTTGGGTTTTCCAGAAATTTTCTTGAAATGTTTGGTTTTTTTTTCCGTGTTTGACCATCTCTAAATCTCAATTCAATAATTTCAAATTCATAAGTATCTAATATAATATAAAGGAAGGTATATGTAGTAGTATATGTCACCATTATTATATAACAACAACATGATCATAACACGTAACATAAATATAAGCAAGATCAAGCACCGCAAAAAATCGTTGTCGTCGTGCAAAAATCGTCGGTTACCCAGATTTGAAAAAAGTCATGGTTCATCAACGACCTTTGACCATGAATAACTTACAACTTAAACCAACTTACTTAACTCGAACCTAGAGAAAAGACCTCATAACAAACTTCAAGATCAAACACTTAAATAACAAAAAAAAAAAAATAAAAAGAGATTTAAAGGTCGAATTCATTAAATGTACAAAAAAAAAAATAAAAATTTTTTTTTTGAAAACTCTTATTTTTTGTATCTAGATGTTATATAGATCTCTAAATATATAGATCCAGATCACCAAGATTAGATCCATACAACATATATATATACAAAAACATAACATATAACATAACATACATAAACATCATATCATATTATCATTTCGATTTTAGGGGCTTTATACCTCACTATGAACAATTCCAATTCTTGGCTTCTGATTTTGCTATGGTTGTTCGTAAGTGGGGCTGGTTTTGTGGCTGATTTATCAAAGAAATTTCGTGGGCTAGAGAGAGAATGGCTTGGTTGAGATATGGACACATAAGAGGGCTTATATGAATGAATTTTCTCTTTTGATCTTTTTATCTCTCTCTTTTTGTATATATATATATTAGTGTATGTATATATGATATATTATTGTATCTAATCAATCTACTTCTACTCCATATCTTGCTTATAATTTACAAGTTACCTTAAATAATTAAAGAGGGGGGCAAAAATGTCTTTTGTCTTTTTTTAAATTAATGATATTATAGTAATCATGCCAAACCACTTTTAAACCCTTAGGGTTTAGGGTTTAGGGGTTAGGGTTTTAGATTAGGGTTTAGGGTTTGGACCATTTTAGGGTTTAAAAATAATTTCTAATTTTCTAATTTAGGGTTTAAAAAAAAAAAATAATAAAATAATAAAATTTTAGTTTCTAAAATACAAAATTAAGGTTTCTTAATTAATTCTCATAGACTTGATAATTAGGTTTATGTTTTATTAATTATTATTAATTATTTTTAATTATTACAATTAGTGTTTACAATTAGCAAATTAGGGTTTAATTTTAGAAAATTAGGGTTTCTAGCTAATTAGGGTTTTTTAAAAATTAGGGTTTCTAATTAGGGTTAATTAATAAACCAATTTCTCATAATTAACATAAATTACCAATAAATTTTGAACATAATTTTACTAATTTCAAATTTTAATTTTTTCAAAAATGTTTTTTTGAATTTTTTTTTTTTGACCATTGATTCTTGAATTCAATTTCATTAAAGCCATCTCCTAATATAAAAAAAATATATATAGTAATATATATAGGTAAGGAAGGTATATGTATATATATTAACAACATAACATAAACATAACATATAACAACAACACGTAACAGCAAGAAGATCAAGCACCAAAAAATCGTTGTCGAGCGCGTGAAAAATTTCGGGTTACCCAGATTTGAAAAGTCATGGTCGGTCAACGACCTTTGACCATGAATAACTTACAACTTTAACCAGTTCTGACCCAGATTCGAGTTCTAGAGGAAAGACCTCATAACAAACTTCAAGATCAAACACTTAAATAACAAAAAAATAAAAAAACTAAATAAAACAGATTTTACAAGGTCAACATTAGATTCATCAATCGACCACACAAAAAAAAAAAAATTTTTGAAAACTCTTATTTTTTTTCTAGATTTATAGATCTTATAGATACCGATCCGATGTCATAAGATAGACTCCCATACAACATATATAACATAAAAACTAACATCAACATACAACATACATATATCATACATTAACATAGGGCTTTATACTTTATACCTTTACAATTCTAATTCTTGATTTCTTGGCGATTTTTCTTGATTTTGTTGTTTGTTGTTAATGTTTTTTTTGTTTTTGATTTTTTTTTATTATCAAAGAATTTTGTGTGGGCTAGAGAGAGAATGGCTTGGTTGAGTATATGGACACATAAGAGGCTTACAATGAATTTTCTCTCTCTTTGATCTTATATATGACTTGTATTCAATGTATATGGCTGGTAGATTAGCTGAGATGTATTCATATCATCATCATATATCGTGATCTAAGTTGATTTACCTTACTCCATATCTTGCTATAATTTATAATTACCTTAAATAAATGCAAGAGGGGGGCAAAATGTCTTTTGGGGGGCAAAAATTAATGGCATTATATTAATCATGCCAAATCATTAGGGTTTAGGGTTTAGGGTTTAGGGTTTAGGGTTTGGATTATTTTTTTAGTTTAAAAATAATTTCTAGAATTTCTAATTTAGGGTTTAAAAAAAAAAATAATAAAAAATAATAAAAAAATAAAATTTTAAAAAAATTTCTAAAAAAATTTTAGTTTCTAAAATTAAAATTAAGGTTTCTTAATTAATTCGGTTTCCTAATCTCATAGACTTGATAATTAGGTTTATGTTTTACTAATTATCATTAAGTGTTATTATAATTAGCAATTATTAGGGTTTACAATTAGAAAATTAGGGTTACTAATTTACAAATTTAGGTTTCTAGCTAATTAGGGTTTTGAAAATTAGGGTTCTCCCTAATTAGGGTTAATATCTATAACACCAATCATAAATCACATTAACATCATTAATCAATAAATTTTGAACATTAATTTGAATTTTTTGAATTTTTTTTTTTTTTTGAAAAAAATTCAAAACCCATGTTTGACCATCTCTAAATTCAATTTCAATTAAGTTCTCTCTAATAATATAAATAAAGGATATATAGTAGTATATATATAGTATATAATATAATAACAACATATATCATAACAACAATATAACATAACATATATCAGCATCCAAAATCGCAAATCGCAAAATCGTTGTCGTGCGTCTGAAAATTCGGTTACCCAGGTTTGAAAAGTTTGAAAAGTCATGGTCGACGACCGACCTTTGACCATGAATAACTTACTTACTTAAACTTATTCGACCACGATTCGAGTTCTAGAGGAAAGACCTCATAACAAACTTCAAGATCAAACACTTAAATAACAAAAAAAAAATAAACAATAAATTTACAAGGTCCGACATTCATTGTCGACCACAAAAAAAAAATTCCCATTTTTTTGAAAACTCTTATTTTGAATATCTAGATGTTATAGATCCTTATATACCGATAGATCACCATGTTAGACTCCATACAACATATATATATAAAAAAATAACATCAACAACAAAAAAAATACATAATCATACATTTCTTATACATACTTTATACCTCACTTTAGGGAACAATTCAATTCTTGGCTTCATTTTTGCTTTCATTTTTTTTTTGTTGTGGTGTGGGTTTTTTTGTTGGTTTTGTGATCAAAGAAAATTTTTTTGGGCTAGAGAGAATGGCTTGGTTGAGTATATGGACACATAAGAGGCTTACAATGAATTTTCTCTCTCTTTTGATCTTATATATGACTTGTATTCATTTGTATGTATATGGTATTGGTAGATTAGATTAGAGATGTATTCATATCATCATATGGTGATCTAAGTCTAAGTACCTACTCCATATCTTGCTAAATTTACAAGTTACCTTAAATAATGCAAGAGGGGCAAAATGTCTTTTGGGGCAAAAATTAATTTTAAAATTATAATAATCATGCCAAACCCCCTTAGGGTTTAGGGTTTAGATTAGGGTTTAGGGTTTGGGGTTTATTTTTTAGGTTTAAAAATAATTTTTTAAATTTCTAATTTAGGGTTTAAAAAAAAAAAAATTTAAAAAAATAAAAAATTTTAATTCTAAAAATAAAAAAAATTTAGTTTCTTAATTAATTCGGTTTAAGGTTTAATTTACTTGATAATTATAAATTAGTTTATGTTTTTTATGTTTTACTAATTATCATTAAGTGTGCCTAATTAGCAATTAGGGTTTACAATTAGAAAATTAGGGTTACTAATTTACAAATTAGGGTTTCTAAAATAATTAGGGTTTTTAAAATTAGGGTTTTCCTAATTAGGGTTCTCCCCTAATTATCTATATACCAATCATAAATCATTAACATCATTACTAATAAATTTTGAACTCTAATTTGAACTTTAAATTTGGGTTTTCCAAATTTTCTTGAAAAATTTGGTTTGTTTTGACCATCTCTAAATTCAATTTCATTAAATTCTCTAAATAATATAAAGGAATGGTATATAATATATATAATATAGTATATATATATATAGTATATATATAACAACATATATAATAACAACATAAACATAAGCAAGAAAAGAAGCACAAAAATCGTCGTGTCGTCGCTCGGTTTACCCAGAAGGAAAAGTTTGAAAAAAAACGAGTCAAAAGTCACGGCTCAACGACCACGACCGACCATGAATAACTTACAACTTAAACCAGTTCTGACCCTGATTCGAATTCTAGAGGAAAGACCTCATAACAAACTTCAAGATCAAACATTTAAATAACAAAAATAATAAACAGGCAGAGATTTACAAGGTCAGACATTCGTTATTAGACCACAAAAAAAAAAAATTCCCAAATTTTTTTTTTTTTTCTTATTTTGAGTATCTAGATGTTATAGATCTTATAGATATCCCATAGATCATAAGTTAGATCCATATAATATATATATATATAAAATAAACATCTAACACAACATATAATACACATACATTCAACATCTAATATTTTACTACTTATTAACATTTCCATTTCTTGGCTTCCCATTTTTTTTTATTTTTTTCATTTTTTTTTTTGGTTTTTTTGTTTTTTTGATTTATCAAAAGAAATTTTGTGGGCTAGAGAGAAATCAAAGAAATTTTGGGCTGAGAGAATGGATGGTATATATAGACACATAAGAGGCACAATGAATTTACAATGAATTTTCTCTCTCTTTGATCTTATATATGACTTGTATTCAATGTATATGGCTGGTAGATTAGCTGAGATGTATTCATATCAGTCAAATGGCTGATCTAAGTTGGTTACCTACTCCATATCTTGCTAAATTTACAAGTTACCTTAAATAATGCAAGAGGGGCAAAATGTCTTTTTTTTTTAAAATTAATGGCATTATGGAAATCATGCCAAACCCTTAGGGTTTAGGATTTGGATTAGGGTTTAGGGTTTGGACCATTTTAGGGTTTAAAAATAATTTCTAGAATTTCCAATTTAGGGTTTAAAAAAAAATAAATAATAAAATAATAAAATTTTAGTTTCTAAAATAATAAATTAAGGTTTCTTAAAATAAAAATAATTAAATTTCTAATTTCATAATTACTTGATAATTAGGTTTATGTTTTTAATTAGGTTTAATTATTATTAATTATTGCCTAAATTATCATTAATTAGGGGGTTAGCAATTAGGGTTTACAATTAAAAATTAGGGTTACTAATTTACAAATTAGGGTTTCTAGCTAATTAGGGTTTTTGAAAATTAGGGTTCTCCCTAAATTAGGTTAATATCTATAACACCAATCATAAATCACATTAACATCATTACAATAAATTTTGAACTTAATTTGAACTTTAATTTGGGTTTTCCAAAATGTTTTGAAAAAAAAATTGAACCCATTTTTTTTTCTCTAAATTCAATTCCATTAAATTCATCTCTAATATAAAGGAAATATATATATAGTATATATAGTATATGTATATAATATAATATAACAATAACATGATCATAACATGTAACATAACATATAATATCAAGCATCACATAAAATCAAAATCGCAAGTCAAAATCGTTGTCGAATCGTCGGGTTACCCAGTTTGAAAAAATTACCCAGTTTGAAGTGATGACCAACTGACCACCGACCAACTTGAATAACTTAAACTTAACTTAACCCTCGATTTCGAGTTTCTAGAGGAAAGACCTCATAACAAACTTCAAAACTCAAATCAAACACTTAAATAACAAAAACAATAAATGGTAGAGATTTACAAGGTCCATTCATTGTCGTCACCACAAAAAAAAAATTCCCATTTTTTTTTTCTTATTTTTCTTATATCTAGATGTTATAGATGTTATAGATCTGTATAGATCTTATCGATCCCGATCACCATGTTAGATTCCATAAAACATATATAACATAAAAAACTTAACATCTAACATAACATACATACATACATCATTTTTCTAAGGGCTTTATACCTCACTATGAACAATTCCAATTCTTGGCTTCTGATTTTGCTATGGTTGTTTGTTTGTTTTTTTTTTTTGTTGTTTTCAAAGAAATTTTGTGGGCTAGAGAGAGAAAGAGAATTGGTTGAGTATAGAGATGGACATAAGAGAGATTACATAATTTTTCTCTCTTTTCTTTCTCTTTATATATATTCATTATTATATGTATATATATATTAGTTCAATGTATGTATTAGATATAGATGAGATGTATTATATATCATCATGGGTCTATCTGATCTAAGTTGGTTACCTACTCCATATCTTGCTAAATTTACAAGTTACCTTAAATAATGCAAGAGGGGCAAAAATGTCTTTTGGCTTTTAAAATTAATGACATTATAGTAATCATGCCAAACCCTTAGGGTTTAGGGTTTAGATTAGGGTTTAGGGTTTGGATCATTTTAGGGTTTAAAAATAATTTCTAGAATCCAATTTAGGGTTTAAAAAAAAAAAATAATAAAATAATAAAATTTTAATTTCTAAAATAAAAAATTAAGGTTTCTTAATTAATTTAAGGTTTCTAATCTAATTCTCTAACTTGATAATTAGGTTTATGTTTTACTTATTATTATTATTAATTATTTTAATTAGCAATTAGGGTTTACAATTAGAAAATTAGGGTTTACTTAATTTACAAATTAGGGTTTTAGCTTTCTAATTAGGGTTTTTTTTAAAATTAGGGTTCTCCCTAAAATTAGGGTTAATAATCTATATCTACAACACCAATCATAAATCACATTAACATCATTACCAATAAATTTTGAACTCTAATTTGAGTTTCAAATTTGGGTTTTCCAGAAATGTTCTTGAAAGCGCTTTAAACCCATGTTTGACCATCTCTAAATTCAATTCCAAATTAAATTCAATTAATATAAAGGAAGGTATATATATAAAGGTAAGTAATATACATAATATATATAACAACATATCATAACATAACACATATAACACAAGATCAAGCACCGCAAAATCAATTGTCGCTGCATCAAATCGAAAAAATCGGGTTACCCAGATTTGAAAAGTCGTGGTTTGAAAACGTTTTGACCATGAATAACTTACAACTTAAACCAACTAAACTTACAACTTAATTCGAACCTAGAGGAAAGACCTCAGGAAAAACTTCAAGAAACAAACAAATCAAACAACAAAAAAACAATAAAATAAAAACAGATTTATTTAGAGATTACAACATTCGATTTATTAGACCACAAAAAAAAAATCCCAAATAAATTTTTTGAAAACTCTTTGAGTATCTAGATGTTATAGATCCATAAGATATCCAATCCGAGATCACCAAGTTAGACTCCATACAACATATATAACACAAAAAAAACAACATAAAACACAACATACATAATCATCGATTTCTGGTTGGGGCTTTATACCTCACTATATTTAACAATTCCAATTCTTGGCTTCTTTTATTGGTTGTTTTGTTGGGGCTTTGTTTTGTGGTGATTTGTTATCAAAGAAATTTCGTGGGCTAGAGAGAGAGATGGCTTGGTTGAGTATATGGACACAGAAGAGGCTACACAATGAATTTTCTCTCTTTTTCTCTCTTATATACTTATATTCTTATGTTATATATGATATATTAGTATGATGTATTCATATATGTATTGATATGGATGATCTAAGTCAGTTACATACTCTATTGGTCTTGCTAAATTTACAATTACCTTATCTTGCTAAATAATGTTACCTTATAATAAATAATGCAAGAGGGCAAAAATGTCTTTTTAAAATTAATGATATTATAGTAATCATGCCAAACCTTAGGGGTTTAGGGTTTTGGATTAGGGTTTAGGGTTTGGATTTTTTTTAGGTTTAAAAATATTTTAGAATTTCCAATTTAGGGTTTAAAAAAAAAAATAATAAAAAAAAAAAATTTAAAAAAAAAAATAATAAAATTAAGGTTTCTTAAATTAATTAAGTTTAATCTCATAGACTTGATAATTAATTAATGTTTTACTAATTATCATTATTAAATTTTTATGTTTTAATTAGCAATTAGGGTTTATTATTAGAAAATTAGGGTTACTTAATTTACAAATTAGGGTTTTACAAATTTACATTAGGGTTTTTTTAAAATTAGGGTTCTCCCTAATTTAGGTTAATATCTATAACACCAATCATAAATCACATTAACATCATTACCAATAAATTTTGAACTCTAATTTGAATTTCAAATTTGGGTTTTTTTTCAAATTTGGGTTTTCCGAATAAAGGTTTTTTAAATTTTAAATTCGACCATGTGTTTGACCATCTCTAAATTCAATTCAATTAAGTAAGTATCTGGTAATATAAAGGAAGGTATATAGTAGTATATATCACTACACAATTATATAACAACAACATGATCATAACATAACAACATAAGCAAGATCAAGCACACATCAAAATCGCTGTCGAAAAAATGCGTCGAAAATTCGGGTTACCCAGATTTGAAAAGTCATGTTAGTTAGATTTGAAACCTTTGACCATGAATAACTTACAACTTAAACCAAAACTTTAAACCCCGATTCGACTTCTAGAGGAAAGACCTCAGAACAAACTTCAAAGATCAAACACTTAAATAACAAAAAAATAAAAAAAAAAATTTACAAGGTTACAAGGTTCATTTGTCGTCACCACAAAAAAAAAAAAAAAAATTTTGAAAACTCTTTTTTTTGAAATATCTAGATGTTATAGATCTTATAGATCCGAGATACCCCACCATCACCAAGTTAGACTCCATACAACATATATAACACAAAAAAAACTAACATCTAACACAACATACATGATCGATTTTGATTTAGGGCTTTATACCTCACTTTGAACAATTCAATTCTTGAATTCTTTTGCTTGATTGGTTGTTGTTGGGGTTTTTTTTTTGTTTGATTTATCAAAGAAATTTTTGGGCTAGAGAGAGAATGGCTTGGTTGAGTATATGGACACATAAGAGGCTTACAATGAATTTTCTCTCTCTTTGATCTTATATATCTCTCTTTTCATGTATATATGGTATATATTTAGTAGATGTATTGATATTATATTATCATTGGTCATCTAAGTTGATTACCTACTCCATATCTTGCTAATCTTACTACAATCTTGCTTACCTTAAATAATGCAAATGAGAGGGAAAAATGTCTTTTGGCTTTTAAAATTAATGGCATTATATTATAGTAATCATGCCAAACCCTTAGGGTTTAGGGTTTAGATTAGGGTTTAGGGTTTGACCATTTTAGGTTTAAAAATAATTTCTAGAATTTCCAATTTAGGGTTTAAAAAAATAAAAATAATAAAATAAAAAATTTTAGTTTCTAAAAAAAAAAATTAAGGTTTCTTAATTAATTTCTTAATTAATTTTCTAATCTCATAGAATTGATAATTAGGTTTATGTTTTACTAATTATCATTAAGTGTGCTAATTAGCAATTATTAGTTTACAATTAGAAAATTAGGGTTACTAATTTATTTAGGGTTTTTTAAGCTAATTAGGGTTTTTTTAAAATTAGGGTTTCCTAATTAGGGTTAATATCTATAACACCAATCATAAATCACATTAACATCATTACATAATCATTTTAACATCATTAATTTGAAATTTTGATTTGAATTTTTTGAAAAAATGTTCTTTTGAAAAAAATTTTTTCAATGAAAGGCGCTTTAAATCAACCCATGTTTGACCATCTCTAAATTCAATTCAATTAAGTTAAGTATCTAGGTAAAAAAAAGTATATATAGTAGTACTGTCACTACAATTATATAACAACAACATGATCATAACACGTAATATAAGCAAGATCAAGCACCTGCAAAATCGTTGTCGCAAATCGAAAAAAACTCGGTTACCCAGATTTGAAAAAAGTCACCCAAAAGAAAAAAACGACCTTTGACCATGAATAACTTACAACTTAAACTTAAACTAACTTTAAACGAATTCTAGAGGAAAGACCTCATAACAAACTTCAAGATCAAACATCTAAATAACAAAAATAATAAAAAAAATAAAAATTTTAAAGGTCCGACATTCAATTGTCGAGACCACAAAAAAAAAAATTCCCATTTTTTTAAAAACTCTTATTTTGAAAATATCTAGATGTTATAGATCTATAGATCCGTTATAGATCCATACCGATCACCATCACCAATCACCAGACTCATACAACATATATATATAACAAAAAAAAAAAACATCTAACACAACATACATGATCGATTTCTTGGTTTAGGCTTTATACCTCACTATAACAATTCCAATTCTTGGCTTCGATTTTTTTTTTTGTTTGTTTTTTGTTTTTGTTTTGATTTTTATCAAAAAGAAATTTCGTGGGCTAGAGAGAGAAGAGGCTGGCTTGAGTATATGGACACATAAGAGGAGACACATGAATTTTCTCTTTTTTTCTCTTATATCTGATTGATGTATATATATATGATAGATATTAGGTTGATGTATTATGTATATGTGTATGTGGTGATCTGATCTAAGTTGGTTACTACTCCATATCTTACTAAATTTACAAGTTACCTTTAAATAATATAAGAGGGGGGCAAAATGTCTTTTTTGAGGGGCAAAAATTAATTTGGCTTTTAAAATTAATGATCATAATAAACCCCCTTAGGGTTAGGGGGTTTAGATTAGGGTTTAGGGGGTTTGGACCATTTAGGGTTTAAAATAATTTCTAGAATTTCCAATTTTAGGTTTAAAAAAAATAAATAATAAAATAATAAAATTTTAGTTTCTAAAAAATACAAAATTAAGGTTTCTTAATTAATTCTTAATTTCTAATCTCATAGACTTGATAATTAGGTTTATGTTTATGTTTTAATTATCATTAAGTTAATTAATAATAATAGCAATTAGGGTTTACAATTAGAAAATTAGGGTTACTAATTTACAAATTAGGGTTTCTAAATTAATTAGGGTTTTTACTAAATTAGGGTTCCCTTAGGGTTAATTATAACACCAATCATAAATCATATTAACATCATTACAATATCATTTTAAATTTAAATCTAATTTGAACTTCAAATTTGGGTTTTCCGAAATGTTTTGAAAGCAAATTTTTTCAATTTGACCCATGTTTGACCATCTCTAAATTCAATTTCGTTAAGTATCTGGGTAATATAAAGGAAGGTATATATAGTACTCATGTCAGTCTACAATTATGTAACAACAACATGATCATAACACGTAACATAAGCAAGATCAAGCACCAAAAATCGCAAAATCGTCATCGTCGGAAAAATTTCGGTTACCCAGATTTGAAAAATCAAAAGTCATCGGCGACACGACCACCATTTGACCAACTTACAACTTAAACTTAACTTAAACTAACTTATTCCGAGTTCTTCTAGGAAAGACCTCATAACAAACTTCAAGATCAAACACTTAAATAACAAAAAAAAAAAACAATAAATAAAGATTTAAAGGTCAAAACATTAGATTTATTAGGACCACAAAAAAAAAAAAAAAAATTTTTTTTAAAAAATTATTTTTGAAAATCTAGATGTTATAGATCTCATATAGATCGAGATCCATATCACCAAGTTAGACTCCATACAACATATATAACATAAAATAAACATAACATCTAAAAACTAACATAAATACATACATCATTTTCTTTGTTGATTTGGCTTTATACCTCACTATGAACAATTCCAATTCTTGGCTTCGATTTTTTTTTGGTTGTTTTGTTGGTTGTTTTGTGGTTTGTTTATCAAAGAAATTTCGTTGCTAAGAGAGAATTTTGTTTGGTTGAGAGAGATATGGACACATGAGAGGCTTACAATGAATTTTCTCTCTCTTTTATATCTTATATATATACTTGTATTCATGTATATGGTATGGTAGATTAGATTATGTGTATTCATATCATCATATATGTCATCATATCTAAGATCTAAGTTGGTTACCTACTCCATATTGCTAAATTTACAAGTTACCTTAAATAATGCAAATAATGCAAAAAAGTCTTTTGGCTTTTTTTAAAAATTTAAATTATAATAATTATGCCAAACCCTTAAAAACAGGGGTTTAGATTAGGGTTTAGGGGTTTGGGGTTAGGGTTAGGGGTTAAAAAATAATTTTAGAATTTCCAAATTTAGGGTTTAAAAAAATTTCCATTTAAAAAAAAAATAAATAAAAATAATAATAATTTTAAATAAAATAAAAAATTAAGGTTTCTTTAATTAATTTCCTAATCTCATAGACTTGATAATTAGGTTTATGTTTTTATAATTATCATTAATTATTATTAATTATTAGCAATTAGGGTTTACAATTAGAAAAAATTAGGGTTACTAATTTACAAAAAATTAGGGTTTACAGCTAATTAGGGTTTTTTAAATTAGGGTTTTTAATTAGGGTTAATATCTATAACACCAATCATAAATCACATTAACATCATTACCAATAATAAATTTTAAACTCTAAATTTTTTGAATTCAAATTTGGGTTTTCAAAATTTTTTTTTCCGGCGTTTTCGTTTTTTCATGTTTGACCATCTCTAAATTCAATTCATCTCTATCTCGGGTAATATAAGGATATATATATAGTATATATATATAATATATATAACAACAATATAACAACATAACATCATATAACATAACATATCATAAGACAAGTAACACAATATCACAAGATCAAAATCGTTGTCGGTGATGAAAAAAAATTCAGGTTACCCAGATTTGAAAAGTCGTGGTCTGTCACCTTTGACCACGAATAACTTACAACTTAAACTTAACTTAACCAATTCGAATTCTAGAGAAAGACCTCATAACAAACTTCAAGAAACAAACACTTAAATAACAAAAACAATAAATAAAAACAAAATCCAACATTCGTTTATCAAGATTCCACAAAAAAATAAATTCCCAAATTTTTTTTGAAACTCTTATTTTGAAACTATCTAGATGTTATAGATCTCTAGATAATAAATAGATCGAGATCACCATGTTAGACTCCATACAACATATATAACACAAAAAAATATATTAACATCTAACACATACATAAAACAACATCACATCACACAACATAGGGCTTTATACCTTTATTATGATTTTCAATTCTTATTCTTCCATTTTCTTTTGGTTGCTTTGTTATTTTTTTTTTTTTAATTTGGTTTGATTTATTTATCAAAGAAATTTCGTGGGCTAGAGAGAAGAGAGAGAATGGGTTGAGTATATGACACATAAGAGGCTTACAATGAATTTTCTCTCTCTTTGATCTATATATATTATATATTCATTGTATGTATATAGATTAGAGATTATTGATTATATATCATATCATATGGTGATCTAAGTTGGTTACCTACTTACTCCATATCTTATCTTAAATTTACAAGTTACCTTAAATAATGCAAGAGGGGCAAAAATGTCTTTTGGCTTTTAAAATTAATGGCATTATAGTAATCATATTAAACCCTTAGGGTTTAGGGTTTAGGGTTTTAGGGTTTAGGTTTTTAGGGTTTGGATTTTAGGGTTAAAAATAATTTCTAGGGTTTTCAATTTAGGGTTTTTAAAAAAATAAATAATAAAAATAATAAAATTTTAAATTCTAAAATAAAAATAAAAATTAGGTTTCTTAATTAATTTTAAGTTTTCTAATCTCATAGACTTGATAATTAGGTTTATGTTTTTTATGTTTTACTAATTATCATTAAGTGTGCCTAATTAGCAATTAGGGTTTACAATTAGAAAATTAGGGTTACTAATTTACAAATTAGGGTTTCTAATTAATTAGGGTTTTTTGAAATTAGGGTTCTCCTAATTAGGGTTAATATCTATAACACCAATCATAAATCACATTAACATCATTACATCATTAAATTTTTGAACTCTAATTTGAATTTCAAATTTGGGTTTTCCAAAATGTTTTGAGCGCGGTTTTCCCATGTTTGACCATCTCTTTGATTCAATTTCAATTAAGTATCTCATCTAATATAAAGGAAAGTATATAAAAAGGTATAAGGTATAATATATATAATATACAACATCATAACAACATAACATACACAACAACATGATCAAAGCACCAAGCAAATCGTTGTCAAATCAAATCGCAAAATCGAAAAAATCGGGTTACCCAGATTTGAAAAGTCATGGTTCGAAAAGTCGGAACGACCTCGACGACCTTGATTTGACCATGATAACTTACAACTTAAACCAGCTCTGACCCTGATTCGAGTTGTAGAGAAAAGACCTCATAACAAACTTCAAGATCAAACACTTAAATAACAAAAAAAATAAAAAAAACAATAAAGATTTACAAGATCCGACATTCAGATTGTCGGACCACAAAAAAAAAAAATTCCCATTTTTTTTTGAAAACTTATTTTTTTTCTAGATTTATAGATCTAGTAAGATATCCGATCCCAGATCATCCAAGTTAGACTCCATACAACATATATAACATAAAAAAACATAATATCTAACATAACATAACATAATACAACATCATTTTGATTTAGGGCTTTATACCTTTATATGAACAATTCATCTTGGCAATTCATTTTTCTTTTTTTTTTGCTTGTTGTGTTGTTTTTTTTTTGGTTTATTTATCAAAGAAATTTTTGTGGGCTAGAGAGAGAGAGAATTGTTGAGTATATGGACACATAAGAGGCTTACATGGACACATAAGAGGCTTACAATGAATTTTCTCTCTCTTTTCTTATATACTTGTATTCAATGTATATGGTATGGTAGATTAGTTAGAGATGTATTCATATCATCATATCATATCATATCTAAGTTGGTTACCTACTCCATATCTTGCTAAATTTACAAGTTTACCTTAAATAATAAAAAAGAAAAAAAAATGTCTTTTGGCTTTTAAAATTAATGGCATTATGGTAATCATGCCAAACCCTTAGGGTTTAGGGTTTAGATTAGGGTTTAGGGTTTGGATCATTTTAGGGTTTAAAATATTTTATAGAATTTCCAATTTAGGGTTTAAAAATAATAAAATAATAAAATAATAAAATTTTAGTTTCTAAAATGCAAAATTAAGGTTTCTTAATTAATTCGGGTTCCTAATCTCATAGACTTGATAATTAGGTTTATGTTTTACTAATTATCATTTATGTTTTATTAATTATAAATTAGCAATTAGGGTTTTTTACAAGAAAAAAAATTAGGGTTACTAATTTACAAATTAGGGTTTCTAGCTAATTAGGGTTTTTTTATTAGGGTTCTCCCTAATTAGGGTTAATATCTATAACACCAATCATAAATCACATTAACATCATTACCAATAAATTTTGAACTCTAATTTGAAATTTTTGAATTTGGGTTTTCCGAAATTCTTCTTTGAGCGGTTTTTTTGAAATGTTTTTGACCATCTCTAAATTCAATTCCCATTAAATATCTCTCTAATATAAAGTAAGGTATATATAAAGTAATATATAGTATATATTATATAAATAAATATATATATAACAACATAACATAACATAAGATCAAGCACAACAAAATCACTGTCAAAATCGCAGCACGAAAAAAAATTCAGGTTACCCAGATTTGAAAAGTCATGTTTTTGAAACCGACCTTTGACCATTTGAATAACTTATAACTTAAACCAACTTCTAAACTTCCGATTTCGAGTTCTCTAGGAAAGACCTCATAACAAACAAACTTCAAGATCAAACACTTAAATAACAAAAAAAAATAATCAATAGAGATTTACAAGGTCCGACATTCATTGTCGTACCACAAAAAAAAATTCCCGATTTTTTGAAAAACTCTTATTTTGAATATCTAGATGTTATAGATCTTAAGATATCGAGATGTATCACCAAGTTAGACTCCATATATATATATATATATAACAACATAAATCTAACATACACATACATAATCGATTTCGGTTAGGGCTTTATACTTTATACACTTTATGAACAATTCAATTCTTGGCTTTCCATTTTGCTTTGGTTGTTTCGTTTTTGGGCTTTTGTTTTTGTGGTTGGTTTGTTTTTCAAAAAATATCAAAGAAAATTTTAGAGAGAGAATGGCTTGGTTGAGTATATGGACACATAAGAGGCTTACAATGAATTTTCTCTCTCTTTGATCTTATATATGACTGTTATTCAATGTATATGGCTGGTAGATTAGCTGAGATGTATTCATATCAGTCAAATGGCTGATCTAAGTTGGTTACCTACTCCATATCTTGCTAAATTTACAAGTTACCTTAAATAATGCAAGAGGGGCAAAAAAAAATTTTTAAATTTAATTAATTTATAATAATCATGCCAAACCTTAGGGTTTAGGGTTTAGGATTTAGGGTTTAGGGTTTAGGATCATTTTTAGGGTTTTAAAATAAAAATAATTTCTAGAATTTCCAATTTAGGGTTTAAAAAAATAAATAATAAAATAATAAAATTTTAGTTTCTAAAATACAAAAAAAATTAAGGTTTTTAATTAATTTAAAAAATAATCTCATAGACTTGATAATTAGGTTTATGTTTTACTAATTATCATTAATTGTGCCTAATTAGCAATTAGGGTTTACAATTAGAAAATTAGGGTTTACTAATTTACAAATTAGGGTTTCTAGCTAATTAGGGGTTTTGAAATTAGGGTTCTCCTCCTAGGGGTTAATATCTATAACACCATAACACCAATCATAAATCACATTAACATCATTACCAATAAATTTTGAACTTTCTAATTTGGGTTTTCCAAATTTCTTGAAAGCGTTTTCAATTTGTTTTTGACCATCTCTAAATTCAATTCTTCATCCTCTAATATAAAGGAAGGTATATATAGTAGTATATAGTATATATATATAACAACAATAACATCATATAACATAACAACAACATAATAACAAATATCAAGCACAACACAAAAATCGTTGTCGATCATCAAAAAAATCGGTTACCCAGATTTGAAAAATCGTCAGTTTTGACCAATCGACCTTTGACCATGAATAACTTACAACAAACTTAAACCAAACTTTACTTACTCGATTCGAATTCTAGAGAAAGACCTCATAACAAACTTCAAGATCAAACAAACTTAAATAACAAAAAAAATAAAAAAAAAATAAGAGATTTACAAGGTCCTACATTAGATTTACAATCGACATTCATGTCGTCGGACACAAAAAAAAAAATTCCCATTTTTTTTGAACTCTTATTTTTAAATATCTAGATGTTATAGATCATAAGATACCGATCCGATCACCAAGTTAGACTCCATACAACATATATATATATAAAAACAACATCTAACACACATAAACATACATTACATCGATTTTCTATTTAGGGCTTTATACTATATATAATTCAATTCTTTCTTTCTCTTTTTCTTTTGGTTTTTTTTTCTATGGTTTTTTTGTGTTTTTGTGATTTATCAAAGAAATTTTTAAAGAAAAGAGAGAGAGAGGCTTGAGAGAGTGGATATGGACACATATAAGAGGCTTACAATGAATTTTCTCTCTCTTTTCTCTCTTATATATGATATATATTCATTGTATATATATATATGTAGATTAGTATAGATGATGATTATATCATCATCATACATGGATCTAAGTTGGTTACCTACTCCATATCTTGCTAAATTTACAATTTACCTTTACCTAAAATAATGCAAGAGGGCAAAAAATGTCTTTTTTTTTAAATTATTAATGATTATAGTAATATGCCAAACCCTTAGGGTTTAGGGTTTTAGATTAGGGTTTAGGGTTTGGACCATTTTAGGGTTTAAAAATAATTTCTAGAATTTCTAATTTAGGGTTTAAAAAAAAATAAAAAAATAAAATAAAAAAATTTTAGTTTCTAAAATACAAAAAATTAAAAAATCTTAATTAATTTTTTTTTCCTAATCTCATAGACTTGATAATTAGGTTTATGTTTTTACTAATTATCATTAAGTTTTATGCCTAATTAGCAATTAGGGTTTACAATTAGAAAATTAGGGTTTAATTTACAAAATTAGGGTTTTAGCTAATTAGGGTTTTTGAAAATTAGGGTTCTCCCTAATTAGGGGGGTCTATATTAATTATCATATCATCACATAAATCAATCATTACATCATTAAATTAAATTTTGAACTAAATTTGAGTTTCAAATTTGGTTTTCGAAAATGTTCTTTGAAAATTTAACCCAACCCATGTTTGACCATCTCTAAATTCAATTTCGTTAAGTATCTGGGTAATATAAAGGAAGGTATATGTAGTACTCATGTCACCTAATTATATTAACAACAACATCATAACATAACATAATATAATAAAGATCAAGCACCATAAGCAAAATCAAAAGTCGCAAGCGCGTCGAAAAAAAAAAAACCCAGATTTGAAAAGTCACCCAAGTCGTTCGGTCAACGACCTTTCACCATTTTGACAACTTACAACTTAAACCCACCACGAACTTAAATTCGATTCGACCTAGAGGAAAGACCTCATAACAAAAAGACCAAGATCAAACACTTAAATAAAAAAAACAATAAAACAAAAAAGATTTTTAAGAAGGTCCGACATTCGTTTTTCGGACCACAAAAAAAAATTCCAAATTTTTTTGAAACTCTTATTTTTTTTATCTAGATGTTATAGATATCTAGATGTATAGATACCGAGATACCGATCAGATCACCGTTAGACTCCATACAACATATATAACACAAAAAAACTTAACATCTAACACAACATACATATCGATCATGATTTTTTAGGGCTTTATACCTCACTATGAACAATTCCAATTCTTGGCTTCTGATTTTTCTATGGTTTTTCGTGGGGCTGGTTTTGTGACTGATTTATCAAAGAAATTTTGTGGGCTAGAGAGAGAATGGCTTGGTTGAGTATATGGACACATAAGAGGCTTACAATGAATTTTCTCTCTCTTTTTGATCTTATATATGACTTGTATTCAATGTATATATATGGTGTAGATTAGATGAGATGTATTATATATGTATGTATATGGGTGATCTAAGTTGGTTACCTACTCCATATCTTGCTAAATTTACAAGTTACCTTAAATAATAAAAAGAGGGCAAAAAAAATCTTTTTTTTTAAAATTAATGGCATTATTATAATAATCATGCCAAACCCTTAAACCCTTAGGGTTTAGGGTTTTTAGGGTTTAGATTTAGGGTTTAGGGTTTGGACCATTTTAGGGTTTAAAAATAATTTCTAGAATTTCCAATTTAGGGTTTAAAAAAAAAATAAAAAAATAATAAAATTTTAAAATTTTAAAATTCAAAAATTAAAAATTTTTAATTAATTCGGTTTCCTAATCTCATAGACTTGATAATTAGGTTTATGTTTTACTAATTATCATTAATTATTTAATTAATTAGCAATTAGGGTTTATTTTAGAAAATTAGGGTTTACAATAAAATTAGGGTTACTAATTTACAAATTAGGGTTTCTAGCTAATTAGGGTTTTGAAAATTAGGGTTCTCCCTAATTAGGTTTAATATCTATAACACCAATCATAAATCACATTAACATCATTACCAATAAATTTTGAACTCTAATTTGAATTCAATTTTCAAATTTGGGTTTTTCAAAAATGTTCTTGGAAATTTTAAATTTAAACCCATGTTTTTCACCATCTCTAAATTCAATTCAATTAATTAAGTCTCGTAATATATAAAGGAAGGTATATGTAGTAGTACTCATGTCACCACAATATATATAACAACAACAATGATCATAACACGTAACATAAGCAAGATCAAGCACACAAAAATCGTTGTCGCGTCGTCTGAAAAAATTCGGTTACCCAGATTTGAAAAGTGGTGGTTTGTCGACGACCTTTGACCATGAATAACTTACAACTTAAACCAAACCTTACTTAACCTCGATTCGAAGTTCTAGAGGAAAGACCTCATAACAAAAACAAAGATCAAAACACTTAAATAACAAAAAAACAATAAACAAAAAAGAGATTTACAAGGTCCATTTCGTTGTCGGACCACAAAAAAAAAAATAATTCCCAGATTTTTTGAACTCTTATTTTGAAAATCTAGATGTTATAGATCATATAGATATATAGATCCAGATCACCAAGTTAGACTCCAGTACAACACCATATATACATAAAAACATAACAACTAACTAACATCTAACATACATCGATCGATTTTGTTAGGGCTTTATACCTCACTATACAAATTCAATTCTTCGGCTTCTTTTTTTTTATGGTTGTTCGTGGTGGGTGGTTTTGTGACCGATTTATCAAAAGAAATTTCGGGCTGGAGAGAGAGAATGAGAATTGGTTGAGTATATGGACATGGACACATAGAGGCTTACAATGAATTTTTCTCTCTCTTTGATCTTATATATGACTTTATTTCAATGTATATGGTATGGTAGATTAGATTAGATGAGATGTATTCATATCATCACATATCACATGGGTGATAAGTTGAGTTACCTACTCCATATCTTGCTAAATTTACAAAATTACCTTAAATAATGCAAGAGGGGCAAAAAAATGTCTTTTGGCTTTTAAAATTAATGACATTATAGTAATCATGCCAAACCCTTAGGGTTTAGGGTTTTAGATTAGGGGTTTTAGTTTGGATTTATTTTAGGGTTTAAAAATAATTTCTAGAATTTCTAATTTAGGGTTTAAAAAAAAAAAAATAAATAATAAAAAAATAATAAAATTTTAGTTTCTAAAATACAAAATTAAGGTTTCTTAATTAATTAATTCGTTTCTAATCTCATAGACTTGATAATTAGGTTTATGTTTTACTAATTATCATTAAGTGTGCCTAATTAGCAATTAGGGTTTTTACAATTTAGAAAATTAGGGTTACTAATTTACAAATTAGGGTTTCTAGCTAATTAGGGTTTTGAAAATTAGGGTTCTCCCTAATTAGGGTTAATATCTATAACACCAATCATAAATCACATTAACATCATTACTAATAAATTTTGAACTCTAATTTGAGTTTCAAATTTGGGTTTTCCAGAAATGTTCTTGAGCAGTTTCGTCAACCCATGTTTGACCATCTCTAAATTCAATTTCGTTAAGTATCTGGGTAATATAAAGGAAGGTATATGTAGTATATATATATACAATTATATATACAATTATATATAACAACAACATCATACACGTAAGAAAGATCAAGCACCACCGCAAAAAATCGTTGTCGCTGTCTGAAAAAAATTCTGGGTTACCCAGATTTGAAAAGTCATGGTCGGTCAACGACCTTTGACCATGAATAACTTACAACTTAAACCAGTTCTGACCCTGATTCGAGTTCTAGAGGAAAGACCTCATAACAAACTTCAAGATCAAACACTTAAATAACAAAAACAATAATCAGGTAGAGATTTACAAGGTCTGACATTCGTTGTCAGACCACAAAAAAAAAAAAAAATATTTTTTGAAAAACTCTTATTTTTTCTCTCTAGATGTTATAGATCTGTAAGATACCGATCCAGATCACCATGTTAGACTCCATACAACATATATAACATAAAAAACTTAACATCTAACATCTAACACATATATCGATTTCTTTGCTAGGGCTTTATACCTCACTATGAACAATTCCAATTCTTGGCTTCTTTTTTTTTATGGTTGTTTGTTGTTGGGGTTTTTTTTTTGTGGATTTATCAAAGAAATTTCATGGGCTAGAGAGAGAATGGCTTGGTTGAGTATATGGACACATAAAGAGGCTTACAATGAATTTTTTTCTCTCTCTTTTCTTATATATATGACTTGTATTCAATGTATATGGTATATGGTAGATTAGTAGAGATGTATTCATATCATCATATCATATCACGGTGATCTAAGTTGGTTTGGTTACTACTCCATATCTTGCTAAATTTACAAGTTACCTTAAATAATGCAAGAGGGGAAAAAATGTCTTTTGGCTTTTAAAATTAATGGCATTATGGTAATCATGCCAAACCCTTAGGGTTTAGGATTTGGATTAGGGTTTAGGGTTTGGACCATTTTAGGGTTTAAAAATAATTTCTAGAATTTCCAATTTAGGGTTTAAAAAAAAAAAATAATAAAATAATAAAATTTTAGTTTCTAAAATACAAAATTAAGGTTTCTTAATTAATTCGGTTTCCCAATCTCATAAACTTGATAATTAGGTTTATGTTTTACTAATTATCATTAAGTGTGCCTAATTAGCAATTAGGGTTTACAATTAGAAAATTAGGGTTTCTAGCTAATTAGGGTTTTAAAAATTAGGGTTCTCCCTAATTAGGGTTAATATCTATAACACCAATCATAAATCACATTAACATCATTACCAATAAATTTTGAACTCTAATTTGAGTTTAATGTTGATCATCATTACGTTTCGATATTTGCATGGAATTGACAATGAACATGCAAATATGGATTATAATCATGATAGTATCGTATATAGGGTTGTGTGATATGGCTTATGTATTTACGTGAACGAGATAGACATATCTTTGTTTCACATGTATAAGTTAGAATAAGGGCTTGAACTTAAAATCAATATAGTTGCAATTTCACATAGACATATATAGTGATTTTGGTTATATTGATGATTACATAAGAGTCTATCATACATGGATGTTGTGTAAGTAGGTCTTAGTGCATTGAAACATGGCTAATACTATTTTAGTGCTCTTGGCTACTTTCTTGTGATATGTGAACAAGTCATTCATGATAGTGGCGATTAAATGAAGTATTAAATGAAGTTAGGATCTCATTAGTTCCAATATCATTTATTTTATCGTTATTATTGTTTTAGTTGTTATTTGCAATTCGAGAACAAACCAAGTTTTGTCATTAGTTTGAGCATATAAATATAGTGAATTAATTAATGAATAGTAGTTTAAGTTAAACAACTTTCTCTATGGGATCGATACTTTACTTGCTCTGTATTACTTGTTGACGCATGTATGCTTGCATGAGTTAGAGCTCTTTTGTTAAGACTAAAAAAAGAGGCAACAAGTTTTTATGGCGTAATTCTTGGGGAAAGGCGTTTAATTTAGTTTTACTATCATTAGTTTTAAGCTATATTGTATGACTTAGACAATTCTAGTCTTATCTCATTTCAGTTTTTGTTTTTGTTTCAGGAATTTGGATAAAGTTTTATGCGCACGCGGTCATCCAACCCCGATTTAACACCTATTCAGGATAATATAAACATGAGAGGTTGGAAAGCGTGTGTTCATAGAAATTTACAAGAACAATTGGAAAACACGACAGCTAACATGGCAGCCGAGGCACAAGGAGAAGATCAAAGAGAGGAGCATAGGGCTCTGAAGGAGTATTCCATGCCCAATATTAATGGACTACAGTCTAGCATAGTCAGACCAGCGATAGCAGCAAATACATTCGAGATAAAAACTGGCACTATTCAAATGGTGCGAGAATATGATTCGATTTGGGGTGTTTGCTTCTGAGATGATCCGAATGAACACTGTTAAGTTTCATCGAAATTTGTGATACATTCGAGATACTGATGGTGTGACGGAGAGGATGCTATTAGACTAAGGTTGTTCCCATTTTCATTGAGGGATAAAGCGAAAAGTTGGCTTCATTCTCTGCCAGCAGGATCTATAACTACATGGGAGGACTTAGCATAGAAGTTCTTAGCTAAGTTCTTCCCAATGGCTAAGACTGCTAAGATGAGGACAACTATCTCTCAGTTTGAGCAACAACAGGGCGAGTCATTATATGAAGAATGGGAGAGATACAAAGAAATGCTGAGAAAGTGCCCACATCACGGTATGCAGTTGGATGGTAATCAACACGTTTTATAATGGATTGGGATGGCGATCCAGAGGCCGATCGTAGATGCAATTGCGGGAGGGGCATTATGGGCAAAAACTATGAGGAAGCCTATGACCTTATCGAGACAATGGCATCGAATGATTTTTTAGAATCCTACATCTCGAATGCCACAAGCCAAAGTTGCGGTGTGTGTTGGAGGTTGATCTTATCACTCGGTTATCGGCCACGGATGGCGGCCATGGCAAAGAAGATAGATACTTTGGCGAAAAGGAAAAGTAAAGGCGGTTGCCTTCGTATGTGAGATTTGTGCGGGGTCACACTCGGCGGATCAATGTGTTATCGGCTCGAAATCGGTCGATATGTGAGCAACTATAGAAAAGACCAAGGCGATTTGAACACATACCACCCAACAACATGAAATCATCAAACTTTAGTTGGTCGAATAATCAAGGAATCGATGAGACTCGGTTTCAACCAAATAATCAATTTCGAGGCACAACCAGTATGACCATGATTTAATCTAGACCACCCTTTCATGAGGATTTTCTCTCAATAACAACATCAACATCACACTCGGTACACCTCGGCAAGAAAAAAGAAATCAGAAGTGGAGGAGATGATGATGAAATACATGGCAAACACAGAAGTTATGATTAAGAGCCAAGCAGTGGCTATAAAAAATCTGGAAACTCAAATGGGGCAGATGGCGAACATGCTTACTAACAGGCCCCAGGGTTCATTGCCTAATGTCTGACGAAGACAAATCCAAGAAGAAGGAAGGAACAATGTCAAGCGATCACATTGAGATTTAGGAAAGATTTGTCGATTCTTTGCAAGTCGCGCCCATGAGAATGCCTTTGAGGAGGCCTTGTGGCCTGACGAGAAGAAGGAGCCAACTCTTGAGAAAAGAAAATTTGGAGAAATCGAGGTCGATGGGAAGAAGAAAAGACAAAGCGAGTTCGGAGGAGGCGTTTAAGAGTCGGTACCACCAATTCACATTCAAGTTCCATATCCGCAGAGATTAAATAAAAAAGGAAGATAAACAGTTCGATAAATTCTTGGAGGTATTCAAAAAGCTGCGAGATCAACATACCATTCGTAGGCATTGGAACAAATGCCAAGCTACATAAAATTTATGAAGGGTATATTGTCGAGGAAGAGAGATTAGATGAGTTTGAAATGGTAGCCTTGACGGAGGAATGCGGTCTGCGATGCTTGACAAAAATTACCTCAAAATTTGAAGGATCCGGGCGACTTCACAATTCCATGTACCATTGGAAAGATGAACTTGATGAAGTGTTTATGTGATCTTGGGGCAAGCATAAATTTGATGCCCTTATCAGTGTTTAACCAGTTCGGATTGCCGGATCCAAAACTGACAAACATATCATTACAGCTAGCTGATAGATCGATCACGTATCCATGAGGAATTGTTGAAGATGTGTTGGTTAATGTAGATAAATTTATTTTTCCAGCTGACTTCATTATCCTAGACTAAGAGTAAGACAAAAACATACCAATCATATTGGGAAGACCATTCTTAGCCACAGGAAAAACTCTGATAGATGTGCAGAAGGGGGAACTCACTATGCGTGTTCATGATCAAGAGATCACCTTTAATGTCTTCAAAGCTATGAAGTTTCCAGCAGATGAAGAGGAATATTTCTTGGTTGATTTGGTGGAGCAGGTCATAAATGATGAAATACAAAGTCGGGTGGATGACAAACCTTTAACGAGTGTAATTGCTAAAAATTCAGATTTGGAGGACGAGGAACTTGATGAACTTGTGCAATATCGGGACACCACTCCACAAGTCAGGAAATTCAAGATACCTATTGAGCCGTTGACAAAAGCAGGCGAAACCTCCGTAAAATTAAAGCCATCTCTGGAGACACCTCTATAACTTGAATTAAAACCACTTCCAGATCATCTCATGTATGCATTTTTAAATACATATTCGAAGCTACCTGTGATTATTTTTTCTACATTAACATCCATTCAGGAAGAAAAAACTGCTATGAGTGCTTCGAGAGTTCAAATCAACGATTGGATGGACCATAGCGGATATCAAAGGGATCAACCCTTCATTTTGTATGCATAAAATCCTGATGGAAGATGAAAGTAAACCATCGGTTGAGCAACAAAGCAGACTTAATCCGATAATGAAAAGAAGTGGTTAAGAAAGAGGTGCTAAAATGGTTGGATCTTGGGGAATAATCTATCCAATCTCGGATAGCTCTCATGGGTGAGCCCGGTGCGGTATGTGTCTTAGAAAAAGGGTGGCATGACAGTAGTGATTAATGAGAACAACGAGTTGATTCCAACACGAACAGTGACAGGGTGGAGAGTTTGCATGGACTACTGCAGGCTCAATAAAGCTACAAGGAAAGATCATTTTCCACTACCATTCATTGATCAGATGTTGGATAGATTAGCGGTCATGAGTACTATTTCCTCTCTGGACGGATATTTGGGCTATAATCAAATAATGATAGCTCCAGAAGACCAAGAAAAGATAACTTTCACATGTCCATACGACACATTTGCCTTGAAGGATGTCTTTTGGGTTGTGCTGATACTCCACCCACTTTTAGAGATGCATGATGGCTATATTTTTCGGATATGGTAGAAGCGAAAATGTGGAAGTATTTATGGATGACTTCTCGGTTTTGGGGGACTCGTTTGATCTATGCCTCGAGAATTTGGTGATGGTTTTGAGCGATGTGTTGAAACAAATCGGTCTAAACTTGGAAAAATGCCATTTTATAGTGCAGGGAAGGAATCATACTTGGACACAAAAAGTATCGAAGAAGGGACTCGAGGTAGATAGGGCAAAGTTGGAAACTATAGAGAAATTGCCACCACCTACTTGAGTAAAGGTGTTCGCGACTTTACGGGCCGTGCGGGTTTCTCTGCAGATTTATCAAAGACTTCTCCAAGATAACTAAACCACTATGCGGTTTATTGGAGAAGGATCGCATTTTATCTTTGATGAAGCTTGCGTGTCGACATTTGAGTATCTGAAAGGGAAATTAACATCAGCACCAATTATTACTGCACCAGATTGGGAATTGCCATTTGAGCTAATGTGTGATGCCAGTGATTACGCCGTAGGGGCTGATTTGGGACAGAGGAGAGAGAAGATGTTTCATGTTATTTACTATGCCAGCAAGACCCTTACAGACGCACATTTGAACTACACCACCATGGAGAAAGAATTATTAGCAATAGTGTACGTCTTTGATAAATTTCGAGCATATTTGATCGACACAAAGGTGATAGTGTATATCACGGATCATGTTGCTATTTGACATTTAGTGGCAAAAAAGGATGCAAAGCCTCGGTTGATTAGATGGATTTTATTACTACAGGAATTTGATTTGGAAATCAAGGACAGGAAAGGAAATGAAAACCAAGTGGCAGACCACTTATCTCGACTTGAGAATCCGGAAAGGAAATAGATGACAAGGTTTTAATCAATGAATCTTTTCGGATGAGCAGTTGTTTGTGGTGAAAGGGAAGTGCCATGGTTTTGCAGATTATGCAAACTATTTGGTAAGTAAGATGCTACCTTCCGATTTGGTGGGTTATCGAAAGAAATTTACGCATGATGTCAAATGGTATATATGGGATGAGCCTTATTTGTTCAAATAATGTTACGATCAAGTTATATGAAGGTGTGTTCCATATAAGCGAGGCCAGGGGATTCTTTTGGATTGTCACTCTCTCTTGTGTATGGTGGACACTATGGTGGTGAAAGAACAATGGCGAAAATACTACAAGCGAGGATTTTCTTGGCCAAACAATTTTCAAGGATGTATCAATTTTGTCCATCGATTGTGATGAGATGTCGTGAGTGGGAACATCTCTAAAAGAATGAAATGCCATTGAATACAATCTTGGAAGTCAAAATTTTTGATGTATGGGAGTTGATTTCATGGGGCCTTTCATTTCTTCTTGCGAAATCTCTACATTACGCTTGTTTTGTAGACTATGTCTCGAAATGGGTAGAAGTGGCGGCTCTTCCGATAAATGATGCCAAGGTTGTCCTCGATTTTTACATAGAAGTATCTTCACGAGGTTTGGGACTCAAGGGCTATCATCGATGATGAAGGCGATCACTTTTACAACAGCGATTCTGACTTTGTTGGCTAAATATGGGGTGAATCATCGCATTGCTATGACATATCACCCACAGACGAATGGCCAAGCTGAAGTGTCAACTTGAGAAGTCGAGAGAATCTTGGAGAAAGTTGTGAATCCCACAGGAAGGATTGGTCATTGAAGTTAGATGATGCGAGTATGGGCTTATAGGATAACGTATAAAACACACCATTAGGTATGTCCCCTTTTCAGCTCGTATATGGAAAAGCCTACCACCTTCCCATGGAGCTAGAATATAAAGCATATTGGGCCATTCGAAAGCTAAATTTTGATTTGGCGGTATGTCGGGGAGAAAGCGCTATATACCAACTTCAATGAGTTGGATGAATTGAGGCTATGAGCATCACGAGAATTGAAGCTTTATAAGGAGAAAGTGAAGAAATGGCATGATCGAAAAATCATTGAGAGAGCATTTGAACCGGGACAAAGGGGGTTTTTGCTTATAACTCCATACTTAAACTTTTTCTGAAAATTTGAAATCGAGGTGGTCGGGACCATTCACGGTGAAAACTATTTTTCGCATGGTGCAATCGAAATATTAGATACATCGCCCGACAAGCCTTTTAAGGTGAATGGACGGTAACAAAACATTACTTTGGTGGCGAGTAGGCAGACAAAAAATCGCCTCAATTCTTTCTTCACCATGAACATCGAGAGGCAATCAAGCTAATTGACTATAACTTAGCTTGCGGATGGGAAGCAACCCATTATTTTTCTTCTCTAAAATCTATCTTTCACTCTTTGTTTATTTCGTTAAGTTATTTTTCAACCTAAGTTAACACATTAACATAATAGGCGATAGTATAGGGGAGCGTGTATATGCATTATATAAAATGAGGATATCTGATAGACATTCATGTTTATGTAGTAAACCCAGTTTTTGATAATGTCTATTGATGAATTGTAGGTGCGATGGAGAGCACACATTTCTATCTTGTCGCACCTATAATTAAATCTGATGATCTGCGAAATGAGGATCGCCTGCCGCCACTGAAACACACATACAACCGACATGCGCCCACACATTTGCATGAGATCGAGACCATTATAGCCACTCATGCGTTGCGCTTTGAATTCCATTATAAGAACGCGGTACCACGCGTTCTCATGACGATGAAAAAAATTTTTATATGTCCACAAATCCGAGTTGTGGTCTCGATTGGGTCTTTCCTCTAATATAATAGCGATATTATTATTCTATCTCCTATATTCATAAAAAATAATCAACTCTCATCAAAGTTCCTAACCACACATCACGTTCTGGCATAAGTTTAGGGTTCTACTTGGGTTGTGTAGCACTAAGTTTGGGGGAAAAATCATCAACAAATCCTCCACATTCTCTCTATCATCCCCACATGGGCCCAAAACGAGCACGTGCAATCTCACTCTCCTTTTCATCAAAATCTTCTTCCGATCACCACGAAGAGGAGGTCTTGGGCGAGTAAATTTATCGGTTTGGAAGCCCAGCAAGACTATTATCGGTGTGGCCAAATCTTTTGTGAAGGAAGGGGACTTCTACACAAAGCGGGATGGCCAACTATGGCATATGATCTGTGAAACAGGCTGGGTTGACTTAAGCGCATCTCTCTATACCTATCCCCATGGGGATTGTTAGAAATTTTATGCTAATCTTTGCGGAGTTGATAACAAGAGGCATAACGATAGTTCGAAGCGAGCACATGTGAATTTTTGTCCTTCTCGCGATCGGAGAAGTATTCAACATATATGATGCACCACCCACCGGTCGACAATTGGTTAGAAAGGCGACTATTTAGAGCGGATCTCGTGATTGTGATTCTTGATTTATGTATTTTGGGCACAAAATGGAAGTATAAGACAAGAACAATTGAACCAAAATCATTTTTGTCGTTAGCATTGAATCGATATGCCCAGGCCTGGAACCTGTTTATTTGTGCTAAGCTAGTTCCGTCAGCTCATTACAATGTCATAACCACTAAGCGTGCGATTATTTTGTGGGGAATCATCAAAGGAGAGTACATTGATGTCGGCCTTTTAATCCATAGAAACATGCTGAGTTATATGTGTGGGAAAAGAAATGGGACTATTCCACATGCATCGGTGGTAGCCATGTTCAGTACTTAACAAGAAGTCTAATGGCATAATGAAGCAATTGCGATACCCAAATCATGCAATTACTCATGCAACTATTGCAAATTTCAAGGAGTGGACGGGGGTGTACCGCATCCACGCGGACTAGGATTCATCCTTGACCCATTTTCGAGCCACCACAACAACCCCCATAAGCAGATGATGCGGGCGAATCCACGCGTGCGTGCCACCCGTGGCGATCGCCCGACTCAGAAGGTTGGGCGTAAGGTCGATGCCATATCACGATAATTTGGGCACATTTGTGACGGGACTCACAAGGGCTTTAGCCAAAGCATTTGCTGTGAACAAGGAACAACACAAGAATGGCCTCGATTTGGAACCGCAGCACCATATCCACCACCGAATTCACCACCCGAGGAGGGTGGCACCACCGATAATTAGGGGAGTTTTCGTACCCTTTACCTTCATTCAATTGGGACATTGAATATTTTAAGTTTGGGGGTATTGGGTAGTAGTTAGTATTTTTAGTTTTGCATATAGTTTTGCATGATTAGTTAATTTTTATTGCATGTTTAGATTACATTTTAGCATATAGTTTTTATGTATAATTGCATGTATACCTCACAGATTCTTCTGTATAGAAATTTTTGTCTAGCCAATGATGATGAGTGAAGTTTTTAAATGATTTACGAATATTATGGATAACATGAAATTTGAGATATAACGTTTTATACAATGAAATTCATAATGATGTTTAAATGCTCTCGGTTTGCACAAATGTGTTCACAAGCACTTGTAGGTATAAGAAGTACGTTGTGCATTGCTCGATAGGAAAATGTAGTGTTAAAAAGAGAAATATGTAAAAAGTGACTTTTAGACTGTATAAAACATCGATTTTTAAACTTTGGGAAAACATGGGTATCTGTGTATAAAAAAAAAAAAAAAAAAGAAAAGTAGAAATAACATGGCTAGTCTTATTTCGGGGCCCTGGCTACTTGAGTAAAATGCGCCCAGGGGATTGTCTCTACACTAGTGCCCTAAGGTCTTTCATGGTGCAGAGTCGTTGGTCGAAAGCTCGCTAAGGGGTAGCAGTGTGCCTAATGGAGTAAGACATTGCACGTCGTGAAGAAAAAAAAGAAAAAAAAGAAAAGAAAAGAAAAATAGCAATAAACACACCGAGGAAAGTCACGAAAGTCACCTCGTGAGTAGAATAAAGCGAGTTAAGCCCATTGTTGAACCTTAGTTTATTTTAAGATGTTGGAATAGTCCAATTCGCATATATATACATAAGTCTTGATTTAAGCTATAATTTTTTTACGGTTTGAGCAAGATAGCATGAGCATTCTACACCTAAATCAAGTATTGGGCGAACACACACACACACACAAACATCTCATCATATAGCATTTTTAAATTATATGAGTATATGACATTATACTGCAGTTTGATTTGAATCTGTATTCTCAAATCTAGAAAAAATTTATTTGAGGCAAATTGGAATTTGAATTTATATGATGGTTGGGACAATGTGAGAATTAGTTGCATAGTAATATAGTTGCATTTTATTGTTATTCATTAGTATGCATTGCTTGAGGGCAAGCAATGGTTCAAGTTTGGGGTTATTTGATAAGTAGGATTTACACCTACTTATGGAGTACCAATTCATGCGAACTATGCCCATCTTAAGTACATTTTAGTGGGTTTTAGCTGCATTTCATGATTATTTGCATTTACGATATTTAAAACTCCTTTTGGTGAATAAGTGCAGGAATCGGCCTATTTTGGTGGTGTTATTGAGCACAAGGCTAATGGATGCTTGAGACGAGGCAAAAGATGGGATATGCATGGCAGGAACATGAAATGGAGCAAGGAGATGAAGCATGACGGAACAAGTAGCAGCAGTAGCATGATAGAACCAGAACAAGAACCAGGATCTGCAGATTGCAAGCCGCGCGGTAGAATAGCCTTGAGAGTGCGCGCCCGCACGATTACCCAACCAGACCTTGGAACCTACTGCAAGTTGCGCGGCCGCGAGAAGGACAAGCCTAGGGGCCTTGCCATGCATGCGAGATCGAACCAACATCTGAACTTCTTGCAAGTCTCATGGCCATGAGCATATCAAGCCGGAGAGGCGGCCTGTAGCATGTGCCTGACTTTAAGCTAACGACTTGTCTTATTTTATTTCCAAACTTTAAGGGTTGTAATTGATTTAAAACGATTCCTGACTGGTGTCAGGGGTATCACTTGACATTTTATTAAGTTTTTCACGTATCTTTACTTTGGAATTAGGGTTTTACTCTCTGGGGAGATTCCAACGTAGAAGGAGGCCACAACTCTACTTTTCTACTCCTTCTTGGGATTTTCTACCAGAGTGGATTATTAATATCAATTTTGCTGGATTCTTATGAGGATCTAAATATTGATTTATATTCAGCAATTGGGTTTGATAGTTTTATCTTTCATCTTTCAATTGTCGTTTATTGACCATGTTTAGATTTGATCCCATAATGGCTTTTGGTTCAGTCATGAACTAAACTCCATTATGGGATTCTAACGGATTTTAATATGTAGTTTGATTGCATGCTTAAATGCTGGTTTGTTTTGCATATCATATGGGATGTCTGTCATGATTGTTTTGCATGTATGAATGCTTGATCATCATTCGTTTCAGTATTTGCATGGAATTGACAATGAACATGCAAATATAGATTGTAATCATGATAGTATACGTATATAGGGCTGTGTGATATGGCTTATGTATTTTCTTGAACCAGATAGACATATCTTTGTTTCATAGTATAAGTTAGAATAAGGGCTTGAACTTAAAATCAATATAGTTACAATTTCACATAGACATATAGTGATTTTGGTTATATTGATGATTACATAGAGTCTATCATCTATGGATGCTGTGTAAGTAGGTCTTAGTGCATTGAAAAATGGCTAATACTCTTTTAGTGCTCTTGGCTACTTTCTTGTGATATGTGAACACGTCATGCATGATAGTGGCGATTAAATGAAATATTAAATGAAGTTAGGATCCTATTAGTTCCAATATCATTTATTCTATCGTTATTATTGCTTTAGTTGTTATTTGCAATTCGAGAACAAACCAAGTTTTGTCATTAGTTTGAGCATATAAATATAGTGAATTAATTAATGAATAGTAGTTTAAGTTAAACAACTTTCTGTTGTGGGATCGATACTTTACTTGCTTGCGATATATTACTTTCTTTTAGTTTAAGAAAGCGTGTATGCTTGCATGAGTTAGAGCTCTTTTTTAAGAGAAAAATAAAATTCTATTAGTGAAATTCTTTTGTTATTCCATTCTTTATTAATTCTTACTTGGTGAAATTCTTCCGTTATTCCATTATTTATTATTCGTTGAAAATCACTTGGCGCATACGCACTTTATCCATTGTTTATTATTTTGTTTGGAACATCACATGCACGTTATTCCGTTTATTTATTATTAGTTAATATCATATCGGCAGCGTTTAAGTATGACTGGTTCCATTATTTATTATTCGTTAGAATATCCCATCGATTTATCAATTCTTATATTCGTTCCATTATTTATTATTCATTAGGATAACCTATCTGTATTGGTCTATCGCATGCTCGGTGATTTCTTTGTTATTCCATTCTTTATTATACTCAAATACTTTAAAGTTTTGACTTATATCTGCATAAAATTAATGGAATATCCTTATATTCATGTTTCATCCAAAGGAGCTTCTTGGTGTTACTCTGATATCATGTTGACAATTTGGACATTATTAGTTCCTGGAAAAATTAATTCTTGAACTTGTTTTATTGAATTCTTATATCATTGTTATCATCCTCATGTTTATATTATGTGAAAGTACGTCAAATGATGATGGACTTGGTAAATTATACCCTCAATCATGACCGTAATGTTCAAATGATGTGGAAAAAGTCCTCATCGAATTCGTAGTTCATTAATGGACGCTGTTGGCATGATCACGACCATTGATGAGTACACGAATATCCTCGGCCATAGTGCATGGATATTTTGTGGTTGTGATACTAATGAATATCCTTGGTCGTAGTGCAGTGATGATGTGGATTATTTATTAAGCTGAGTCTTAGCGATAAAAGTCATGAAAAACCTTTTAAATCGTAGAAGATAGTAGATTTTATTCTCTACTTGACTCTTCTAATGGATTGCTTGTTCCGCTGCAGTTAAACTTGATGTTTGTTATATTTTATCAGTTAAAACTATTGAAGGCTAATGATAATTTATTCGCATTATCTTAGTCATAATATTTCTTACTAGGCTAGTTGAGCTCACCCTTTTGCTTTCATTGATCTCTTCAGGAAATGAGAACGTAGCAGGGACTAGTCGGGGAACAGAGTGATGGTCTAGATAATAGCATTAGTAGTCCTCACTATTCTATGAAATAGTGTGATAATAAATGTAATGAGGACCCCATTGAGTTTGTATATTGTCTAGATGACAATATTTGTATTAAAACTCATAGCATATGTTTAATCGTATTTTACACATTTTGTTGTATAATTAAGTTGTATTTGAATTTTGTACCATGTATTTGGCGACTCAGAATAGGTGATGTATACCGATTTTGGGGGCGTCACAGTTGGTATCAAAGCTTCGTGAATACGAGCTTTATGCCAAGTTGAAGAAATGTGAGTTCGACTTGCGAAGTAGCATTCCTTGGGCACGTAGTATCAAGTCATGGAATATCTGTTAACCCCGTGAAAGATTGAAGCAATTCAAAGTCGGGAGCAACCTAAATCGATGATCAAGTATATAGCTTTCTCGACTTAGCTAGTTATTATCTGGAGATTTGTGGAAGGATTTTCTCGAATAGCTACTCCATTAACTCAAATTTGACTCGAGAAAGATACAAAGTTCATTGGAGCCGAAGAATGTGAGAAGAGTTTTCAAGAACTCAAGAGGAGACTCATTTCAAAGACTGCTACGACAATACCATCCGCTCGGAGGGATTTGTCATCTCTGATGATGCTTGAACAAAGGGTTGGGATTTGTTCTCGCAAATAGGAAAGTCATAGCCTATGCCTCAAGACAACTCAAAGAATATGAGAGGAATTATCCTACTCATGACCTAGAGTTAGCAAATTTGTTGTCCTCGCACTTAAAATTTGGAGGCATTACTTGTATAGGGAGAAGGTGGAGATCTTTACGGATCATAAAAGTCTCAAATATTTCTTCACTCAAAAGGAACTCAACATGCGACAACGACGTTGGCTTGAACCGCTTGAAAGATTATGATCATACCATCCAATACCATCCTCGAAAAGCGAACGTGGTAGGCGGCGCATTGAGTGAAGATCATATACAAGCACGAGTGCGATATTGTCAACACAAAGGCCCATTTTGTGTGACTTGCAAAGGATGGAGATAGAGTTAAAGACTCCAGGGACCCATGTGATGATGGCGAATATACGAGTAGAACCAACTTTAATTGATAAATTTAAAGCTGCTCAAGCTACAGACCTGGAGCTGATGCGTATGAGGAAGAAAGTGCAAGAAGGTCCTATGCCGGAAGCAAGAATCGATGAAGAAGGAATACTTTGATTCAACTCCAGACTTTATGTTCCTAACGATCATGATTTAAAGTATAAAATCATGATGGAGGCGCACTACACACCGTTTGTAATCCATCCTGGGAGTACCAAAATGTATCATGATATTCGTCATACATTTTGGTGGAGCAATATGAAGAGAGAGATAGCGCTGTTTATCTTAAGGTGTCTAACTTGTCAACGAGTTAAAGTACCAAAAGGTCTATTGCAACCACTTAAAATTTCGAATGGAAGTGGGAGCACATTACCATGGATTTTGTTACTTACTAGTGTTCTTAAGGTTTTCTCAAGGTATAGATGCGATTTGGGTCATTGTTGATAGATTGACCAAGTCTCGCTCATTTCTTATCGATCACGAAACTTATACACTTGAACGTCTTGCTCAGTATGTACATAAACGAGATTATAAGATCGCATGGTATGTCGGTATCCATAGTTTCTCGATCGAGACCCAAGATTCACTTCACGATTTTGGGTTAGTTTGCGAGAAAGCTATGGGCACAGATTTATGATTTAGCTTCGGCATATCATCCTCAAAACAGACGGAGGAGTCGGAGAAGACTATTTAAACTCTTGAAGATTTATTAAGACTCGTGTCCTTGACTTCAAGGGAAGTTGGGATAAGTTCTTAACATTGGTGGAGTTTTCCTACAACAACAGTTATCAAGCAAGTATTGGCATGGCTCCATTTGAGGCGTTGTATGGAAAGAAAGTGTCGTTCTCCAAAGATGTTGGGATGAGGTGGGTGAAGCAACGTTGTTGGCACCGGAGTTGAGTACGTATGACTCTGAAAAGATTCAAACGATCCGACAACGTATAAAAACCTCACAAGATCGACAAAAGAGTTATACTAATCTTCATCGAAAGGACGTGTAATTCGATATAGGAGATCATGTATTGTTACGTGTTGCTCCATGGAAAAGAGTTACAAGATTTGGAAAGAGAGGAAAGCTCAATCCTCGATTCATCTACCCATTTTAATCCTCGATCGAGTAGGAATCGTGGCCTATGGACTGCTTTATCGCCAAGTATGTCTCGTGTTCATAACGTTTTTCACATATCTATGTTACGTAAATATGTGGAAGACCCGAACCACATTATTGAGTTATAACCGAACGAAATAGAGGAAGATTTGACGTATGAAGAGGTTCCTGTTCAAATCTTAGATAAGAAGGAACATATTCTATGCTCCAAGATTATACCTCAAGTTAAAGTATTGTGGAGGAACCACGATGTTGAGGAAATGACTTGGGAGTTAGAATCTGAAATGAAATCAAGGTATCCTTACATCTTCGACATACCAGGTATGTACTCTAATTTCGAGGGCAAAATTTCATAAGAAGGGGAGGTTGTAAGACCCCAACTTTTATAAATAAAGATGAATTTTCTATAAATATCATTTTTGAATATTATGGAGTAAATTTGATAAAATGTTATAGCTGTGGGTAATATTTATAAATTTTGCAAAGTACGCAAGTTGTTATATAATTTTCGATTGGTTGGGGAATATTCATTTGAACAGAGAATATTCGTACAACGGCACTATCATTGGTGGACCCCACAACGGAATTATTGTCGGATTGAAAAAACGACAAAAATACTTTATGAAAATAACGGCGGAAGTTTTATCATTAACTGTTGAAACACACGGTGTTAAAAGTACTGATAATAATGCGTAGTAGTACGCAAAGAGTATTACGATATTGATTATTAATACTTACGTGAGAAGTCACTCAATTTTGTTCAATTATTGTTACAGTAATTGCTGCATAGTATCTCACGTTATTTGATTAAATTATTGTCAATATTTTATAATCAATAATTGAGATGACAAAGTTATTAATATTATTATTTGCAATATTAACGATGTCTGAAGTTCTACAATGAGAGGTTTGGTCACCTAATTATGCACTTTTGTTGGGGAGAAATCCTTATTGAAAGCCCCTCTTTCTCGGGAATGACTCCGATCGATAAATATTGTGAATTATAATAATGATGATGAGTTTTGTTTTATTAGTATTATTAATGTAATAAAATAGAAAAGCTTTTTATATAAAAATGTAATACTTTTATAAAGTTATTCGTTTTATTAGACTAATAGTAAAAAAATTATATAAAATGTAATACTTTTATAAAGTTATCTGTTTTATTAGACAATAATTAGAATATATTATATTTTATTATGCATAGTGTTTGCATAGTGCCTGCATAGTATTTGCATACTAAAATCTTTTTATATAAAATAGAATGCTTTTATAAAGTTATTCGTTTTATTAGATTATAAGTAAAATATATTATATTTTATTGTAAACCAATCTGGACCGTCCGTTTAAAATAAATCAATCTGGACTGTTCATGAATTAGTTACTATTCAGTCCATTCTTCTATAAATAGAAGCTCATTCCTTCATTATTTCTTACGAATTCACTAAAACTCTAGAGAGATTAACTATAGAGAGAGTTCTTCTTCTATAATCTTGAGAGTATTTCTTTAGAGTTTAAGAAAGCTTTGAGCGTAGTGCAAGTTTTCTTTGAGTATATCCTCGCCCTACCAGTCAAAATACTCTTCTTTTACGATAAGGGAGATTATTTGTTGTACTCGTTAGGGGTATTCCATCTTTCTTATTGGTGAAATTCTTTTGTTATTCCATTCTTTATTATTCTGTTGGAATAACCTGTATACGCGGGATGCCCTATACTTAGTGAAATTCTTACATTATTCTATTATTTATTATTCATTTGGAACATCCTGGCTCCAAGTGCGTTACGCACGACCGGTTCCAATATTTATTATTTTGTTGGAACATCCTCATGCATGCGTTTACGCATGACTTTGAATTCCGTTGTTTATTATTCTGTTAGAATATCTTGTTTATGCTTATCGCACGACCGTTCCATTATTTATTATTCTCATTTGAAATATCCTCGTTTGCAAGCGCTTTATGCATGACTGGTTCCATTATTTATAATTCTATTGGAATAACTTTATGCATGCGGCCTATAGCATGCACCGTGATTTCTTTTGTTATTCCATTCTTTATTATACTCGGTTGGTTAAAGTTTTGACTTCTATACTCCATAAAATTAGTGGAATATCCTTGATATTTGCGCTTCATCCAAAGATTCTTTCATGAAAATATTCTTTTGAGAATTCTTGAGTGTTACTCTACAAAGAAGTATCATATCGACAATTTGGACATTATTAGTTCCTAGATAAATTAATTCTTAAACTTGTTTTATTGAATTCTTATATCATTGTCATCATCCTCATGTTTATATTATGTTGAAAGTCATCTCGACACTTAGTGCATAGATGGACTTGGAATGATTATGACCAAGGATTATTCTATGTAATCATGACCGTAATGTTACAAATGATATGGAAAAAGTCCTCATCAACCTCTAGTGCATTGATGGATGCGGTTGTTGGCATGATCATGACCATCGATGAATACACGAATATCCTCGGTCGTGGTGCATGGATAATTTGTGGTTGTGATACTAATGAATATCCTCGGCAGTAGTGCGAGGATGATGTGGATTATTTATTGTCGAGTCTCAAATATAAAAGTCATGAAAAACCTTTTAAATCGTAAAAGATAGTAGATTTGATTCTCTACTTAACTCTTCTAATGGATTATTTGTTTCCATGCAGCTTAAACTTGATGTTTGTTATATTTTATCAGTTTAACACTGTTGAAGGCTAATGATAATTTATTCTGCATTATCTTAGTCATAATATTTCTTACTGGGCTAGTTGAGCTCACCATTTTGCTTTCATTGTTCTCTTCAGTGAAATGAGAACGTGAAAGAGTAGTGGACTAGTCGGGAAACAGAGTGATGGTCCAGATAATAGCATTAGTAGTCCTCAATATTCTATAAAATAGTGTGATAATAAATGTAATGAGAACCCCATTGAGTTTGTATATTGTCTAGATGACAATATTTGTATTAAAACTCACAGCATATGTTTAGTCATATTTTACACGACTGTTGTATAATTAAGTTGCATTTGAATTTTGTACCATGTATTTGATTTACTCGTAATAGGTGATGTATACCCATTTTGGGCGTCACACCATCTATGCACTACGGCCATAGATGACTTTCAACACAATATAAGCATTAGAATGATGACAATGATATAAAGAATCAATCAAATAAGATAAAGGATAAATATTAAACATTTATAATACAATTTATCCGTAGTTCAAGAATATCCAAATTTTCAACATGATCTTGCTTTGTGGAGTAAAATTCAAGAATAATATTATATAAAAATGATTTGTACAGAAAATAATATTTCAAATCGAATATTTAACAAAGATAATAACATTATTCATTATATTATAAACTTTATTTAATATTATTCATTATTTAATAACATTAAATTCATTTACTAATATTATTAATATTACCACAATATTTTAATCATTTCTTAAACTTAAAACAATTTATTTTAATTGTTTACACTTTACTAATTAATGCATTTAATCATCCTAAAATGCCAAACTCATAAGATTTCATCACCAATAACCAAAACCCTCATCAAAAATCTTCATATACCTTATATAGGATTCTCGAAGCCATAAAATCCTATTTTTCAATTTTTCTTACTTCACATTAAATATTTAATTCATTTACTCATAATTCTAGTCCATTTTCATGAAAAATACTAAATCAAATCCCGTAAAATTTTCTTTTAAGGATTTAGTATGATATAGTCCTATATTGAACATATATTTTTTCTCGGAATTTTAAAATTCATTTACTATTTTTCATATGGCCAAAACTCTATAAATATTTAGACATTTATCATAAACCGTACTTTTTACCCAAACATTTCAAATTCACAGAGTATATTGTTGTTATATACGTGTACTCCCAATAAAAATTTCACCAATTTTGGAGTTAACCACAAGAGTTATAAGAGTTTACTTTTAAAATAGTCTTTTTCCATAAAATTCATAACTCCTAATCTATACATCCAAATATCTCCATTTTTGGACATAATCTAGAAAACTCATCAAATTATCATTTTAAATTTTTCCAAAATTTTTGAGTGTCGAAAAAATTACGAAACTGAAAAACATAATAACACTTACAATCCCTTACCTCAAAAGAGTAGTATTTCTGACTGGAATATCTGATGTAAAGTCAAAAGGAAACTTGCACTAAATAGCAATTCTCAAAGTATCTAAATACTCATAAAAATATGCTCGATAATATATAGAGAGAGAAAACTTATGTTTCTGGTGTGATTTTCATTTCTAACTTAAGCGTCTATTTATAGGAAAAAACTAGAACGCCAAAGCAGAATAAAATAATGAAATAATATTATAATTTTTCTACGTATGCATTCTTTGAACAAAACTCAGCCACCATAAGTGGGGCCCACCAGAAATCAGCCATCTTCCCCAACAACCAAAAGTGGGGCCCACCAATATTTTTAATAAAAACATTTTAATTTCTGAAACTTAAATAATTCATATTAAATAGCCCTTTTATCCGAAAAATACGAATTTTATGTCCATTCCATACGAAATCGAATTCTCTACAACTTTGCAGAAGAAAGTTTTTCCAAATTCCAAACAGAAGATGTCTGAAATCCACATACGGACAATTTTTAACACCTTTTAAAATTCTTAACAAATCATACATTCATTTTTAACAGTTCAAAATTTATGGACATATACTCCACTTATATATGTATATCATATCCAAAAATCACAACGATTCAACGGTCGGATCAAAATTATAACTCACGAATAGAGTTTTAAGAACACCGATTTGATTTTCGCACTATAAAGTCCCTCTTACCAATTTCACTCAAAAAGTCACTACTGAACAATCCACAATGAATATTTGGGTGATTCAAATTTCTACGCTTAGCTTTCTTTCAGGGCTTTCTTTTGATATATGGCTCATCTCCTAACTCATTATACACAAAGAGTTATGGATTTTACAAAATCAAGTAATAAACTGATTTTTTTGACAATTTCCAAATTTCATTCTTTATTTCGACAAAATATTAATAAAACACCTCAGCATTAATTCTTTCATTTATATCCACACAAAATAAATATTTTCATATCCATCATTTATATCCACATAAAATAAATATTTTCTTTTCATATAAATCAACAATTAATTATTCCCAAATAATATTACAGAATCACAATTATGACAAACCAGGCCGTTCCTAGGAAAGTGGGGGCTTTCCGATAAAGATTTCTCCTTACTGGCGCATAATTAGTGTTAGCTTTGTAATATTCATAACGCAATCAAATTGCAAAAATTATGCGGAAGCGTGTAAAATCAGAGTTTAAAAATTTACAAACCATATACCCTATCACCTTTATGCACAATTATTAATTAAACGAAAAGATAAAGAATAAATCATACCCTTGAAGATCAAGCTTCCTCGTGTACAAGTTCACCTTCAAATCCTTTCTCGCTCAATCTTGAATCCACTGGTTTGGTTCCTTCCTTTGATCAACGTTAACCACCCAAATGTTTGGCCTCAGAGGTGATCCACTAAGGAAGAAGAAAATTCAAGAAGAAGGGTGGTTGGCTAAACACTAGTTTTCTATCTCTATAGAAAAGGTGTACTCTCCCAACAAATTGGAATTATTACGTATGTTGAAAATCAACAACCCACACCACCCATAATAAGACTCCTCTTATTTATAGATGTGGGCAACCCACCTTAACAATTAAGAATTGGGATTTATTTAATTAATTAAATTCTTTTAATTAATTAAGCTCCCTAATATTATTAGGATAATTAATTAAACTCCTTTAATTAATTTTCCCTCCTAATCCTATTAGGAATAAATGAGAGTACTTATATTAAATTAATTCCTAAACTCTTTTAGAAATTAAAATAATAATAATTGTAATAATATTAATAAGACTCCTCTTATTAATTTATATTTAATATTTCTAAAATATTAAATAATAAATATTAAGCTATTTAATTTATTCTATCACCATAGATTAAATTAAATATACTTAACATATTATTACGATTATGCCATTAACTTCTTAAATAATTATTCTTCCTTTTATGGTGTGACCCTTTAGGTTCTCCATATTAAACCTATTGTGAATAAATCAATTAGAACAATTCTAATCTTATTTAAATAAATAAATTAAATAATTAATTTATTTAAATAAATAATATTTATTCTACAATAGGGATAAGCCTCCTAGCGATCAACGACTTTCCAGATAATATAGATTTCAACATTAATCATTAAAGAACCCTTGAGTAAATAGTTACCGTGCAATTCAATCCTTCCACCATACAATGTCCCAATTAAATATAAGACATGGAATTACTTCACAAGTCTTATTTTATTTAATTATATGTATTTCGACTCTTAAATGCACAAACTCAAATAATGTAAATTAGAAACTCCTTTCTAATTTCATTCTCGCCTTAACCAAGGACTCTTTGGGTTGTCATTTATCGAATCACATAGGACATTTCTCTTCTTTATTAGAAGTGGTAGATTCTTTATCGATCATACATTATCTCCATGTACAACTTATTATACCCAAGCATACCCTTTGATATACCCTAAGGGTCTTAAGGAATAAGTCAAAGTATAACTCATCATACACAAGATACTATGATGATCTCAAGTCCAAGGATTACTTGTCTTTACTTATCACTACAGAAATTCCTATCGACAGCAAATAAAACTCCATTAGGTATTCCTTAGCGAGCCAATGCGTTCAATGTACTTATTCTCTAATAAGCACCTACATACTTGCTTTAGTGTCTCCACACAAATGATCATGAGATCAATCATCCTCATCCAATGAGCAAGTTAACGTATGTACCAATCTATCCGATTCACTAATCCCCAATTTAGTAATCCGACGATTGGGAACTATTTTAGTTTTAAGCTTTCTAAGAATTTAGATCTCATTAGAATGATCATCATCATTATTCTAAAAGCATTGCATAAAACTATGGGTTTATCACATATTATAAAAACGACATCATGTAGATAATTAAAAGCCTTTAATAAATTAATACTTTTTATTAATAAATGAATAAGATTTTAACAAAGTATATGCTTTATCATCAAACATGATTGGCTTGAGTGCATACTACTTTCAATCTCCCACTTGCACTAAAGCCAATCGTCATGGTATCTTATATACTTTCTTCTTCTAAAGTGATTGATTATCCTGCTGCTTGGATAAGCTTTAGTTAATGGATATGTAATGTTGTTCATGAGAGTCCACTATCTCTATATAGTGATTTTCTCATCTTTCAATGATTCTAATAATCAAATGAAAGTGCCACAACACATGTTTAGATCCAAGATGAGACTTAGGAACTATTCCTAGTTACAGTAATGAACTTTTAATCCAAACAATCAACTTGCAGCTTCATTTATAGCTATATACTTTGTCTTTATCACTAAACCAAAGAACTCTTTTCTTTGCTTTAGAACCTTTCCAATTCAACGCACCACCTTGCTTCAAGATAACGCTTTACCTTAAAGTGGATTTTTCTCATCATCTTAGTGCATTCTGAAAAACTTGAGTCATTAAGCCCTCTAGTTTTAATTCGGACCCACCATGTATGCTCACATCCTTAGTGCCGGTTAAGCACTTTAAGATGTTTTTCACTGACTCATAGTGAACTTCTCCATAATATGACTGATCAACATCAGGTCTCGTACATTTCATTGCATGCATGATAGTTACTCATGTGATCTTTCTTTTGGAGTCTGTGGGGACTATTAGGAGAGATACACTCCATAGCTCATCGACATGAGACATCTCTTGGAGTTTGCTATGCTAATCGACTTTAGCATCAAATGAATATACGTTCCTTGGGTTAAGTTGAGCATCCTTTTAAATCTATCTATATAGATTTATACCCCCAATTAAGATACTCTTCCCAAACCATTCATGGAGGAATGTTTAGACAACTTTATCATTACTGATTGTAGCATTGGTATGTCATTCCTTATCTGTAGTATATCAACATATAATACTAAAAATTTCCACGACGCTCCCAATCGACCCTTTTGTACACACTAGAAGTCTTACCTCATCGAATGTAACTCGGATCATCATCTTCTATGATGTATACCTCATCATCATCATCCATGATGAATCCATACCTCCTAGGTATCTTCTGTACTATTCCAGATTCTGATTGATTTGTGGTACAATAGGTCTATCTACAGGTTCCTCATATTTGACTTATAGTGTTTTATGGTTCTTGAACTCTTCAAGATCTATAATCCTCCCACTAGCCCCTTCAATTATAAACACCTTTATCTTAGAAGGCAGGGTGTTTCGCAACAAACACCTTTTGTTAAGCAGGATTATAGAACATATACCCTAAACTTACTTTAGGATGTCCCACAAATCGACACTTGTCAAATCTTGTCCCAAGCTTATCCTTTTGAAACCTTTTCACATAAGTTGGAACCCCTTATCTTAATATCAGCCATTTCTAGAACATTATCCCAGAAGGATACTGGAATGTCAGTAAAATCATTATGGACCGCACCATGTCCAACAAGGTACGATTTTTCATTCAGATACATCAATCAATTATTGCATATCAGGATGTGTCCATTATGAGAAAACTATTTGAGATGATCTAGAAACTTATTGCACAAGTATTTATTCCTTGATCTAATCAAAGAATCTTAATACTTTGCCAATTTGTTTCACTTCAATTCTTTGAACCTTTCAAATAATTCACACTTGTATTTCAACAAATACATACATTCAACTCTTTGAATGATCATCTCCTTTCTTATACTAGTTTGTTCAATTTACAAAATAATTTTTCACGTAAGTCAAGTATACAAAATCCATTAAGTAATATTCAGTTCTATACAAAACATTATTATTATAAATAGAACAACAATTGTTCTTAATTATAATATCAAAGTTTTCATTGTCCAACAATAAAATGGAAATAATATTTTAACAAGAATCGGAATACAATAATAACTTATTGACTTAATAGATTTGCCCGTAAGCGATGCTAAACTATAAGTTTCTATAGCTAATGCAAGAACCTTTGCTTCATTTTCCACACATAGGATTACTTATCTTTGTTTAACTTTCTACTTACGCTTGGTCCTTCATAAATCTATATTTATGATAACCAAAATCGGTATCCAATACCCAAGTAGAACCTTGACTTAAAAGAAAAATTTATTTCAATCATGAACAAAAAGCGTATTGTATCAAACTTCACTAAGCTTCTTTGGTTAGCCTCTGCGCAAGATGCTTCTCAGCTTTCTTTCCAAAGGTCCGGACTTATTGCGGTGGAAGCAAACTCCTTTCTTATCCGTATCGCTTTTGTTCTTATTATCCTTTGTTTTTTCCTTTCTATTTACCTTCTTTGAATCGTTCTTCTTTCGGAAGATCCTTTGGCCCCTACCAAGAAGACATGGTCTTTCTTGGTTGAAAGTGACTCTCATCATTTTTCAACATGTTAAGCAAATCAAAGAAAGTGATATCTAGCTTGTTCATATGAAAATTCACAACAATTGTGAAAGGAGTCCGGAGTGAGTGCAAGATCAAATCTTGGCTCAACTCTCCATCCATGACAAAACCAATTGTCCTAATTGATCAATCAAATTGATTATGTTAAGAACTTTTTGTCTGCATCTTATAGTGCCATTGGCCATTCTAGATCGGAAGAGCTCCTTAGATATCGATATCTATCGGTCCCACTCTCCTCACCATCAACTACTTGATGTGCAGGAATATAGTAGAAGCATTCATAGTTTCATGCTGACGCTGAAGCTCGTTACTCATGGATGCGAGCATGATGTATTGAGCCAATCATGCATCATCTTGCCACTTTCTAAAAGTAGCAATCTCTTCCTCGAGGCATTATGCGCAACCATTGCGGGGATATGCGTATTAAGGACATAAGATAGCTTTTCACTATGAGAACTATTCTCAAATTCCTTAACCAATCCGCTTAATTCGGTCGGTTAATTTAGCATCTAATATGCTTAGCAGATGATAGTAATTTTAGACATTGTAAAATTACGTAAATGAATTTGTAATTAACAACATTTTAACATACATTCTTTTATTAATTACCAAAATAATTTAGGTCTTGTTTTAAATTGGTATCTCCCACTATTTTCTTCAAACTATATTACCCTCACTTATATAGTTAAGGCAAAATCTAATTAAAGATTTGCTAGTGAGAATAAGGATCCCATTTCAAATGTATATAGCCTTGTGGTGACACAACAAACTATATATAAATAAATAGGTAGACAACTTTTGTCAATTACATCAACTATGCAACTCCTCAGATTTTGTCTCTTAGATTATTTTGATCAAGTGGTGGCACATCCGAATCAAAATTATCCAAGTTAAGTCCAACCTAGCACTCCATATATTCAAAAAAGAAAAATATCATCCTTGTGGTGACACAACAAAACAATATTGTTCAATTTTCTTTATAAGCATCAAATGTGATAAATTAACATCTTAAATACTTAATACTTGCCTTGTGGTGACACAACAAACTCATATTAAATATTTAATACTCTATTAATTTTATCATGCTAGAAAATGCTTCGATATTCCAAATATCTTTGAACGCTTAGGACTTAATATAAAAAATTGAGGGGTTTGTTATTAATTTGTCTCATCTTGTTTAATAGCAGCATGCACATATATATATATAAAATACGCGTCGTATTAATGAACATGCTGAAGCATGTTTGCATAATATATAATATATATAGTATAAGCATGCACATATAGAATACTATATTCTACCCGAATTGATTATGGACTTTAATTCTAGTTTGGTTCACTAGAGCCACCAAGTGAACCAAAAGGTCAAACCCTGAGGGTGCAAGAAATAATATTTAAATATAACTATTACATTTAAACCCGGGCTCCATTACAAACGGGGTCTTCAAGCGCTCCTTGCTCCTTGATCTCCAATTTTAAAATTAATTCTAACTATTCCTATTACAAAACTATTTAAAATAAATAGAAACCTTGATCGTGATCGAGGGAAGTACATAGGAGGAGTTAGAATTTACATTAAGAAAAATTAGAGAAGACGAAGTCTGTGAGAACCCATTTAATAAAACCCATACATTCATGCATCCAACTAAAATAAAATCCAATCACATTGTAATTGATAGTCCATAATCAATCACATTTATTATCATACACATCATCATATGCATCGATAAATAACATTCATCTTATGAATAATAAACATTTAATATATATATTGATATCATTTAATGGGCAAATTTAGTTAGTATAAAATCTATTTTTGAATCAAAATAAACTCCTTTATTTTAATCCAAATTTAAATCAAAATAAAACTATTTTATTTTAATTTATCCAATTTTGAATAAAATAAACTATTTTATTTTAATCAAAATCTTTAATCAAAATAAACTCCTTTATTTTAATTAATTATGAATCCAATTCCATATAAAAAAAAATCTTTAATTAAAATAAACTCTTTTATTTTAATTAATTATGGAATCCAATTCCATATAAAAAAAAATATTAAAGAAAACACGGATTATCTTTCCTATTCACAAATAAACTCCTTTATTTTGAATAATATGAAATCTTATTTCATATTTAAATAAACTCCTTTATTTAAGGAAACATGGATTCTCTTTCCTATTCACAAATAAACACTTTTATTTTTGAATAATATGAAATCTTATTTCATATCTAAACAAACTCCTTTATTTAAGGAAAGAAAAAATCCAATTTCAACTCCAATTAGTTATCATGGAATCCAATTCTAACTCTAATTAGTTAGCATGAAATTTAATTTTCAAATTAAAATAAACCTTTTATTTTAAGATTAAAATAAACCTTTATTTTAAAATTAAAATAAACTTTTATTTTAAGATTAAAATAATTAAATATACATATATAATATTCAATTTTAAAATTAAAATAAACTCTTTTTATTTTAATATTAAATAAACTTTTATTTTAAAATTAAAATAAACATTTTATTTTAATTATAAAATAATTAAGAATAATATATATATATAGTATATATATATATATATATATATATATATATAACTATTATATATATAATATAATAACTAGTACCATCTCTTTTTAAAAAACCAACTAACTTTTCTTTATATTTCCGCAATGTTTGTTTTTTTTTTTTTTGTGTTCCGTGAATCAAAGATTAAATTACGCTTTACTTAATTAATATCCTAATCAACATAATATTGTATGGTAATTCAACTTGAAATCACATGCATGCATACTATTATGCAATGACAGACGTTGAGTCGACTTTGATGGCATAATATGAAACTCCAAAGAAGATTCACGGATTTTCAATGATTTAGTTTTTTTTTTTTTTTTTAAATTTCATACAATAAAATTATGCCCAATTAAATTGTTCTAAACACATATCAATATACATATTAAATTAAATAATTAATAATTTGTATAAAGGTTTGGCTCGATGCAATCTATTAGCTTTATAATATTCATAACGCAATCAAATTGCAAAAATTATGCGAAGCGTGTAAAAAATCGAGTTTAAAAATTTACAAACCATATACGGATCACCCTTTATACAATTATTAATTAAACGAAAAGATAAAGAATAAATCATACCCTTGAAGATCGAACTTCCTCGGTGCAAGTTCACCTCAAATCCTTTCGCGTTCAATCTTGAATCCAATAAGGGGTTTGGTTCTTCCCTTCGATCAACGTTAGCCACCCAAATGTTTGGCCTCTAGAGGTGATCCACCAGGAAGAAGAAAATTCAAGAAGAAGGGTGGTTGGCTAAACCCTAGTTTTTCTATCTCTATAGAAAAGGTGTACTCTCCCAATAAATTGGAATTATTATGTATGTTGAAAATCAACAACCCACACCACCCATAATAAGACTCTCTTATTTATAGATGTGGGCAACCCACCTTAAAAAATTAAGTAATTGGGATTTATTTAATTAATTAAATTCTTTTAATTAATTAAGCTCCCTAATCTTATTAGGGATAATTAATTAAACTCCTTTAATTAATTTTCCTCTCTAATCTTATTAGGAATAAATGAGAGTTCTTATATTAAATTAATTCCTAAACTCTTTTAGAAATTAAAATAATAATAATTGTAATAATATTAATAAGACTCCTCTTATTAATTTATATTTAATATTTCTAAAATATTAAATAATAAATATTAAGCTATTTAATTTATTCTATCACCATAGATTAAATTAAATATACTTAACATATATTATTACGATTATGCCATTAACTTCTTAAATAATTATTCTTCCTTTTATGGTGTGACCCTTTAGGTTCTCCATATTAAACCGGTTGTGAATAAATCAATTAGAACAATTCTAATCTTATTTAAATAAATAAATTAAATAATTAATTTATTTAAATAAATAATATTTATTCTACAATAGGGATAAGCCTCCTAGCGATCAACGACTTTCCGGATAATATAGATTTCAACATTAATCATTAAAGAACCCTTGAGTAAATAGTTACTGCATAATTCAATTCTCCTTCCACCATACAATGTCCCAATTAAATATAAGACATGGAATTACTTTGTCAAGTCTTATTTTATTTAATTATATGTATTTCGACTCTTAAATGCACAACTCAAAAATAATGCAAATTAGAAACTCCTTTCTAATTTC